>JAUESF010000080.1:1434978-1448358 GCA_032274765.1 Malacoctenus tetranemus
TGTGTGTGTGTGTGTGTGTGTGTGTGTGTGTGTGTGTGTGTGTGTGTGTGTGTGTGTGTGTGTGTGTGTGTCTCTTTGTGTTAGCCCTGTGATGGACAGACAGCTTGTCCAGCCTGTAACTGTGTCAGGGAGAGTGAATGTCACGCCGTTGATGTCATTTTATGATTCGGGTCTAAGAAGCGTCTTTGGTCTTGTCCTGCCGTCTTCTCTGTTTAACAATCTCTTGAACAATAAAGCTCTTGATTTTGAACTTGATTCTGAACTATCTCGAAGACATCATGTGAAACACCTCCCTCCCTCCCTCTGTGCGGGATGCCTTCCCCCACGATGCCCACCGACTGTCTACGTGAGTCTGCTCGACCAGGAATGTAGATGTATCCACACAGTTTCAGAGTGCAGCTATCAGACATACATTTTTATACATCCCTGTTCTCGTTGAGCATCATATTCACCCTCAAGATATTTTAATCTTATTTCACAAACACGAATGTATATGTCCCATTTGTGCTGGCGCCGCATGAAACAAGGAGAGACTTCCCATGCTTTGGAATTAGCTTCTGATTGAATATATTCACACTTAATGCTCTGCCTTCAGGCTGTCGAGAGTTAGTAATACCATCCCCACATGGATATTTGTTTTGTTTCTTTGCGTGAGGTCCCGCTGAAGCAACAGCTTGCAACTCTCATTGTTTTCGCAGACACATTCTCAAACCTTGGATGGATCCTCGCGATGCTAAACCGAACAGCAGGAGCTGAAGACACGACGACGCGGCGTGTGAAGGGCACGGGAGGTAAAAATGAATCACGCTCCCCTGATTATCTTAAGTAACAGCCTCCAGATGAAGGAAATGAGTGTGCTTTAATGCGGCGCCGCCGATCCCTCCCCTCCACGTATCGAGGGAGGGATCTGACGAGGAGGCTTCTAAGCATTCAGCACGCATTACAATCAGTCAGCCGCGCGGCACTTGGCAGATACTCATCTCATGGTTTGAAGGGAGACATGCACACAAATACAAGTGGTGGCAGCTTTGATGGCCCGTGCCAGGGGTCTCGACTGTATCCCGGGGTTGCGCGAGCTGACGGACCACCACCGGACGCCAGAGGACACGAGACCTGACATTTGGTCGCACCAGCTTTGCACCCCAGTTTGTGTGAAGCGGCAGTGACTCCAATGTGAGATGTTGAACACAAGCCTTTTTTTTTTTTTTTTTTTACACATCACACCCAAGTCAACTGTTAACACATAGGGCCTGATCTAAGAAACCTGGATAACAAGAAATTGCAGGCCCTCCCAAAGAGACCACGCTTTGATTTATGAGTGATTTACCTGTGATCCAAGAACAATATCAAGACAGCCCTTTAAGAGAGACCTATATGACCTTGAAACCAATGAGGTTGTGATGAAATGTGAAAGTGTAAATGAATTAACCCTGTTTAATCTGAGTTACAATGAATGAAGACAATGAGGTTTTCCAGATAACAGTTACAATTACAATTGGAAAGACTGGCTCGACCTTCACTGGAGACGATGCTGTTATTTTCTCAAAAGTTGCTCTCCACAGTTTTATTTTGATTAGAATTTTATTATATATAAACTTGTGTTTTGTAGCTTTCTCAGAAAATGAAGGCACATCACTCTTTGGGTGTACTATCCCTTTACGTTCTCCCACTACTGCATTCAGGCTTGCATTCTTGGGGATCTTGGTAAATCAGGCCAAGTGGGAGCCCCCCCACTGCCCTCGTCCAGGTCTTAATGTTTTGGCTAACTGCTACACTTGTAAAAAAAAAAGTCTGTTAAAAAATGAAATCAAGGATGAACATTATTGGATCGTCAGTATTTTTTTTCTTCATCCTTCTCACTTTTCTTTGAGAAATGCACCTCTGACGGAAAAAGAATTACAGAATAATTCATCTCACATTGATTCCCAGAACCTTAATTGAACCCAGTCGAGAGTGCTTGACTGAACAAAGATAAGAAAACTTCATCTCGGTGTCTGATTGTGTGCATGCGGTCCTCTGTGCTAATTACAAGCGCTTGGGACTTAAATCACAGAATTATGCTGCTGTGAATTCGGAAGAAAAACTCCCCACTTCAAAACCCCACTTGAGGAAAAAGGGGGGCTTTAAAGAGCACCACGCCTGCGGGCACTCTGCCCTCCATGTGGCGGCTGGGGGAGAGGACCCGCATGCAGGTTCAAGTCAAACTTGAGGCTGCGCAGGTCACTGTGTCAGCAGCTCAGGGGGGAGAAGACATTGTTCCAACCTGCGTTTATTCACAGTTTCACACATGCACTTTTCACCTCCCCCCAGAGTGTTCTCACTCATGGGCCTGGGAGCGGAGGAGGGTTAACTGGCATGATAATCAAAGGCACTTCAGCGCATTTGTGGCTCTTCCTCATCAGGATGAACCCGCTTTTAACCCCTGAGCTCTGCTTTACTCAGGGCTGGGGAGTCATTTGTGGACCTTATGTCCTTGAACATCTCGCTAAATGTGAAAAGTGACTTCAGAGTTTTGTTCATGCAACAACCATTTCTGTCAGAAGTTCCCTCCCCTTACACGGGTGACAAAAAGGAGTCACTTTAAACGCGTGCATCACAAATTATACATCAAAAGCTTTCGTTATGGCAATGTCAAGAGCTCACCTGTATGTCAAGCTGCCAATGTGTCACAGGTACTTGGATACAAACTATTGTTTCCCCTTATTATCTTCAAGTTACTGTCAAGTGCTTTAGCAAGTACCACAAACAGGAGTTACAACAGCTTTGGTTCAGGCTGAAAACAGTCGGCAAAGGACAGACGGTGGCTGTGGCTCTGAAGTACTTCGGTTTATTTTCACATACTTGTAGCTGTAACTGGGTCAGCGATGGAACCCTATTTCACTGGGAAACATAAAGCAGTTACATCACGTCATATTGCAGCACTCCTGCAATAGATGGGTTGAAGCCCCGCCCCCTCGTCACCGACCTGCCTGTATGAGGCTGAATCTCTCGCGAAGAGAGAATTCAGAACCGTGCACGTCTGTTTGAGCGACGGCAGATTTCTGGTCTTCTCAGGCTGAGCGTGTTTGCCCCTGGTTTCCACTGTTTTCGCTCCGTTTGATCGCACACACTCCCTGCTTGTCTCCTCTCTAGATTCAGCGTCTCCGTCCTCCCAGTAAATCCATCAGTGAGAGCCTTTGTCTAAACTTTTCTCCTTCCCTCTCGTCTCATTTGCTCCTCAGTGGCTCAGACTCGCTCTCATTGTTTCTTCCCATCAGCTCGCTGGCCGAGTCTCTGATAGTCTGTCTCCCACAGTGCTTTTGCCCCTTTTTTTTTTCTTCTTCCCCGGCTGCTCTCTCCCTCCCTGGCTGCAGGATGTGAGTAAACGAGCAAATATGTAAATACAAAAGAAAACAACCAACCTCAGCCTTTGTTTTCACAAGAAATCGAGAGGTAAGTTTGGTTTGGTTGGGAGATTTTCCGGCCTGTGGTTAATAATGGAGTGAAAATTGGGGGCGATCTAAATTGTTTGTTGTTGGGCGCACTGCATTACGAGCGTGTTTTTGGAGAAAATGAGGCGGACCAGGCGGGCCGGTTTGGCAAATTGGGCCTTGATTCTGCGCCGGGCTCTCGTCTGGATCACCATCACTGCGTTTAAATCATGACGAATGAGCCGGCAGAGGCTGGATTGTACGGACACCTCCGCTCCCCCCCACTCCCTGCAACTGGAGCGGCCAGTCGTTCATCGTAAGGAAGCTAGAGGGAGCTGTGGGTGTTCAGTACCCACACGCAGACTTCCTCTCCCTCTCTCTCTCTCTCTCCTTTCCTCTCTGACAACACATCAACACAGACACCCACAGACGCGCGCTCGCAGATGTACATACACACACGCCCACACATGGATACAAACATGCGCAGGTGAGTTATTAATATCTCATGAGCGGCTCACAGACTGGAATCAAGCCAGAGCGCGCGCTGACACGCTGGATCCGGCGTCTGCAGTCGGAGCTGAGAGGAGGCTCTGAGGTGCAACCCTTCAGCGCCGTCAAACCAGCCAAACGAGACGTGCTACCCACAGCCCAAAGCTGGAGAGGGGGGGGGTTGCTCAATCAGGAGCGCATGCATTACCGCGTGCTGCGCCCTTGCCCGAGGTAGCAAAGAAGGGGTGGTGGTGGGGTAAGGGAAGGAGGGACCCTCGGCGCTCTCGTCTGGGAAAGGTGACTGGCAGTTCGGCTTAGTTCAGGGGCAAAGTGTTCTGGCTTTACGTGGAGGGTTTTGTCTTCAGATGAATCAATTCAGGCCAGAGTAAATTTACATTACATTATCTGGTGAAAGCAGGGGCACGTGTGTTTCCGAGCAGGGGAGGGGGATTTCATGGGATTTTTCCGGTCAATCGAGCTGCTTGACAGATGTGGAGGAAGGCTGTTTCGGCTTCTCGACGCCGCCGCCTTTGTCTCCTCTCGTGGCAGTTTGCGGCGCGATCCGGAAGGATCTGAAATTGCAGCCCTGTTGGGTTTCCCACCCGCACGGCGCGCATTTTCGCCATCTTGAATCGTGCAAAAAAATCTTCCCTCTTCCTGTTCCCACGCCGCGGCGGCGGAGGACAATGCGTCGTGATCGTCCTCGGAAAGTGACCTCTCACGAAGGAAGTCGAGGTTCTTCGCCTCCAGATAGAAAAAAAATGAGGATGTTCCAGGCTGCCACAGGCTTTGGCCATTGTCCTGATGGTACACGCCCACTCACCAACTGCCATTGCTGATTGAGACCACAGAATGTTCCTGGTAATCTCGTTTTAGCGGAATGAGTGAGAGGAGACTTGATTTGGAAGGACTCGGTTTTGTTGAGGTGACAAAAGATTTCTCTCCTGTGTCCAAACAAGCGGCCATCTGAAGATTCGATTGCCACGGCGACGCTGCAAACGCTCAATGTGCCTCAAATAGCATCTCATCCTCGATCTTATTACTTCTGAGGCGACAGTGTCCGTTCCTTCTTGATGGACTGCTGGGTTTCTATTTGAAGAAAAAAAAAACAATTTAAATTTCATCTGCCAAAACATTATGACCACCCCCACCCAGAGGTCATATCGTCATGCGTCTACTGGGTTGAGGGATCGTCACGTGATTGGATACGTCCAAAGAACCGACAGGTGTCACAAAAATCTGGGGTATGAAAATAAACAACCTCCGTACAGCTGCAAACACAACATACATTAACACATGATGTGACCTCTCCTGGCTAATGTTGTTATGATTGGCGCAAACAAGACATATGTAATTACTTAATGTGTTAAGACACAGTTCACTGACCAAGGAGGCCATTAATCAATGAGTGAATCCAATTAAATTGGTGGAAGTGACAACCGCCAGTCTTCCATCCAGAGACACTTTGTTGGGCTCAACGTGGAAACTGACATTTCATTTCTAATCAAAATTTTTCCATGCAAGAAACACATGAAAATATGCTCATTAATCTTTTTATTGAAGGAATTTAAGAGAATAAGCCCTGAATGTGATATTGGTGCCTTACCAATGCAGACAACTCGCATCTGTTCCTCGTACTTGTAAAGGGCCAACTTTTGCAATGTGGAGTTGTTGTTGCTGAGTGTTTTCAGGCTCAGGAAAACAACACTTACCACGCTGCCTGTTTAACTTTCTTTTTACAAACAGAGGACTCGCACTTGTGGCCTCCAGGCCAAATACGGCCATTTTCGTCAGGATCACAACAAGAATTTAGCGAGAACTTATGAATAAATCCGTCCGGACGGACTGGTCTTGTTTTGATTCCTCTGCTTTTCAAAGGTCTTTTTGCATCTCTTGCACCTCAGGCCGAGAAGGCTTCTCTTGACTTTGCAGCTTCGCACCGTATGCATACTCTGACCACCAGCAAGCGTGATTTGTCTCAGCACATTAAACACCTCAATGTCTCAAAGAAGTGCAGCGTCTCTCCCGGAGCACAATCTTAAGCAGCATTTTTTTCAAATAAAGATATAGAGCAGCAGCGACGACCCTTCGGGTTATTTATACGTTTCTGTGTTTGTGCACACGAGCTCTACCTCAAGGTGTTGTCCTTTGTCGTTTTCTTCCTTGATCACGTCTTTGTAACTTATGTGGTGAAAGCCGGCAGGCACCATTTTTTTTCCCCCTCTTTGTTTCGAGTTTTACAGTATAAATTCCAGAGCATGTGAAATCGCCAGCAAGGCAGCCCTCTGTGCAAGCCTCAGGTCAGGCCTTCTGCAGGTGGATAACGCTGAAGTCACGGGCGTCCCCGCATTTCCCGGCAAACGGGTCATCGATCGGTCACGCGTCGAGCCGTGTCGATATTTCCTGCACGCCGACACGAGACGGTCCTGGACAATAACAGAAGTTTCTCCTTTCACGCAAAACGGTGACACAGCTGCGGCTCCAATGGAGCCCCCGTTCGGTGTTTCGGCGTTATCTCGCGACGCAGGTTGCCGCGCGATCCAGTCGAATGTCACATCCCTTTACAATTTTAAACGACTGTGAATGTAAATCCACTGAATGGGATTTCCACAGGTACCGCTCGTGTCCAGGGCTTTGAAATGTTTGCAGTCTATCGCCTCCGTGCAACCTCGCCGCTCGGGAAGGATCCAGCAAGTCAGCTCGGTTCACTGAAGATCTGTTGGCGGGGGCCAGGAGGACTCTCCGACGTCTCGTTTGGGAAAAAAACAAAACAAAAAAGGTTCCAATTCTGACTAATCTAATCCTGACTAATCTAAGCGTCACAATAACGAGGCAGCATGATTTAAAGGTTTCACATTGTGGGGAAAGGATGTCTCATTCCTGTTTGCAATTCAAAAACCGGTTTATCTGCCGCGCGATGAAAGAAACAAACATTCTGCGCGAGAAGAGAAATGCACGCGGTCCGTGTTCGACAGCCTCGACGCGAAACAAACCTTCTGGTCTTTTTTTCAGGTGGGAGACAGCAGCGCTCATGGTGACAAAATAAGAGACCAAATAATGTCCTCAGTCGGGACTTGTGAGAAGTTTATGAACCACTGCAAAGTGAACCCTACTACGCGTTTCACATTTCGTGGCTTCGTGGATTTTTAGTGCAGTTTTTTATAGATTTTCTTACGGTGTATGAGCATACATTGTATCCTGCATCCTGATTGGCTCAGGGATTGCAGGCCAATGACAATCGGTCTCCTCTTTGCTTCGTCTCTGTCCGGTACAGAATGCATTTGGCTCAGCAAGTTGTTTGTAGATTTTCTCCACAGCAAAACCCACAACGTCGACGAAACGTTCCGCACTGACATAGGCGGCTGCAGACGCGGCCAAAATGCAGGAAGATGCTAACTATGGCAGAAGGAGTTAAACTTCTGGACATGCTAAAGGAAGGAAGAAGCTATGCGGTCATCGGACGCCATTGTGGACCATAGTGCTGGATAATAACTGTAAACAATAAAGACGACGACGTCGCATATTTTGCCTGTTGCGGGTTCTTTTTGGAACATAACCTCAAGAAAAACCAGG
The DNA here is from genome assembly GCA_032274765.1 of Malacoctenus tetranemus. NCBI lineage: Eukaryota > Metazoa > Chordata > Actinopteri > Blenniiformes > Labrisomidae > Malacoctenus > Malacoctenus tetranemus. The sequence goes on from JAUESF010000080.1 coordinate 1,442,451, forward strand.
GTTCACTGTCCTCTGACATTTGAGCTGAGTCCTGCACCTTTCACCATCAGCTGACTGGTGAAACAATATAAGGGAACAAAGTAAGAGTTTAAATCTGTTGCTTATGTATCTCGTGTATTTTCTCGTGTATAATCTTAGCCGAAAAGATCTGATTGAAAAACTGATTGTATGTGCTTTTTTGCTGAAGATGTTTCACGGTCCCGATACCTTACGGAGAGATATCACATCACAATTTTGCGTCGCTTTTTGGTCGTGGCCCCGGCGTTATAAATGCAGTGAGGTGCGCGCGCCCCACGCGGCCCCATTCATCACTCCCCCGGATGCCTCGGCGATCCTCATCTCCAGGCGTCAACGCTCTTTGAAGATGCGCGACTGGACAACGAGATAAGTTTGAGCGCGGGCCGCTGCCCCCCCCCCCCGTCGAGGCCGGCGCTCATTGTTGCTTTGGGCCGAGAAGGTGCTTAAGGCTGCTTGCTGCCGGAGCAGCCATCAGACAGCAGAACACAGTCAGAGCCAAGAGTGCTATTTGTTTCATCTGTCTTCCCTGCTCTCAGCCATTCATCATCGCCGAACAGGGCCCAGCAACTATCAATGCGCCTTCGATAACTGGGGGCCGAGACTGCGCGTTAAATAGAAGCAGCACCCAGCAGCGACATCACTGTACATACACACACACACACACACACACACACACTTTTCCTCCCACACGGCCGATAACCTTGCAGGTGACCTCCACCACCTCCCCCCTCCCCTCCCTGCCCCTCCTTCGGCTTTATTTTCCCGCAGTCCTGAAGGTCTGCGGGGTCGACGCAATACAACGCGCCGCGAGGAACACGTCGTGTCGGCTATTTAACAGCGATGTCGAGTCACGGGCTGAGGTAATAGAAAAAACTTGAGAGGCGCTAACAGCCAATAATATAACGTTAGTGCCCTGCTGAGGGCTGCAAAGGCAAACTCAGGAATCCATTTCTCGGCAGCTCCAGCAGCGGCGACGACGAGACTCGTTTTTACCGGGACACAAAGGCTTGTGTATTTCCTCCCCCGGCGTCGTAACCTGCGCCCGTCCCTCCTCTTTTTTTTTCTCTCTTTCCCAGGCTCATTTCAGAGCCTTTGAGGCAAGGCGAGGGAGAGGAAATTGTTGTGGAGTAAATAAGTCACGTCGCATCAGCGGTGCGGTAATGTGTTTCTAATGACGGTCTAAAATGAGAAATCCTCTCGTATTAGGCTGAGGTAATTAATAATAGCAAGGGGTGAGAAAAAACCCAACTGACACTGAGCAACGCAACAATGCGGGGGGGGGCTGTCCGACTCACCACTGGACGGATTCATGCTGTAGTGATTCCTTCAACAACTCTGCACAGGAGATCATATGCTTTGTGTAATCAAGACCAAGGCCCAATTCCAATTCCCTCTCTTAACCCTCAATCTTGACCCTCAAGCTCAACCCTTAATCTTTACCCTCAAAAGCAAGTGTAAAGGGCGATCTTGTAACATTGAATTGGGACACCCCTTATTGCAGTTACGTCTTCAGACTGTGGGGGGCAGTATTATGCTAAAGCGGCGTTCAGTCTGTCAAGTCCGAAGAAGAAGAAGCCGTGGAAGCTGCACTGGCTGCTATTGACAAATTATCGTAAAAAAATAAAAAAAATAAATGGTGGGTGACAGCGAGGTAACTAATCCATAACATGGGCCTAAACTAAGACAATAAAAGGTTTTACGTAATTTTTACATCTCTATTAACTAAGCTACATTTGTAGCTCGCCGGCATCACCGCTTTGCATGCCATGTTGATTTTCCATAAAGCCGCAATGCATTCTGGGTAACCCTTATTAGCAAGAGAGGTAGTGGAGAATTTCAGTTTTGAGGGACCTCTGTCCCTCAAGCTGAGGGGTGAGTTTGAGGGAGGTGAGAATTAGGACTGCACTTGGTCATCGCGGGAGCGCACATTTTTGAGACTGAGGGTTAAGGGAGGAATTGGAACGCACTCCAATTCTAAAACAATGTCAATATCTCGAGTAAATCCGGGTTTTACTTGACATTTGAAAAAACCTGCACGGTGCTGCCGCAAAAAGAGCAGCCACATGGGTCAAATTTTAATCCCAATCTTTGCCGGGAGCTCCGAGGCACGAGGAGGTCCACGATGCACTCTTGCGTCTCGCCCTGCTGTAAAGGTCAGCTGTATCCAAACGAGCGTTGACAAACTTCAGTCCGATGTGAAATTCCTCTATCTCGGCGTGTATCTGGGGGGGCCAGCGCGCCTGGAATTCCAGCAGACATTTTTTTCCCCCTCCCGTCCGCGGTGAACAGTCGCTGTGAGGTCTGATTTTTTTGATAATTTTTTTTTTTCAGGTCCGCCGTTCGTTTAACATCGATGTCGGGCTTTGATGTTGCCACCGCGTGGCTTGGCTTCAGACCTATATTTCATGCTCTCATGCTCCACGTCTGCCTGCTCCTTATTCCATGGCCTCTGGATCTATGCCAGCACTAATCCTTTCAAAGCCGTTTGGCCCCAGCGTGTGCACATATATTCTATCCTGCACAATTATTTTTCTGCATAATGGGGTAAAAAAAAACCCCATTTCAGCCACAAAAAAAAAATTCTATTTGATCCGGAAAGATAGGGAAATGCACTTTTAAAGGAGGCCACCTAGTGAGTGTCGACCTTCGCTCGTGCCCATAATTGACTCAATGCAATCTTCTGTAAACCCCATAAACAATAACACAATAAGTCTTTACTGATTCTATGATATCACAATAGATTATATTATGCTGTATTATATTATAATAGGTTTTACATGTGCTGATGTCAAAATAAATGCCCATAATAAAACCTGATTTTTAAGATTTAAAACTGCTTTTATTTTGATGGTTCGTGTGTTTTGTATTTGTACTGTGTTTAAGACATCAGTGTTTGAGGATGGGGGTCCAGAGTCTTGTAAAAAAATATTTGGCACTCCTGCTCAAGTGTACGGCAAAGAAACTAGCTAATGCATTTGTTTTGAAGGCCATTGCTCTTACATTTTGTGTCTGTGAGTGTTTCGTTCTGATGTTTTCTCAGTTGAGAGATTGGAGAGCGGCTCTGCAGCCTTTTCTCAGCAGCAGTCTGAGGGGCTCGGAGGAGAATAAGTTGGGAAGCACTGCTGTCGAACATCACCTCTCTCGACCGCCACTGTGTCAACATCTTCTGCTTCCACCTCTCGCACACGACTCTGTTGCAGGGCAACATGTGGTTTTTCCATGGTTTTGGATCACTGGATGAGCAGATCATCCAGCACAATTGAATCACTTGTTCTTCTTGCCACCATTCACTCGTGCTGCAAGTGTCATCGAACTCCACATCGAGAGCCTTTTGATTTATCCTGCTAGTGGACAGAGGAACAACCAGCATCCTGAAACAGAAGCTTCATGGGTGAGATGTGCCACTTAAAGCCGCTTCATCAGCTTCATCACACAGTGTAAGTGAAGGGAAGCAATGGTCTCTGAGTGTGCTGTTGCATGTGAGCTTACATTGATCCCAGATTACTTTTAGCTCTTTAAATAAAAACAAATCAGCTGGGTCGTTGGTTGCTTTTTTATTTTTTTACAATACCAATAAACAGCAACGGGCCTGCATTGTTGACTCAGCCTTTGTGTAGGCAAGCAGAGTTCAGGACAAGCGTATGAGAAATATCCGTCTCACCTCAGTGTTGTTTGTCCAAACTCAGCAAAGCCTCAGATCTCTTTGACTCCTGTTCTGAAATCAGATAAAACAATCAAGCAGAGAACACAGAGCGGCACTGTTTTTGATCGGAGCTCACTTGAGATTGTTGTATCGTGTGTCTCAAAAAACAAAACAAACCAACCAGGAACAATGTTTTTTACTTTTGAGTCTATTTACTTTCCTTATTGGCTGCGGTCACTGTGTGAAACTACCATCTGAGTTCTATTTTCCAGGTGAGAGGGTGAACATGATTGCAACAAAACGACCGCAAAACGGTTGTCATGACGTGAGCGAGACAGTGCAGATCTGTCCATGCATTGCATGGAGTTTATCTGCCAGAGGCTTTCCGTGTCAGCTCGTGCTGCCGAGTGTGTGTGTGTGTGTGTGTGTGTGTGTGTGTGTGTACGATAGCTGACATTGTTGGCTCCAGCTCACTGGCAGCTTGTGCCAGTGTCTGATGTCACCAGCGAGGCCACCGACTCTCCAGCAAACCAGTCACTAATGGCAATCTGGATGCTATCCGAAACCCCCCCTCCTTTTCCTGTCGTCCTCGCCGAGTGCACCGGTAGATAATCCACCGGTGATGAACATTCCCATCCAGTAAATTAAACCAATTCAACCCGTGGCCTTCAATTGATTGCCACTCGAGCACTGGTGGGTTAAGTACCCCCATGAAGGACACCTTAGGGTGAGACACGAGGCAGAGCGGAGCAGAAGTATATAATGTTGTCACATCGATTTTTCTCATGCTGACTGGTTTTCGGATCGCTCCAGAAACAAAAGTTCGATGAGAACTTTCGGCATGGACCGAGACCATTTTTTTATTCACTGAACATTCCTGGAGATATAAAATAAGACGCCAAATCCAGGACAAGCTGGCAGCTGCTCCTGGGTCGAGTGTTCGACGGTACGATCGCTCCAGACCCAGAGTTTTAATCCAATCTATGTGTGTATCACACAAGAAGCGATTTTTGATTTCATCAGCAAACTAGTCAATTAAGGATCTTCTCCACCAGCCCCTACGAGCAATCAAAGACCTTTCCAACACCTACTTTCGTACCAGTGAGCTGAAAATGTGGCATCAACTGTAGACTGCAGGGATGCTTTAATTATTGTGCTTCATTAGGTCAAATTGATACATGCTAAACAAAAACGTGTCAGACTGAGCAGCAGGCGTCACAGTGTTAGTAATGTTTGCAGATGTGTTTGTACCGCTCACAGATTGTTATTTATGGATGAAAATGTGTGAGAAACATTAGGTTTTGCTGCAGTACATTACCTCATGATGTCCATACAAAATGCTCCTAATTGTTAAATAAAACATGTAATCCTTTAATGTTCCCTTAGTTTTTGTTCCGCTAATCATTAGTTTTCTTCAAGTTATTGGAAAGTGCTTCAGAAATTCTAACTTTACTCATTACTTCTTATCGACGTCCGCGCCCGTCTCAGGCTCCGATGGCGTCCTGTTGGAGCCTTCAGAAAGCTAATTTTTACATCAGAAGACGCGATCCATTTTTGATCAAGCAAACAATCAGCCTCTGACACGGTGTGGACAACAGCGCCACAATCAAAGACCAATTTCCAAGATTGGGAGATAAAAATCGACCGGCGGATGAATGCGAGGGGAAACTCTTTGAAGGACTGATGGGATTCAGTTCTCTCTCTTGTGGGGGATCGTTGCTCCTCCGAGTCTCAAACAGAAAAAAAAAAGAATCATTTTTGAAGTGTTTCCCCTTCGTTCTTGTATTTGGTGAGTCCATTTTTTTTTTTAATCCATAGTAAGATAAGAAATACTGTAGACCCGCTCTCTGATGTTTGATTCTTAAGAACTTTATGATAAAGCCAAACACAGACAAACAACGGACAAAAGCAGGAGCCTTCAAAATAAAAGCGCATGTTCTCAGGTCTGCTGTTCATTCCGGAAAGTGTCTTGTTGTGGTTTTTCTTTGAAACGTGCAATCTTAATTTTGATAACCGCAGTCAAGCGTGCAAAGCGTCATGCGTGGGGATCATTGCTGCCCTTCAAGAGGGTCCTGGACATCATAAAATGGACACACAAAGACACAGAAACAAACAAAATAGAACAACGACAAATCCAACAATCAAATAACCTGGTGCCTGGAACCCAGGCAGACATCCAGAGTTTTGAGTTGAAGGCCGGGGGGGGGGGGGGGGGGGGGGGGGGGGGGGGGGGGGGGGGGGGGGGGG
>JAUESF010000080.1:1458898-1485106 GCA_032274765.1 Malacoctenus tetranemus
CCCCCCCCCCCCCCCCCCCTTTCCAGGTCTATATAAAACGTCGTCTGGCCCCTTCCCGTGATAATCACCGGTGTAGTGGCTTTTTGCTACCATGATAAGAGGACCTTGGAACCGCTCGGGCCTCTAATCTATAAGCGCTGCCAGGTCCTGGATTTGTCACAGGAACGAAATGTCTATTTTTTCTGAAGGGTGGTCACATCCGTGGCAGAATTTGAATGGAACCACATTTGTCAAGTGAACACAGATTTTTGCTCCCACTTTGCACTTGCTGGAGATGTTTAACTCTTTCGCTCTTACGTTCGTCCTGCCTATTCCATCTGAGGGGTGGAGATCTTTCAAATTGTATGAGATGTGCTGAGAGAAATTCATGTGAAACAGTTCTTTTTTTAAACCCCTTCAAAACACTGCGATTTGTCATTATCAAGGTGTCTTCTCAACTCACAGCAGCGCACGACAATGCAATACTGGCAGTAACCAACAGGGGAGGTCCCTTCATATGAGATACTGTATCATCCCAACAGAATGCATCTTTTTCTGGGTGCTTGCTTATTGGAGGATCCATCCAAATCACTCTCTGGACTCACAGCTTCAGATTTCAAATTACGTCTGGAAGCACAGTGTCATTAGAAATGATGTGACGACAGATGAGCACTAAATGCAGACGGAATTCGTTTTTAATTAGCAGGATTGGTTGGAAAAATATTTTGGATGTGTTTGCGGCGTTCCCCTGGTGTACAAAGGGCCATTGTGCCCACGCTAAGCGGGCTTCAGCTTCATCTGAAGCTCGCCACCTTCTGGACGCACCTTCATTCAACTTGCAAAGCTCCGGATTTATTAATTTATACGAGCGTTCGTGCGGCCTTTCGGACCGTTAATCAGTCAGCGGTGCAGGACAAACTTCCCGGGGAAGAACAAATGTTGCGTGTTGTATTTAATTTTTAAAAAAAATCCAGCCAATTAATGACGTGTGATCTTTGAAAGCGGACCGATCACGTCGCGCTCCTCTCGCCGCCGAGCAGGAAATTTTCGCAGGGACGACAGAAAAGCCAGAGGAAGTGGCACAGAGGTGGCCTCCTAATTAGCGAGGAGAAAAAAATGGTTATTTCATGGCTCCCTTTAAACATTAATACGCTCCGAGTCCCGCTGTCAGCGTGGGAAACGAGGAGGCTCCATTATGTAACGGCCTCGGAGTGAGCCGCCTTTTCCTCCGCTTTTCACTCTCCCGAGTTAATCGAAGCAATCAAATAAACACGGGGTGCTTTTCCTCTTCACTTCTAGGTAAAAGATTCGGAGTGGGGGGCGGTGTCTGACTAACGTCTTCGAATGGCATCGCATGTGATCTTTGCGGAGCGGTTACCTTTTGGTCGCCAACAACTCTCCATGAACCTGAAGTGTGAAGTTTAAAAAAAAAAAAAAAAAAGACGACGACATTTGAATTGTAGATACTTTTGATAAAACGGGGGAGAAAAAAAAAAGGTAATGAATAATTTATTTCATCATGACAACATTATAATTAAATGCATTAACACAAAATAGTCTCTCTTTAATTATTCAGCACCAGTGTTTTGGTGAAGGAATGTCATGTCGTTTGTTGGGAACGGGGAGGTTGCATGCATAACTGAGTAGCAGCATTTCCATAATGGGACCTAAACTGTATTCAAAGCAGGAGACAGCTGTAGAAAAAAAAGAAAGAAATGTACAGGAGAGACGGAGACGGTAAAGTGATGATATCGGAGTTATTTTAAAACTCCTAAAATGGACACGTAAGTGCTCCCGGCTGTGGATTCGAGGCCAGAGGTGAACGAGTCTGCTTCTGGAAGGTGATAATTGTATTGTTCAGTGGCCTTGGCTGCAGGATGACTATTTATCTCCTTTTAAAAAAAAAAAAAAAAAAAAAACTTTTATCCAACTTAGTCTGTAGATAAAAACTCAGAGGACTGTTGGCGAAAGGACAGAAATGTGCCAGAAGCAGGTTTGATATAACCGATTACATTCATCCCCCTCAAAAAACACAACTTCAACGCGTTTGGTAGAACCTGTTTGTAGTGCAGCCTGGTATTTATTATTTATCATGCCTCTGGGTTTAATAGACCTACCAAGAGCATTAAAAATCAGCCTTAAACAGGCTAAACTCTGAAAGCGACCTTCCAGGAAGCTTTGTTTCACTGTGACCACGCCTTAAATCAGATAAGTCGAGTGGTATTGTGGTACCCCCGCATTCGAGTTGTCCAATACTGCGGGCGCTCCCACCTGGGATGGCGGCAGCCATCGAACTCGGTCCTCGTCCCCCCCGTCGTACATTTTGGGCTTCAATTAATGGACAATAAAATCAATTACCTCGATCTGAACATTCAATCAATGGCTTAATTGCAGGTAATTTAATGCCTCAGCTGGAATTGATTCTATTTATTATGCAGCTGTGAATGAATCAAATGTAAGCGGTGTGCAGGAAGGAGCCACGCGAAGACGTGTTCGGGGTGAAAATAGCAAAGTTTTTTGCACACAGCTCATGGGCCATTAAACTTGGAGAGGTTTCTGTCTTAACTTTCCCAACAAGCCCGAAGGCTTGCAGCGCGTTTTGGAGAGGTGTCTCACCACTAAAACCCCTGAATCTTCCTTACTCAGGCTGAAAGTCTAATTTCTTCGCAGGGAGATGAAAAAAGCAGATGGTAAATGTGACGAACTGATGTTTCAGCAGACCTGATGACAGCCGCCTTTACTTAATTTGAACCACCGGTGGACGCTTAAAATTTTGCCAACTGATTCCTTTGCCATCTGTCGTCTTTTCCGTTTTAGGCACCTTTATTTGCTCTTTTAAACTGAGCTGATGCTTTTGTCTTGAGAAACAATGAACCCAACCTTTATTAGTTGAGTTGGAGAAACGTGCCATGCAAAGGGCGTGGCCTGCACGGGCGATGTTTACTCTCTTTTTCCCGGGGACAAATTGACAAGTGGACAGGTGTCAAAAGTGAGGAAACGTTGGGATTGGAAGATGGCCCTTCTCCCTCCGAGCCACAGCTGCCACCAAGCCTCCAGAACCATTCGCAGGGTCGGCCGACTGTCGGCAAAGACTGTCGGAAAACAATCATTTCTTTCTGTTGCAGCGTGGAAGTAAACGAGGTGCTTAGGTTGTTTGCCACACCGGGCTGTTTCGTTCTGTGGGACTTTTTGTTCCTTTTCATCACTTGTTCAAATGACATGAACAGACTGATATGGGAAGTGACTAATCGAGGAAGCCTTCCCAGTGTGTCTCCACTAAGTCTTTTGAAAAGTGCTGAAAGAGTGGAGGAGGAGTTGGGTGGATGAATGATGGTGAAACTGCCCCTGCTGGGTCTCCGTGCGGATGCAGAAGCTGCTTATGGAGAGGAAATGCCAACGTCACAGCCTCCAACTTGGACTGAAGTTTCAAACTTTGTTGTTACCGAAATCAGACGCTCTACTTTGTCCTTGCTAAAGTGTCCTTTCTCAGGTCTGTCCTTGCTACCTCATTGTTACACTTTGATTCAGCTGCTGTGCTTCTTCTCCGTCTCCTTTTCTCTGATAGGTTTTTGCGCATCCACCACCTAGTGGCCTGGTATGTGTACTACATCTCTGCGAGGATGTAAACTTTCTTCCTGATTGGACTCTGTGTGGACGAAGACAAAGGAAACGGTTTCCAACACGTAGCAGTTAGAGTCTGGATCATCTGAGCGTGCTTCAAGGAAAACGAAGTCGGCACTCACTGCTCTAATGAGAGCACCATTTCAATCGCTCACTCCGTTCCCCGCAAACTTATGCACAATGGAAATGATCTGTAAAACACAGGACCACCCCTCCCCTCCCCCCGTATCTATATTGGAACTGAGCCGTCGACTGAGTCACCGCCACCGCACTGTAACAAAGTTGGAAAGTTCAGACTGTCCGTGTTGCGGCTCCGTCTCCTCGCAGGATCACAGGCTGCATTGATCTCTCTTTCACACAGAGGAGCTAATGATAAAACAGCAATGCCCATTTTGTTTCCATCCATAATGCAGCAGCGTCAGCGCGCCGACTGTTTGCCCGACTCTTGCAGGCTTTCAACTTAGATTGCAGGAGCTTTTCACGAAATCTGTAGCCCCCAGCATCTGTCTCATTGTTAGTCTGCCTCTATTTTTAAGTGTTTTATGACACCTAGCAGTTGGCAGAGATGGAGAGGAGGAGAGAGAGCGAAATATTCTGCTGCTGAATAAATGCAGGAGTTAGAGCAGCACTGTTGGCTATTGTCCATGCAGAAACAGAATTTACACAAGCTTCAAGTGACAGCGGAGGGAAGAAGTGACACTGTTGCTGCCGCCGACACATCTATCGGCATTCACACAGCCAGTAAACAACAGCTTAGGACCCGGTTTGTTTTCAAAAAATAAGACGCGCAACTTCTCGTCTTTCTTTTTTTAAATAATTGTGCGAGTGGAAAATAAACTATGATTGAATAATTCACTTTTAAAAAATGGTGGTTATCTCTCAGTTCTGTTTTCAGGCAAGAAATATTTCTCTTTCAACCTGGAGAAAAACTTCACAAGTGAGACAAAAAAGTAACTGAAAAATACTGTATAAACTCAGGAACTGGATGTACTTCCTGGAAAAAGCCACTTGCTCTTTGCACGGCCCCTCTGTGAGGGCCCCCTTTCAGCCGGTGACGTCGTCACTCCTGCTGTAATGTTGCATTGCATTAGTCTGATGAAAGCTGTGGATTTACATGCGATCAGACAAACAGCTGAGGTGGAGCAGGCTGACGGCCTCGGTGAACGCGAATGTAATCCAGCTGATGTAACGTTGTCGGCTTGAAACTTCACAAAGACGCACGGAATCGGAGTGTTCGGGCTCTCGAGCGTCTGTTCCCGATGACTCATCTCTTTGGTTCCTGTGTTCATGCTAATGGAAAGGAATATGCGAGTGCTTCTGTTCAAAGCTCGCGGATGAGGACATGAGGAGGATTCACATGCATAAGTAAATCCTTTATTTCACTGCAACTTTGTAAACTATACATGAGGATGCAAATGAGTTCTCTGATAGCTCGACTGTCCTGTTGTCAGTTGTTTTGTGGACATAAAAGAAGCCGTCTCCAAACGACGCGCACAGTGTGTGTTTGAAGTCAGTCACACCACGGTGACAATAAGTTTGTTCCAGCGGTTCGAGGTGCCAATTTCAAAGTTTTCAAAAGCTAATCGAAATGAATCCATGATTTGCATTCGAGGTGTTTTGCAACCGTTCGCGCTGAACTCGTAGATTAATTCTTAATGTCAAAGCTAAAAGAAGTCTGCTGTGTTCGCGTTTGAGTCGTCTGTACATTGGAGCACACTCTGAGATGCAGTCTGACAAGTGCTGGGGTTACTGACTGATAAAAGTACAATAAACCGACACAGAGGTTAAACATTTGCAGACTAATGACACTAATTACTGCGCAGAGTTCTGAATGTTCCCAGAAACTTTGGAGTTTTTTTGACAAATTGAAAGCACCGCGTTCGTTAAGAAGCAAATGAAAGAGTTTGACCCCTTCAAATCATTTTCTTTGTGTGTGTCAAAATCAAACGATCAAACTGGCTTTGAGTCAGTGGAACACTAAACCGCCTTGCATCCTGGTTTGGCCGCATTATGTCTCTGCTTTTATTTTGTGCATAACTACAGCGAGAAGCACCAGTGCAGGGTGAGACTATAGATGCAGTCATCGGGACTTCAAAAGGAGTGACTGTCAGTAATGTCTGTCTGGCTTTTTCGGTGGCATGTGCTATTCATGCATTTCAGGCCTTGTTTGGATAAAAGCGTGTTTGAATTTCACATGAGGCGTTTAGGTGCGAGAATAAAACATCAGAAAACAGGAGACATGCATAAGAAATAGAGCGCGCAAGCTTTAATTGAAGCGTCTGTGCTCTCCAGAGCAGCGTTCTTCAGGAAAAAAAAACCCCTGAGATTCTGCCAGTCATATCAGTCAGCAAAAAAGAATCGTGCTGTCACAGTTTGTGAGCTCACTCGGGGCTCTCGCCAAAGCGGCTGTTGAGAACTCGCTTTCGGTCGCACTCCGAGAAACCGTCCCGCTGAGGTGTCCCTCCCCCGGACGCGTGTGACGCAAAGTCTCCCCTCTTCAGAGGGCGTGATGAGTCGGCGCGTGGAGCCGCATGACGACTGGTTGGGACGACGGTGCCGACAAACGCAGGCCGGCACCGACAGAAAGGCTCCTCTGCGGGTGGGGGATTCTAAGAAGTTGCCGGCAGCTGGGCGGACAGACAGCGTTTGCAGCGACGCCTCTGTTCCCTGAGCTGTGACGAAGAGGGAGGCGCCTCTGTGGTCCGCGGGGGAACCGGAGCAGTTGCCGCGACTGTGATGGAGGGCGCCAGATGGCGTGGTCTCATGGAGTGCGTGGATGCGCGAGTAACGTAGGAAGCTGTAGGTGTGACGTGATGGAGGGAAAGAGTGACTTTGGGAAAAGGAAGCCACATCTCATCGCCTTTTTGTTGTCTGACCAGCGTGGAGCTGAGTCAGGAGCTCGTGCTGCTCCTCCAGTCTGCGTGACTCGAGGAACAGCCCACCATCGACGTGTGGCACGTTTTTCCACGTCATACCGAGATAACAACCTCCACAAAGGTTCAATAATGTCTTTCTAAAACTGCTTTAACACTTGATGTTTTCTGTTGAGGAGAGGCGCTTTTCCCAAAGCTCACAAAGGCCACAGCCTACCTTAACACCAGGAAGTCAAACACAAAGTAAAGTTTAAGGTTCGTCGGTGGTGCAACTGTCAAAGTCCAAAAACTTGCACTGAGGACTTGGCTTATTTTGCCAGGTGACTTTCCAACTCACATAAGACTCAAAAGTAGGTTTCTCACGATAGGGCTTCACATTTTAATGTAGTTTTAGATGTGAAATGGCCCACTTTCACTACCTTCAGAAGCCACCAGGGGGCCAAAACGTTTTTGCTCACCTTTGACGACAGCAGTCAGTTAGCTGTCGAACGATCCACGTTGGTACTGTTGTTGATCCGTCACTTCCAAAAGTATCATGTTGGGTTCAAATATGGTCAATAGAAATCATTCAGTCATGGTCAAGTCAGTTCCTCATTTCGGACGAAACTCGGGATCCAAATGTCTGTGGGAAAGACGCCGAATAATGAGTTGCCCACCAATGTGAGGTACCTCCTACTGTCATCCAAGTTGTGCGTGTGTGACGGATTGTATTTGTGAATGGGTGACTGGGACTGATCATGTAAGTGTTATAAATTGCTGAAGCAATGAAATTATCTGTCCAAGTAACATCTGTAACAAACTGATCTGTGTTGAATCCAGACGAGGCAGCGAGTTCTACTCTGTTTGATTCTGTCTGACTGACGCAATTGGTATGAGGGACTGTGAGTGCAACAACACAGCTTGTTTTGTTGTGCCGAAAACGGCACAAATCAAAACAGTCATGGGTTGAAAATGGTAATTATCCCACAATAGATCCCTGCTACTTGGCGCAAAAAAAAGTGCTCGACTGGCTATCAGCTTCAGGTATTTGTTCAAAGTCATGAGTTTTATGAAGGTATGGATAGCTGCGCACTAAAAATGGAGAATTAAATACTTGTTTTCAGGGGACTCGCCTTTCAAACGGTTGCTGTGTGTTCATGGCAGTTTAATGAGAGTTTGACAGGCTGTGTTTGACATGTGTTTAGAGAGCAGGAATCAGGGACAGCTGAAGTGGGAGCTGTCTCAGAAAAAGGCCGATGGCTCCGAACATCCTGTTGTGATTTTTCTGTAGAAAAAATAAGCCGACGCTCGCATGCGTTCTCCTCGTGTTCCCGTGTGGTTGATCAATAACACTCATTAAACTGAATATTGACGCGGTTTGTCAGAACAGAAGCACGACTTTTTGTGCAGCGTTGGGGTTTGTGACTGAGTGCGTGTAAGTGATGCAACACACCTGGCATGCATCCAGATTTTTCAGTTTCAGGACAGTCGCAGTATCACAGTGTTACCAAACGGGAACATTTAGCCGCAGAAGGTGCAAAATTATTCGATTTTAACCATTTTTTTGTTTCTTTTGCTCTTCAACATTTTTGTCATTGATTCGGAGGGGAAAAGGTGGCAGGACAGAAACTGTTGATGTCCTCTGTACGGTCAGCATCAGGATGAGAGGCACAAACAGTCAACATACTCATATAACTGGATGGATAGCGATTCATAATTTGGGTGAGATTTAACCGCTTTAAAAATGCTGATACAGTGATACAAGGAGGAATTTCTCGTTCACCCCTCCCATTAGGAGTGCTTGATGAGTACAGAGGCCTTCAAGCATCTGAAAGGATGCTGTTTACATCAGCATCAAGTTTCATAACTTGAAACTTTCCAAAATTTAGGCCATTTTCAGGCAAAGTTTGCTTTTTTAAATCCCTCAAACCATTTCGTATCCAAGATCTTTAGCGTCCTCAAATCCTCTGTTTGTCAAAAGGAGACGGTGGCCTCCACTTCTTGAACATCAGATTAGCATCTGATGAAGCATGTTTGTCGTCACTGACGACCCTCCAAACAACAATGAATGCACACACTGCAGAGCAGATTTATACAATTCAAAACCTCTCAGATAGTTTTCCCCAATTGCCTCTAACATCAGTGTTGGACTCAGTAGATCACTCAGGACTTTCTCAATCAAAGATTTCAGCATTTCATCATTGTTCTTTTTTAATGATTGACTGCAGCGACTTCAATCACAGCTACAGATATATTATAACCCCCCCACCCACCCACAAAAACACACACCGTCTCTGTGTATCTGAGGGGAATGTTTTGCCCAAGTGCTCTCAAATTGTCTGTACATGTACAAATCCTTTGGACACACACAATAATCAAATACAATACAATGTGCAGCACTGCGAATGATTCGAGCATCCCAGAGCGAAACAATCCTCTCCTGCCTCGTGTTTGACTTTGATGGCGGGGGGAGGGGGGGGCGGCAGACAAACCTTTCTGAAGAGATGAAATGGTGCAGTGGAACGCCAAAGTCTCTTGAGATTGTAGTTAAGAGCAAGTGAACCACAGCATGACTTTGGTATGCTACTTTTATAGAAATAAAAAAAACCCACCCAGGACACGGCCGACCCCGTGCCAGAGGAGGGCGCGGCGGGGCGAGGGAGGGGGGGGGTGGGGGTGGGGGGTGCGGCTGGGGTTGGGGTGTTAGTTTAAAGCGTTGATGGAAAGAGCAGCAAAGACAGAAATCAATATTTGCCGGGTGGAGGGAAAATTCCCCCGGCTTCCAGGCTGGTTGTCTGGAGGAGTTTGGCTGCCTCCTTCCTCCTCCACCGCTGCTGTTCCCCAACGCTGGCTGTCCTTTATCTCATGCCAGATCCCCCAACCACCACCCACCACCACCAACACCCACCACCCCTGTTCACTGGCGCTTACTTTGGTGCTTTTTATCATACAGATTGAAAATGGAGAGAACCAGCTGCAGGTGAGGCCTGCACGATTGGGAATTCCGCGTCCAGCGCACGTTTGTGCACCTACATCGCGCTCCGAGCAGTGACCTTTTCCATTGTACCTCATTAGTACCATTGTACATGTGGGGTGCAGTGTGTGTGTGCGTGTGTGTGCCTGTGGGTGATGCATTGGTGTCCCAGTCAATGCTGTTGTTACCGGCAGCTGATAAATGATGGCCAACTTCACCTTCTCTCCCAGGATCCTTTGCTGCCTGCGGCTAGTTACTGTGCTCTGTATTGATGCAGGGGACCTCCGGACCGGTGTCGCTCGTGGCCTTTAACCCCACCTTTCCAGTGTATGGGAGGCACTGAATTGAGCCTTTGCCGGCTCCGCTGCTTCATAAAGAATAACCTTCTGTCGCGCGAAGACTCGAAACTATTAATCGCCCAATGAATAGGCGGGGAAAATAAGAGTGTTACGAAAGCGCCGAGATAAACCCGGTGAACCGCAGGACGAAAATAAATCGGCAGCGTTTCCAGCACTGTCATCTGTGTTTCTGAGAGACTCAGCGAGACGGCACATGTAACGTATCAGTCACGGCCCTCTGCCTCATTGGCAATGAGGCAATCAGTCAAGATGTCACAGTGAGCATGTGTCAACCGGTGGCAATGATGGAGGGCCTGGGGACGGGGGCTGACGGAGGGACGCTCTCTGGCTCTATTTTTTTTCTTTTTTTTGGCCGGATAAATCTCCGGTGGCAGCTCCCAGCGGGCTCCGCCAAAACATTCGGTCTCGACAACAAGCCGCCCAACGCGCGGGGGCCTCTATATTGAATGAGTCGAAGGTTCCCCACGTCTCAATTACGCTTCGGCAAGAAGTCTGCTGTGAGCATTATGGCAAATTTGTTTCCCTGTGCAATGGGAAGGGGAGGGGGTTAAACGATGAGTATATTAGATTGGATAAAACAAGCGGATAACGCCTGCAAACCAACATTTAACTGGGATGTAATCACCTTTCTTGCAGTCAAAAGTCAAAAGAAGTCGGCTTCTCAGAGTCACGTGCTGTGACTGTGATTGCCTTACATCGTGCCAGAACATGCAAGTGCACTTTGAGTCTGCATTATGCTTTTAGCAGTCGTCATTGTGTTGTCTTCCTCCTACCCCCAGTTCAGTTCCTTTCAATACAAGTAAAAACACAGTACATATTGGCAATGGAACCCCGATTGGTCATAATTTCATGCAGGTCTGTGGACTGAAGAGACCTCCATGCTTTAACTGGCTCACAACCGTCAGACAAGATGAAGCTGTGACATTTCCCTCTTTGAGTATTGTTGATTTGATTTCACAGACGTCTCGTAGTCGGATATTGGACGAAAAGTGGTTGTTTTTTCTCTACATTTATTTACTTGAAAGGCTTTTTCAGAACACTGAATGTGGGATGCAACAGCAAGTACAACAGTCACATCAAGATCAGGCAAAAAAGTGTTTTTGCTGATATTTATAAAGTTCTTTGAACTTTGCTGAGCGCCATCAACGTCCCCCCTCAAACGTGCAAGAACATTACCTTACTGTAAACATTGCACTTAATGATAGAGGCTTCGACCTGTCATCACATGATCCAAAATCTGGACTTTTTTCCCTCCCTTTGGGTAACTTGACTAGTACAAGTAACTTAACCTCCCCCCTTTGTGACGTGTTCAAGTATTTATTGTCGGTCATTTTTAGGTTTACAGGCTGAGAGCTGAGGAGGTGGTAGTTGTACCGATTTGTAAGAGGGAGATGGAGAACAACTCAATATCCTGGGATACTGATATCCTGAGCATGAAACAAACTGAGGCTCTGACGGCTAAATTTAGAACAGCACACAAAACATCCAACGTGAGTCTTTTTTGATGAGCCAAGAGAATCACGGCACTTTTCTCTGAGGTTGAACTGAGTTGTTGTATTTTTTTTCATATCTATCTTTTTTTCTACTCCTGATCAACCTTTTCAGCCTTAAGATAGTTGAGAGTTCATAGCACCCAATAAAGTGATGATGTTCCCTCTTTTTGTGTGGGATTTACTTCCAGTCACTACCATCAAACTATCCAGTGCCCCAGTGTGCCCTCTGGATTTCTCACGTGACCTTGAGAATCACTGTCGATGATTCAGTTTGTATTGACAGAAAGTGTAGATTGATAAAGTTGAACTTGCAGCTCCTTCAGCAATCATTCACATGCAGTCATTGTCATCCTTGGCCTCGTAACAAAATCCACAGCTTTGGCGTTTCTTTTCCCTCAAGTGCGATCCACGATCACGGTGACTCACCGGACCTCTTGCCCCATGCTGCCGAAACGTCTCCTGATTCAGAGCGCTCCCCCTCTCGCTCCTGTGTTTTTTTTTTTTCTTCCTCGCCGTCCGACTGAACCCCGTCTTCCTGCCTCCCTCCAGCTGGTGTCTCCAACACGCAGCAGATGGCTCCGCTTGCCTGAAAAACATTTACCCTTTCAGTCTCGAACGTGACGGATCCCTCCGCCAGGCGCTCGTGTCTTCGCCACCAGCGCGGAGGTGCCGAGTGGCCGGCGCTGTCGCTTCGCGGCAGGCGTAGGTTCTGACGCGTGTTCCGCGTGCTGGACACTTTTAATCTTCGCCCCATGTTTGTGTGGGCTTCCTCCCACCAGTGGATGACCGCGATCAGTTGGAGTCCAGGCAGTAAAATAGCCTTCGGGAGAGACGTGAGGGTGTTTGGCCTGGTTTCACACTCCGGAACCAAACAGTCAGAGCTGAATTTCGTCCCTGTAGAAAGAGGAGGGAAAAAAAAGGGAACATATGTGGGCACAAGGGAAAGTTTTGAGCAAACTGGATATTTAGTGACATCGCGCTGACACCGAGCGTGGCAAGGATGCCCAAACAACCCACTGATCCATTGGTAGGCGCCAGTGTGTCGTTTGTTGTATGAAAAAACACAAAGTGTTGGTTCAGCCATGACTGAGTGATGCAGCGATCCCCTCATCCAGAAAGGACAAACTCAGTTTCTCATCGACACGACGAGCTTCGCGCGCGCTGAAGCACGTTGTTGCCCATGGTGGGTCAACAGTAACGCAGCGAGAATTCTTGCCGCCATGCAGCAGGTTTGCACCTCAATCTGAAACTCGACTTCATAAACCCCGGGCGTGTCGAGTGAACGCTACCCCCACCCCCCCACTCCCCACTGCCTCTTGTGAGCAAAATTACCCATGTAGGCCTTTTGTTTGAGTGGATATTCAAACCGGCTTCGTACTGAGCGCCCGCAGTCGAGTAATGATAAAATGTGTAATGACTAAATCAATACACCAGAGAGGTTGAAATTGTGTTGGCAGAGTATAAAAACGAACTGGTTAAATCAATGAGAGAAGATGAGACTTGCTTTACAAGGCTGGCGAAATGAATCAGTGGCTCATAAGAAGTGATCACAGGCGCTCTGTTATAAATCATTATTGTCTATACTTTCACACAGTTGGTTTTTTTGAGTTTCCCTTTAATGCGATATATTCATTGTAAAACAGACGAACGTGTCTTTTATGCCTTCCTATCTCACGATTAGGCTCCAATGCACACGATAAAACGAATCACAGCTTCTTTGCACGCATCTAGCTTTCAATAAAAGTAGAAATGATCGTGTTGCATCCAATAAAAGTTTACTTTTGCCAGATGTAAAGGTATAATACTTGGCGACAGCTGCTTGCAGGCTAGAGCGACGACGCACACATGGCGGTGCAGCAGTAGCAGCAGACTCGGGGAAAAATTGGAATCGACGGAATGTGCAAAGATCGAATGGAGCCTTTATTTGCCCTGCACATGAGATCGGGCGGGACAATACAAGCAATTATCTGACGTTCTCCTCTTGTCATGTGGGTGGCCAGAACATAGCTACCATGATGCTAATGAGCCAGTCTGTGTCAGGGTGGCCATGTTGGAAACTCTGGGCTTTAAACAGGCATGCAGATAGCATGAGCACTTATTATGGTCCAATAAGATACACATTTGGGATTTATTGGACAAACAACCTTTAGGGACCAACAGAACGCAAACTCCATGTGTACGTCCAAGAGTGAGCACTCACCTGCACAGCAGTCGAGCACAAATGTGCCCCTGACAGGTCACGATCACTGACGGCTTTCCAGGTTGCAGTGATTTTTAGCTGGGGAACATTTGAATGGTGAAATGGTAAAAAGAAACTGAAAACCATCTGAACAGTGCAGTGGAGAATCGAGGGACTGGAGTCAAACCTGGGCAACAAAACGGTAAAAAGCCCGGAATGGAATAATCATTTTAGATTTAGCTGCTGCGTACTTGTAGCAACACTTGACAGGCTTTAGCTCTGTCGACGGTTCAAGTCCAAATTGCACCAAAGGGACGTGAGGGAGGGTTACCGAAGTGGGTCACCTTTTCTGGTCATGTTTCTCCATGTTCTTCTTTTGAGGCCATCGCCTGTGATGAGGTGAAGGTCACTGGGAAGTTCATCCCCACTCGCTATTACTGAGCATCAACAATGTTTTCCTCCCAGCTTTTCTAATTCCCAGGAACCGACTGAGAAGAAGGAGTAATTGAGGTGCTTGTTCGTTTCCAACCTCTTTTCAAAACTACCTCTCTGGCCTTGCAGAGTTGAAGGAAGAGTGAAGGCCACGCAAACACCAGTGACGACAGTAAAAGCAGCAGTCAAACCGACCGAATAGAGAAAGCTTCCTTTTCACTCGCACCGCTCCCTCCCCTTGGTTTTTGATATCTGTGAGGAAGCATAGAAATATTATTGACCGTTTTTCTCAAGTTTTGAAGTGGTTGGTCCAGAGTTTTCAGCAGCTGAAGGTGTTTGTATGGACGTGGCGGAAGGAGAAAGGGTGGCATCTTTGAGCGAAATGAAGCAAACGTGAAGTCTCGATTGAGGTCTCGTGAAAGAGTCCATCTCGCTAGCGCCTCCGCACCATCGTTGTAAAAAGACATCCCTCACTGATGAGACGTTTACGAGTTCCTGCTTGCTCCCCCGTTAAACGCTTTACGCGGAGACCGAACAATTTGTAAAAGCATGCAGGAGAACCTCCCCATCGTACAGGACGGCACGTACGGGGGGAGAGAGACGTGATGGAAATGTGGTAATTGAGGCGTCTCGTGGGGAACGCGGGGCTGCCTCGATGTGAGCCGCGTGACGTGACCCCCGTTGATGTCTCCGAGATCTGGGAGAGGAGTGAGAAAAACGAAAGGCTTTCAACGTTCGCCGGCGTCCATTATGATTCCAACAAATGAGAGCTTTTAATGGACTACTTATAGTCCACTTTTTACACTATTTCAGTCTGGATGAAAGACTTTTTCACATTGCTCATGGCGACATGACAGCAGCTCAGTGATGTGGGTTAGCACTCAGTTTTTCACCAGCTGAAAAAACACTCGAAAAATGCATTGATCGCCACTCAAAACAAAAAATTAGATGGGGTTAAAGTTATCCTTTACTGATTGACTGAGGAAGTATTAGTCTCTGCATTCAACCAATCGTCATGGCGATAATTTATTGTCAGACTTTTAGGTCTTGTGCTTCCTGAGGGAGTGTGAAGAGGTGAGGATGCTAATTCTCATTTCTAGAAGCACTCTTCACTCGGACTTTCCAAAATAAAATACATTTTACTTTATTTAAAAAAAAAAAAATTTTTTTTCAGCTGTTGCTTTGTTGTCCTGCTGTGTTTCAATGTGTTTTTGACATTCTTGATGAAGCACTGTGAATTTCCTTGTTTGACTGGTGCGGCTAAAGAAACAACAAACAAACATACTTGCCTCGGTGCTGCACAAAGTGCACGCCATCCACAAGTTGCATTATTCATGCTGTGCTGTGCCTGGCCGTGATGCCGTTTAAGTTGCACTCGGCGACACCGTTCCCTCAGTTGCAGTGCACAATGTCCTGTCGACAATTACAGTGCAAGTGCTGCACAGCAGTGCGACGTTTTTCGTTGTCCCCGTTCCACATCAGATTATTGTTCACGTGGATTGTTAAGAGCCGTGACGCCAATTACAGTGGCGGCGGACGCACGTTCCAACATCGCTACAATCCAACTTCTGCTGTACATGACTAATTTGCAGTGGCGGAAAGTCAATTACAGTCTTTAGTGTGCCGTCTCATTTCTGTATAGAATTCATTTCCTTTCTTTTTTGAGCCATCGTGCAGTCTCTGTGTTGAGTTGCTGTGGCTTATTTTTAGCTCCGTTGTTGCTTTAACTACATCCGGTTACTCAAACATTTGTCTCTGTGCGGCTGTAGTGTTCGATGTGGAAACGCGCTGTCCTCGGGGTAATGCTTGTGCTTGTGTTCCACGGTAATGGCAAATACAACTCAGAATTATTGACCGTTTCTCGAATCGTAGCTAAAAATCTGTTTTTCCTACGCTATTGTCTGCACACTTTTCTGTAAGTTTCGCTCCCGTCCCGTCTATCTTGGGTTTTTTCCTCTGGGCGCGTATAGTTCCAATTAAACGGAATCCTAATGCTGGCCTGCATACAATGACACAAAAGTGTGCCTGCAGCTCTGTGGGAACAGTTTTGGGGGAAGGCTCTTATGGGGCTTTTTAAAGTTTTGGTGTGGAGGAACTTAACTGGCCTGCCCTAAGCAATGACCCCAATCCCATCCGGCACCTTTGGGATCAACTGGAATTACCAGCTTTATCGCCCGGCGTTGGTGTCCGACCTCGGCGGCGCTCCTGTGGCTGAATAGGAGGCAAATCCCTGCAGCTGTGCTCGTAAAAAAACTATGTGTGAAGTCCTCCCGACAGAGGCGGAGGCTGATGGAGCCGTGAAGGGAGGTCCATCAGTGTTGGGATTAAATCTTTCACAGAGGTCTATTATGGGGCTGTCCTGGCTGAGCGCCTTCATGCATTAGTTCAAATTTTAATGCATATGTTGATTCAGACTTTACACTTTCAAGTCAAAACCCTGATTTCATTGCTGTACAACTTGGTTTTTGGTGAGGAGTGTTGGAATTGTAGTTACGATTGATGGAAGCAACCACAGTTAAAATGATTGCATGTCTTTTGAATATTCACACATTCAAGCGCCATGGAGGTACAGTCTTGACCTCTCCTTTTCACTCTACTGGCAGTACGTTTTAGCATCTGCATTAGCTACAATTTCAATGTTAACAATCACTTAAAAGTCATGTTTGATTGAAGAGGAACGCGGCATTAACCTGCAAACTTCTCAAACTATTTTATTCCCTCAGGCCTTAAACTAAATATTGAAGTGAATTTTAATTACTGGCTGTCTTCTTTCTTCTATTCTCTGTTTTTATTCGATTTTATTTTATTGTCTGTGATTTTATTTGCATTCACTGTAAAGCACTTTGAATTAATTTGTGTATGAAATGTGCTATATAAATAAACTTGCCTGCCTTGCCTTGCAACAGAAAGCAACATCCACACTAACATCCGTTGCATGTTGGGAGCTTGTCTCGGAGTTTGTCTTCTTACTGTGCTCTTCCAGCTCTTACACAACCCTTTGTTTTCGACACTGTAACACAACGCGGGGTGGCGAACTAATGACCAGCCGTCGTTCACACAGTGTGTCAAACATTGTCCATACCGGCTAATGTTTCCCATAACGGTGGGCAGCAAGGCGACAGGTGGCCAGTGACCTGTGAGAGCAGCTCCCTCCGGACGCAGGCTGATGATGGTGAAAACACGGGCGGGCGCTGTATTAATCCAATTCCATTCGCTGTAATGTGGAAAATCCAGCAGCTGTCTGAGCTTTATATAGCAGAGCCCAGGGCAGCAGAAAACCTGCCGCGATTCCAGTGGCACAAAGGTACCGGGCCTGAAATACAACGCTGTTCCTCCGGCGTATAGATCTCCCCAGCTCCCTCCCGTCTTCCTCTCAACATCTCTGCCTAATTTTACCTTCCCCCCCTCCAATTTCCTCATTTGCTGTCTCTTTATGCTCTCACCGCCTCTGTGCTTAGTTCACTGCCCGCAGTTCCCGCCTTTCATCTTTCCTTCAGTACCCAATTGCCTGGGCAGTTTCAACTCAGATCCGTCCCTTCCTTTATATCCTCCTGCCTGCGCGTTCCCCGGCTCCCCCTGCCTGATCCTCCAGCCATTTCTTTACTCTCGACGGGGGCTCCCAGGAATCTCAGGGGGGGGATTGTCGCGCAGCTCTCGGCGGGGAGTTCAGGTGCAGCTAAAAGAATGTAACTGGCTCCGTGTTTTCGGTTTAACGAATGGGGCACGATCATTTTCTTTGCCATGGTTACTGAGGATGAACTCTCCGACCCCCGACCCCGTCCGCTCCTCCGGGATGGGAAGATACTGATACACGCATGTTTTTTTTTTCAACTGTTCCTGACAGAATACGTGCCTGAACATTGAGACTCATTCCCACCAAAAAGCAAATGGTCATAATAATGACAGTAATCACGGCGCTAAGCATCACAATGGAGCAAATGAGCTCCTTGCAAAGCAGCAAAAACATGAATTTTGAAAAGGGAAGGAAAAGGTAACTTGTGGTTTTTTGTGTTACATTGTGGGTTTTTTTGTGTGGCAGTCTTGAATAGCTCCATTGCTCTTTGTTTGGTTCAGGACAAGAGTTAACCCTTTATTGGGGTTGAACATATTTTTGGTAATGTCCACGTTTCATCAAGCGTAATGACGGAATGATCGACCTTGGAATGATTAGATTCTGCTTAGATTTCTTTGGAGTCTTACTTACAAACAAATGTGTGATTTTGTGCAAGTTTTCCACCCTAATTACTTTTTATACAGGAATGTCTGCATGTCTCAGAAGTGCAAAAACACATTCTTGCTCAGCCTTGTAATAACACCTTTAAGTTGCTTCCTTCCACTCATATATAATTGACAGAGTGTCTTTTAGAGGGTTAATGATCCCGTTGAAGAAGTTCGCCATGTTATTGTGTTTTAATGGGGTCCTCGCGGGGACTTTTCTCTGTGATGGCCCTCGACTGTGTTGCCCAGAGTCAGACACAGCAGCCTCTGCGCTCTGTGTTGGTGGAGCACAATTGACTCGATGCGTCGATGCTTTTACCTCACAGCAAGTCTTTATTTGGCTTTGTCAGCGCGACGCTGCCGAGCAGAGCAGACATTATACTGTTTACACAAGCACGCCCATTATCTGATGGTTATCCCTGTATTGAAAATCCATCTCATTCCAAAAGTGAGCGGTGTCTCTTCTTGGAGGACGACGGGAGTGAGATGGAAGCGAAAAGAAGCCAGGAAATTGTTGCTGATGCGGTTTTAATCCAAACGTACTTCCTATGGAAGTTTATAAGATACTATATCCTCACTGAGCTCCGTCCTGTACCACCTGGAGTCTGAGGTGCAGTCGCTGCAAGAGGAGGAGGTGGTGGTGTTGGTTCATTAACCTAAACAAACAGCAACTCACTTTGCACATGCGTACAACAACTCGAGTAATTTATCCACATCAGGTACCCAAAGCAAAGTAACTAGGTTCCCAATGCTGTTTGACTAGAGTTTTTTTTTTCACTTAAATGCACATATGTATTCATATAGTTGAGACTGTAACTCGGGCAAGTAAACCCAGAGGTGATCTCTGCTACCTCACATCCATGCGACAAGCGCAGGCAGACATTGTTTGTTTCGATCGATAAAAACCTTCCAAAGCTTGAGGAACAAAAGGCAGCGGTGGGGAAGCGGTTGCCGCTCAGACAGAAACTCTTTTCCCTTTTTCACCTCTGTACTCACAAGTGCGGTAATAAAAGAAACACTTGGCTTCTGGGACCCAGTGGACGCACAATACTGCATTAGCATGAAATGTTTTTCCTGCTTCTTTTCATGGAAAACCTCTAAAATGAGGAGACGGCTCTCCAGCATGGCCCCGAGTCATTCAGTTGGCTCTTACTCACAATAAAGGTGTGTTTGGTTTTGTTTTTTATCCCCCACTCATTTCCGATTTGCTTTTCAAAAAGTTTGACGATATTCCGCCAACAGATTTCCAGATGCTTCATAATCAGGTTTGACAGGAGAGAGAGGCAGCATGATATTGTTTTATTGTTGTTCCATGGCTGGTGAGGGCAACTTTGTAACCAGGCTGGCTGCACCTCGTCCTGGAACTCAGTGTCTCTTATTAGACATCTGTTTGCATAAGAAAGTCATGTTGAAAAAGGTAAAAGAAAAATTGTGCACAGTGATTTGCGAATGTTGATTTGAACAATTTGATGACGAAGCATTAAAAGTACGGTGTAATGCAATCAAGAAGGTAACTTTTAGTTGATCGACTTGTGCTGTCAGTGAATTTAGGCGGTTCTCTGCTGTAAATTGAAAAATGTTGCAACACTCAGTGTGAACTGTTGTGATACAACCGGAAGCATAATTTTAAAAGCATTAAGTTGTTTTTTTAAGTATTTTTTTTATGGCTGCACATCCATAATGTTGTGTACATGACTGGACTTATTGCTTTTCTCAGGGTTAAGTTATGCTTTGTTGATCCACTTGGAGAAATCGCTTCTCTGTTTCTATTTAACTTTACGATACTTAGCAGTGAGCTTGGACAGTGCTGCACCCAGGGAGCGGTTGGGGGTCTTGCTTGCTGGCCCCCAAGTGAGGGTGATCATATCAAACTTTCGGATTCGAACGGGTGTCCTTGCAGTTAGAAAATTCACACCATGAACCCTGGTTTACTGCTGTCGCCTCCTGAATCAACATTGGACCTGACTTAATAATGTTGAACAGTAAACAGGCTTGTCAAAAGGTGGACCAGCTGCTAACTGAGATAATAAAACAAATGCAGCAGAGGATTTTTATAGGCGAGGTGCTTGAAAGAAGGGAAAACATCAGTTTGATGCACAACGTAATTACAATTTAAGAGCGTATTACAAGTAATGGCAAATTCCCTCAATATCTCAACATGTTTGGTGATAAGACTATTTATAAATGAGACTTGTGTGATTGGTTTGGCTCGTTGGTGCGTTTGATCTGAGGACGATGTTGCCACCTTGTAATGCGGTGCTTTTCTCGCACTGCAGAGGTCAAAAGATTTACTTAAAGTCCATTTTTCATTAAATGGTTTTGGGCAGCAATAGCAGAAAGAGGTCAGGGCTCGTTGCTCTGCATGGTCAACAAGCAGGTTTTTTTTAGGCAACCATTACGGCATCATTTTCCTCCTCTGTGCACGGCCACTTTGGAGCTTTGGGAAGTTGGAATGTCGTCCCTCCTCGTTCTGGCGCCCCCCCCCTCCTCCTCCTCCTCTTCCTCCGCTAGCAGTTGTGACCTTTCATCTTTACCATCCCAATGATTGCAGCGCCTGAGGTGCTGCGCTTTAACGGCCGGAGAACCGCGGAATAAGAAGAAAGATGGAATGAGAGAGAGAGAGAGATGAGAAAAAGCTGGTGCCCAGACCCTGAACACTGCTAACACCCCCCCCCCCTCCCCACCACCACGCCAACTCCATACTCTCCTTGGTCTCTCGTCTTTTTGTCCCCTCTTCTCCCCCCCCCCCCCTTCATCTTTCCTCATTTCGACTGAAGGCTAATGTTCACGTGCCACATGCCTTCGCCACATGAGACCAATGCGAGCAGAGATTTGCCCCGCGGCTAGCAAGGCTTCTCATTTCCCACTGGATCAAAAAAGGGAAAGAAAAAAAGATGGGCTTGCTCACAAAACAAATGAGGGAAAGGTTGACTTCTTCCAAACACCTTATCTGCAATGAAAGACGAAGTGCCATCCCGTCGCCGCGCCGCCTCCCCGAGCCTGAGCCCTGGCGAGCGGGCCGCCTCCCCGGCTCCTCTCGCTTACTTTAAATTATTCGCTCGGCGAGAGCTAATGCGACGGCTGTTTTTCCTTGCCAGTGGACCATAGTGAGCCTATTAAAATCACATTGCTTCTCGCCTTTCTCTACAATGGGCCCCTCATTAAAAGCCCATGGCGGCGTTAAATGAACAGGCCCGAAGACAATGCAAAGAACTCATGGATCTGATGTGACTTGATTATAATACGTGAAATGGGCCCCTAAACGCCATGACCAGTAAACAGACAAGGAAGAGATTCATCAACTCTCTCTCACTCCAACCCTCTCCATTGAGGAAAGACCCGACTCAGTCTGGGTCAAGCTGCTTTGAGGATGAAAATTGTGATTGGAGGAATGTCACTGGACTTTTTCTTTAAGGGAGTGAACAGTGCTTCCAGTAGTGTACAGTCTCCGGATCGTTGGGTGGTAACAATCGACCCGCACGGTGACCTTGTTGTTGATGGCGACTTTCAGAAAGCATCAGATTCAGTGATTGTTTAGAGTCAGCGTGTCAGGAGGAGGAAGACATCAAAGCATCAGGAGGCCAGAACAAGGGTTGAAAACTTGATAAGAAGGTTGCTGGTTCGAATCTCAGGACTATGCATGGATTGAAGTTATGGAAAGTAAAGGCTACTAAAGTTCGACAACTCATCTCTTTGCTACAAGGCCATTCGCTCGACCTGCTGAGTCAAGGTTTCCCCATGGTGTGCTAATGCTAACTTCTAAAAGGATAGGTTGGACGCTGTGAGGACATTTTTCCCTAAAATGATCAATAGAGTGTAATTCCCACTTTTTAGCCTTTTCAAAATCATGCAGTAAATTCAAATTGCAACCCGGGTCAACGTCTATTGTCCAAGCCCCTCCCCCTTCTTTTCAGAGCAAATCACTGCTCAGCGTCGCTGGCAACTCGTCAGGTACACCGCTGGCAAGCTAAGTATTGCGTTCCTGCCACCTTTTGTTTGTCTCAGTTGGGTGGTGTTCCGACGGCTGAGCCCGACACAGTGAGGCACCTGTGGCAAAGTGAAACAATTTATTTTTAAAAAGCGGGGTGCTAATTTTATGTCCCAGCACTGCCATCAAAGGCAATGAGGTCACGTCCTATTCAGATAAGGAAGCTAAGATGAAATTAGTTCTCGATTGTTATTATCAGGCGGTACTTCCAGTTCCTATGGAGCAGAATCAGCACTCGCTGCTCCCGGTCACACAACAGAACCTCTCATGTACTAGTCACATTTTGTTTTTTCACAATTAGTCACCCAAGTAATCAAATACTTGCCGAGAAATCTATTGATCGCGGAAGCACGTGACCCTAGATCACATCCTGATGAAAATGTCTTCTCTGTTCAACGCGGTTGGCACAAGCTATACACCCTGAATGACCTGACCAATACTCTTGACCCTGCATTAGGCACTGGTGGGAACAGTACTTTTTCTGGCACTGACCTGTGGGATGCAAAAGTTGCCAGGTTTCCTTCTGAGTCTCACAATAGGGAAGCAGTCTGCTTATGCAACCCAGAGTTCAGATAGAAACACAAACCTAAAAGCAGGCGGCTGCTTTTGAGGCCGGGTTAATTCCGTCCTATTCATGTTGCTCTCTCTCCTCCAGAGTTAACGTCCTAGCAGCAGCCCCCGGTCGAATCTGCCAAGGTTTTCTTATGCTTCGTGCAGGTAATTCATTAGAGGGTCATGAAATCAAGGAGTGGGTGGCTCAACCGATCACTGTTTTTAAACCTCTGCAGCCGGCAAGTTTTTCCGAAGGCCGCTGAAAGAGACGTACGAGGGCCATCACGACTCCATCTCACGATCAGTTTTACCAATAATAGGTCCGCTCTGACTTCACGAGGAAACAGTCGGTCTGTTTAGCTGACTCACTTCTCCGTTTTAACATGGGACACGTTTCGAAGACAAAATCAAGATGTACTTTAGTGGCCTTAAAAAATGCAGAAAAACTTCAGCTTGAAATGAATAACAAAGCCGATCCTCTTGTCATGCCATTTGTCGTGCTTTTATTTTGTATTTTCAAGCCGACACCACACAACATGTCAGTGACATGATGTGCTATGTTTTGTTTTCCTTGTTTGAGACACACAGGCTTGAGTTGGTTTCTTATTAGGAAGAATCGAAGCAAGCAGGACTCGACGGAGTCCTGGCAGCTGGCAGTGTTTTTGTTTCTCAGAACTCATTCAACAGAGTTCAGGATCCTCAGGAAAGAAATTACCAACCGTGTGTGCAGGGGGAAATTAGAAATTAATCATTAGATGATGTGACTTCAAATGTAAAAAGCACACAAAGGGGCTAATTTGGAAAATTAGTATTTTTCAGTCCCACATTTTTACTGCCACAACTCAGCAGTAAAACCAAAGCCGACCAAGATGTGAAATCAGAGTCAAAATTGATTGCACCCGTTACACAAATCAATTCAATTTAATTTCAGTTCAATTCAATTTTATTTATAAAGCGTCATATACAACAGAGTCGTCTCATGGCGCTATACATCAACAATGAGAAAACCCAACAAATCCACATGAGCAAGCGAATCGCAACGGTGTAGAGGAAAAACTCCCAGGTGGCAGCTTACTGCCTTTACTGGTTGGGGTTAGTGGATAGAAAGAGAAGAATAGAGTAGTGGCGAGAAGTTAAAGCAAACATAGAAGTTGGAACTGGTTAGGGTCATCAATCCACGTGCTGCAGTCTTGCTGAGGGCAGGGAGTACTGCACATCAAATTCCTGATTGCGGCACAGGACCTACAGAAGGGAGATACAAAAGGACAGAGGACAGACTACGAGGGAGACACATGTGGTTAGTGACATGCAGTAGCAACATGAAAGGGTGTTATGGTTTAATTATATGCTTTGTGAAATAAGAAGGTTTTCAGATTATTCTTAAAATCAGAGACTGTGCTCGCGTCTCAAACTGCAAGTGGAAGTTTGTTCCACTGGCAGAAGCTGGCACCATTCCTGGGACTGTTTCTGTGGTATTTCAACATAAAAGCCTAAATGTCATCATAATTTGCTTGTAGAGTAAGTCTGATGGAATCTCCTCGGGGTGACCAGATTACAAGGGAGCAGGAAGGCAGCAAGGATGCGATAGAACGGACAACCGACAGACTTCCTCACAAATCAAAAGCACACTGCACTTTGAAAAGATGGAGAAGTGTCGAGAAAAGTTTCCATCCACTTTATGGAAGAGTTGCAGTACAATGCCAGGCCTGTAGGTGGTACATAGACCTAAAACTCCTTGGCCAACAATAACAGAATCAAAAAAGGAAAGGAAGTAACAAAAGCAAATAGAACAAAGATTTTGAGCACATGTACGAAAAACACACAATACTTTGTACAATGTGGAACTTGTGCTTTATTTAAAATGACAAATAATTAAGAATGATATTTTTTGATGAGTTTGATGCATCAGAAGCCACGATATCCTGCTTCTGTTTGTTTCGGGAGCGTTTCAGGAGTAATCCACTCCGCAAACCATTTTAAAAATATAATTTTATTGTATCACATAGTCACGGGTGTGGATACAGCAAAATGCAGGGACGGGGCCTGACTCCATCTGACCAGGTTCAATTTCCTGGCTTCCCTGTGTATATTTGCTAATAGTTGAACCAGAAACGTGATCTTGTGGTCAGAGGGAGACTTTCCTGCAGTATTAGTCGCATCAATCATCAGCATTTGCATTCACAAACATGAAACGGAGGATTGTCCAACAGTAAATTTGTTTTTTAAATTGGGAAGCGGCAGAAAGAGACAGAGACGAACACTCCCGACATGGAAATAATCCTGAACTGGAGAAAAAGCAAAATGTTAATGATGTCTGTATCAGAAAGTGCCTGTGGAAAAAACGCTCCCTGATAGACAATACGTATGGTCCCAATTAGATTGGCTTTTTTTTTTTTTTTACTTCCCATAGCTGACAAAACGAGGATCCTCATGTGTCGGCTCCCTGTTGGCCATTCTGTGGATTCTCTCTCCCGCGGCCCCCCAGGTCAAAGAAATGACTGTGATAAAATGTCATGATGAGAGCAGAAAAATGTCATTCTTGTTAGTATTGAAACGTGACTTGAAATGTAATTCTTGTTTGCGCCGCGCGCGCCTCCCCAGACGGACCCTCTGACCTATTTCAATATTAAAAAGGAATCCCTCCTTGACACGGCTGTGCGCGCACGTGCGGACGCGCTCGGGAATTTATAGCAACTGACGCACTCGTGCGTGCGCACACATGCACGGACATACGCCAGCTGGATTAAACGCTGATAAAACGTCCATTTTCTTTTCTGTCCTCTGAAGCAACAGCAGTGATGAAGACACACACCGAGACGGAGCGCGCCTGCTCACTTTTGGTGGCCCGTGTCAAGACTCATAATGAAAGAGAATTCATTAGGCGGGTGTTTCGAAAAGACAGCAGAACAGCCGAGGAGAGACGTAAAGATGGCGCCTCGAGAAGGAGCGCAGGAACAGTGCGAAATGTTTGAAATGAGACTTCAAGGAATAGGCATGAAACACATGGTTAGCTTAAATTGCATGGCTCCAACCTGTGGCTGGAAGACTAAACTTTACCCAAATGTTACACGCAAAAACAAACGTATCCATTCCCTACGGCACTGATTGGAGACAGCCCAACATCAGGCAAGGCAAGTTTGTTTATATAGCACAATTCGTATACAAAGTAATTCAAAGTGCTTTACAGTGAAGGCAAAATCACATACAAAAGCAAATAAAATCACAAAATGAAATAAGGAAAATTTTTAAAATTTAAGAGGGTGATTTTGTTTTGAGACAGCCAGTAATTAAATGTTTTGATGAAAGGCCTGAGGGAATAAAATAGTTCTGATTTCAACGAGGTGAGTGAGTCTGCAGTCCTGAGATGATCTGGAAGTTGGTTCCAAAGATGAAGAGCCTTGTGGTAGTAATTGCAATGATACTTTTATTTTGCAAGAATGCTACGACTGCATCTGCTGCTGAGCAGGTGCTCATCCATGACCACTGGTAACGTGTGTGTGTGTGTGTGTGTGTGTGTGTGTGTGTGTGTGTGTGTGTGTGTGTGTGTGTGTGTGTGTGTGT
>JAUESF010000080.1:1493697-1507172 GCA_032274765.1 Malacoctenus tetranemus
ACACACACACACACACACACACACACACACACACACACACACACACACACACACACACACACACACACAGAGTCACAGAGGCCTGCATCAGTCATAATTAAACGGCCTCCCTGACAGGGCCTCTGAGATTAAAAAGTCTAGGGGACAAATTTCAGCCTCACCTTCAGCAAAGGGCAGCTCTCAGACACTGGAGACACAGACACTGTCAGATCCTGCCGGGCGCAGGCTGCCCGAGGATTAGACGGCTCATGTTAATGGGGTAAAGGCATCCTGCAGAGTCACCAGGATCCAACATCCCCCCCCCCCACCCCCCACCCCACTCTGTCCAGAGGAACCTGATAACCGCGCGGCGATCCGCGAGAGGACCACTTTTGATGATTGTGCGACTGTGGGCCAGGCTGGAAAAGCCATACAAGGACTGGCATCAGAGGCCAGGGCTCGGATAATCACTGTTTCCCAGGATGCACCTGAGATGAGCTGTGCGCAGCATATATAGGATGAAACGGGGGGGCTGCTTTCTGACACATGCGGTCGACGCCTCCCAGCACAGGGAGATCGGTTGGAACATCCCTCCTGTGACGTTTGGATGAGGTTAGCATGACAACATGATCAGAGCGACGTCTGCTGGCAGCAGGAGCTGCTGACATTCGCTGCAGGTGTCGTGGCAGGGCAACGCAATGTTTCAGAGTGGCCTGAATTTGGATTAGAGGGGAAGATGGCAGCTGTAAACATAACGGTGTCCTCAACAAAGAAGTTTTCATTCAAAGTTGATGCAGATGTTTGTGGATTTTTTCATGTTGGAGTTAATTGATAAGAAAATGAAGCCTGTTGTTCAGTGCCTTATAACAAGTCATTTGAATTGCACAGAAGCAGGCCATCACGACACCACAGGAGTTACTTCATTACTTTTTTCCTAAGTAAAGCAGTGAGTTAAGCAGTGGTAAAGGTGAAATTAAGACCACAGTTTGATTCCTCAGACCCGTAAAAGCAACTGAGATGAAGAAAGTTAAAGCCCCTCCCCCCCTCGTTACTACGACCACTGCGGCTTTTTGTGGCACTTATAGCTACCGACTGTTTCAGTGACTCACCCATCCGGTTCTGCTTCATCGCGGCTGGTGTTTGTATGGAGCTACGTTCTTATTGCAAAGGAAACGTGGCGAGGCGTTTTTCATCTATACTCACTGGGAGGTGAAATGAGTAAAGCCTCGCTGGACGTTCGCATGCTGTTTCCGGATTTGAGGTGTGATCAACTGCGGCGCTAAAATACTTCCCCCCCAAATGGTTGACATTATCCTATGTGAGGAGTTTCGCCCTCAGTGGCAACAGAGAAGCAGGGTGAATAAGTCCTTACAATAACGCTCGGCTCTGCCCACAGCAGATTTATACCTCCAGTCAAGGAGAAATCGCTTCACCTTTATAGCGCTGCTGCTGCCTGCATGTTGGGTGTTTTTCTCTTCTGATGCTGCTTCTGTCTTTTGTTATCTTGGCTTTTTTGTCGAGCATCTTCCACCAATGACTGTAAGCTGGAACTCCCTGCAGAACACGAGTGAATCGGTCATTAGACTGTCCCTCGCTTTGCTGACAGTTACAGTCTATTTATTGCGGCAAACACGACATGATTACAGCTCTGTCCACATCATTAGGTACTAATTTTCAGCACCTTACAAAACACTGATTTTGTTAACCCCATAAATTGGCCTTATTATTCATTCTGTGGTAACTCTGACATATCATGCAAATTCGGGCTGAAGCCCAAACTGATGATCGAATCACGTTTCTTGCCACATGAAATTACACTTCTGTAATTGGGTTGTACAAATACAAATCTCTGCTCCTTATGCTGCTGTAAAAAAAAAAAAGGGAAAGTGCTTCAGCTTGGATTGAAAGCTTTATTTTTAGTGTTTGCTTGTGCTGTTTACAGAACGAAGTGAGAAATGGGGGGGGGGCGACTCATTTGTGATGACAGTTGTATTCTGACAAAAGGTGATGATTAAATTGCAGAGGTAAGAGTTATTTTTAGGGGCAGGGAGGTGTAATTATTTCACTGGCAGCCGAGTGTGACTTGGCAAACAGAGGTTTGCCGTCGAACAGAACAAACGTCGGTTCCCTGCAGCTTCTTATTACGAACAATTTCAACAAACGATTCCCTCAACATATAATTTAATGGAAACAAAAATACATACACGAGTGTTTGAATGAATGGAGGCAATCAGTGTTATTGTTCAATGTTCATCCCCGCCGGAGTAGAGTTCATGGTGCAAAAGAGAGAATTTATTTCTATATTAAACAGTTTAGTGCCGGAGCGGTCCAAGGCCAGACACGAGCTTTTGCCTTCTTCATCTTGAGAGAGATGTGGAGGAATGCAGAGTTGTAACACAAGTGATGCCGAGAATTACAAGTGCAAGGCATCGAGAAACTTTTTAATAGAGCCAAAATGATTCATTTAGTCTAACTAAAGGTAAGCGTGGTTGTCGTTGCCCAGAATAAGTGTTCATAACTCAACAGACCACACATACAGTGTAGTGATCTTTTCTCCCATAGATACCTCATAACTTTCTTATGACTCCAACTCTTGTTGATATTTTTCTCTTCTAACATGGACGACAGTCGTGCTGCTCTCTACTGTCATGAGTGGGTATAAGAGGGTGGTGGGCTCCTACACTTAGAACCACTTGTCTGTTGAATGATCCTTTGTGAGTTCAATGGTCTTTTGTCTTCCGAATGGTTCAGTTCAATGGTTTTGTATTGGTGCTACTATTCACATCATCTGCATCAGGAGACCAGGCAGCAGATTAAACCCTGTGTCTTGTTTCAAGGCTGCCACGATCAGTGGCGCCTGTCACTGCTTTGTCATCGCTCTACTTGTCCACAAACAGCGTTTGCTCTTATCTACTTTATCCTCCACGAATGAAGAAAACTTCAAAATACCAAAGAATTAGTCATTAAATTTTCAACAACAGGTTCTGTCATTTTCCTACATTTCAGAAGATTTCTGGAACATCATCATGATGACTGAATATTTAGTTATAGAATATAGAGTTTTTGGGAACTGTGAAACAAAGGGAGGGAGGTCTCATAGCCACACAATTATAAAACTGTATCAACTATGATAATGATAACCAAATAACACCCTCAGCATTTGTTGAAGAATTTGTGGAGGCCGCTGTACTAATCCAGTGCTCTTGGAGAGGGAAGGGTGAATGAGGGATTCCTCAATAGATTATAAACAAAAGTTTCACAACCAGATGGTGCTGAAAAGTACTTTCTGAAAGTAAAAATCCTTTAGGAATTTAGTATTTAACAAGTTTAGGTGCCCTTCAGAAATCCGACAATACCCTCTGTTATATGTGGCCGTCATTATTCCTTCGGCTTTTATTGTTCTTGATACTTCGCTGCTGACTTTTCACATTTTTAAAGATTTTTTTACTTTCTCTCAAATGACAGTTACATCACTTTGAAGCCCTTCAACCATTTAACTTGTTCACAGAAGCAAAAGGACAATATCAATCAGATTGATGTGTTCAAAGGCACCAGAGTGTTGTGGAGATAGGCTGTTTTAATCTGATTTGGGATTACTAGATAAAAGATTACTATGTTCACGTGACAAAGCCTCAAAGTTTGTGCACTTTAACCAGCCCGCTGACATGTGAAGAATACAATACCCGTTTTTGCTGTGTGACTTTGTGCAGAAATGTTTGGTCTCTTCCCTCAAATATTTGCTTGAATTGACGAGAGACTATCAGTTAATAACGTCCTGTATAAAAAAACAAACATTACACCCTTGTGTAAAATTGTCAGAAATATCCTGAAATAACCCTTGGTGCCTTTATGATGCTGTAAATCTTCCAACTCGGCTCAGAAAACCTCACTAACGCTCAGATTTCCCCGGTAGCAGGTCTCATCGCACTCCGACTGACAGCCCGACGTCTGCGTCTCCATTAAATCAAGCTTTAATGACTAAATCAACCAACCGTGTATTACCCATTAGCACATAAGACACTTAAAATGTTTTGTCAACAGCGCTAAACAAATGAAATTTACATTTCATTAACAGCAGCGGCTAAAATCTCCAACATTTCTGAAGGCATTTTGCACGGAGAAAATTGAAGCGGGCCTGATGTAATCAGAGGGTATCGCGGGATATCTCCTGTGTAAAGAACAATTTCATTGAGAAGCGTTTGTGTTTGTCCAGCAGCGTCAGCGTGCTAGTCTACTCCAGATAGCACCAGCTAATTGAGCCTGATCGTTGCTTTGATTAAGTCAAATCAGGCGACGAAGGAATATTTTTTCTCACCTCTGATTGTCAGCAAACTGCCACGGCACTCGAGATATATATTGTCTTCTCTCGTCGGCTCCCCTCAGTCTTGCAGACGGATCCCTGACTCGCTCTTGTTCTACGAGACCATTACCAAAGTTTTCTGCAATGAACTCCAATCACCGCGCACGCACACCTCTCTGCTGCGACTTGCGCTGGGGTGACCAACGCGAATGGACGGCGTAGGTCCAAACCCTTATTCCGCAGCTCCTCCGCAGTGGGGAAGAATAAGGCGGGGGGGGGGGGACTTTTAGGAAATCAATATAAAGTGCTCGTACTTGATTAGGGGCCCCGGCCTCTCCTTTCAGAGCCCGCATAGATGAGAGGAGAAGTTCTTTGTGGAAGGTCAGAGGCGTAATTCACAGAATCTTTTTTCCCCGCTTCTCTGGCGAGATGGCACCACTTATAGAGCTGAATATCCATTCAAATAAAAGCCCACAGGGCCAACAGCTCCATGTGCGCATCAGCTGGGGAGGTAGAAGGGGGAGGAGGAAGGGAGGAGGAGGAGGGGGGGAGGGAGAGTGAAAGAGCGTGAAAGCACATGTGTATAACGGGGCGGCTTTCAAGCTGAGTTAGTTCAATCAGGCGAGCAACGCGTGCAATCAGGGGTCACCACAGTACACGACGGCAAAATAGAACATGAAAACTTTGCCGCTGATGTTTAACGCAGATGACTGACAAGAGTTCGCCATTGTCGGAGAGCGCTCGGTCGGCCGCGGGGGGCCGGCGCTGTGAGCAGTGTCTGTGGAGCCTGCCGGGAAAAAAAGAAAGAAAGCATTTAAATCACCCCCTAAAAGTTGGAGCGGAGTGAGAACGGCTTTATTACCTGGAGTTGAAGGGAAAGTCGCTGCCCTCCAGCTTAATGAGAATGAAAATCTACTCGATAGAGTCAGAAGAGCCGTTCACAATCTCCCCCTTGAGTGACAAGTGACATAACTTGGAGATTGGAAAAAAATTAATTGGTACATCTTCATCATGCGGCGTGACGTCTTTTTTTTTTTTCTTCTTCTCCCTGACACTCAGTGTCCCGTTCTGCTGCTTATTTGAAGTCGCTCCGGATATCGGAGTTCCTATTGAACGTGTCGCACCTCAGGCCACACAGCACGCACCCCAGGGCAATGTTTGATATGATTAGAATAGAAAGAGGACATTTTGTTTCTTTTTTTTCCCTCCACACCCTGGACATGTCACCAGTCCATCACCAGTCACACAGACGGGGGCCCCGCCCAGGCCCCGAACTCTGGATCATCATCATCATCATGGAGCGAGCGAGTTAACTTCGACATCACAACGCTTCCCACACTTAAGGGTTCCTTTACATCACTGCATGGGCAAAATTGTTGGAATAATCTGAAGCTAGAAACTAGAATTAAAGGACAAAGACGATAACAGGAAGACAACAAACTTACAGGAAATGTAGATCTGTTCATGTGTGGAAAGAGGAAATGTTCCTCTCTCCTTGCTGTCTAAACCTAAAGCAGCAAAGCCAATAAAACGGGAGGGAGTGACGTGAGTCAGTCTGAAACTGTTACCTAATGTATTTTTTTTTTTCATATAATCTATGATCATCTTTGTGCTTCTGAAAAAGCAAACAGATTGGATTTATCTGTACAGTTTGTCAATTAGCTTTAATGGGAATATGTATCGATGAATCTAACTGTAGGCCTTGCACGAGTTTCCCCTCCGTGCTTCCTCCGGACTCACTATAAGCGATCCGGAGCGATAACCGAGAGGTGACGGGAATTTCTTCGAAAGCGATGGAGGCAGATATAGCAGTAATTGCTGGGCTGTTTGCTCTATCGAAGCCAATTCATTATCTTTATTATATCTTCATTTGCCGGGCGAATCAAACAAATAGATGGAAATTCAAACAATGAAGTTACTCGCACATTGAGACTGCTAATTTACTTCATCGTGCCACCAATCTGCTTCCCTGCCGTTACTGTAATCCCATCACAGTTTACTCTGTACACTCAAGGATGTTGGGCCGATTTGTCTGGGATCGTCTGCTCCGCACGCTGCGTGTCGCTGTTTGCCAGGGTCGGGTGGCGCTCCGGCGCCACTCCAGACTCTCGTCAGCCCGGGGGGGGGGGAGAAAATAAGCCCCCTCAGGTGACTCTGCTCATTATCACCTCATGCAAATCACGTCATTAATGTTCTTTTGCTTCAGATTACATCAAAGCCTCCGTCGTTTTAGGTGAAGTGTAATTGGCACAGAAGGGGTACAAGACGGAGTAAGTGCAGTGGTGTTGCGTGCCCCTATCATCATTTATCAAATACTCTTGTCGCCATGCATATTCATGCGGGCAGATGACGTTCCTGCATTGTAAATACTCCATGACGATCCCAGAGCATGGAAAAGGAATGTCAAAGTAAATCAGTGTACAAAGCATTAGCCCCAAAAAGCCATTTGCACACATGTACTCTGCGCAGCGCCACATGATAAGTATTTCATGCATTAACAGCTCTGCCAAGTCACTGTAGCGCACCCGACAAGTTTACCGAGGGCCTTTGGCTTTGGGTGTGAGGCAGAAACAAAAGTTCTCCTTGTTCAGGCTTTTCTGGTGATGTTACAATAGTTGCAAAAAAAAAAAAAGCTTTTATTTTGGCAGCTCATTTGCTATATTTGCCTCTCCTTTGATATCTCTCGTGGAGCTAAAAGTAGAACGGCACGCTGATTTTGTTTCTATGTTGAACACAACGGTCGATGTGGCTTTTTAAACGTGAGTATTTTACAACAGATCGTCAAAAGCACGACCATTCAAGCTTGCTTTGAGGCAATTGTGTGTCAAAAAGACTATTCACCCTTCAAGGTGCAATTCATGGCAAAGTTTTGAACTACATCCTTAATCCAATTCTCGTGCTTTGCTGACATTTGAGCTTTAAATATAGTTGGGGAAACAACTCGATGTCCTTGTTTTTACAATTATTCAACAGTCCGCGATGGTTCAAGTAGCAACTGCAAAGCAGAATTACTATCCAGCAGCACTACTGCATGATCATAGCATGCGGACATGTTCACTGTAATGTGCATACTCAAAGTAATCTGAAAGTGCAATCTCTGACCCCTATCAAGTGGGGGGGGTTCCCCCTGAGAAGTCGGCTAATCCTTCTCTCCGACTCGCCCCTGGCTCCGGTTTCAGCGCCAGCGTTGGAGTAATCCACGATTTTAGTCCGCGGACGTCCACTGTGTTCGAGCTGATACAGCTGAACCTTGTGTTTGGAGATAATCCTCTCACCTCCAATTTGGGATATGGGAGTTTTCGGGGCCACCTCTGATCCACCCTGGCTTCCTCTTGGCTCGGATTTAAACATGGCGTTTTATCAGTGTGCTGGATGTACCTTTGGCCGTGAAACCGCGGCGGGGTTCCGACAGCAACATCGGTATTTAGTCGATTCGCAGTTTTTCTGGTCGCCTGGTGGAAACACAGAACAGCTTAGACATTTATAATTGCTTGTTTTACATCTGAAATTATGTCAAACTGTATATATATATATATGTATATATACAGTCTGTGTGAGCAGGAGCTTTGATCTCCTGTCTTCCTGCCAGTGGTAGTAAAACTTGCCTCTCTTCCAAGTTGCGTGAGGCTCTAACTGGCCTCGCCTGCGTCCCACTGGGGCGCCAGCTGTGCTGTCTCTGTGTACTACAGTGTGAGCCGGGGCCGCGCGGCTCTGGCTCTAAAACCAGCCGACCGTGCACACCAGTCACGCTGGGCCGGTACTCAGTTTTCATGACTGCCCAGTGAACTTGGCGCCAGCTGCGGACTTTCCCCCCACCAGCCGGTTCATCGCCGGCATAAACTGATTTTTTAAAAGTATGTTTTTTTTATTCCTGATGTTTGCTTTAGACGTTGTGCCTTCAAGTCCGCGTTCCCCAGCTTTTCCTTCTCCTTGCCTACTCTAAGGATGTCAAAAATTAGATTTGCACATTTGCAGGGACCAAAATAAGACATTTCATGCAACTTTGAAAGTGCTTTTGATTTGAAGGTCTCTGCTTTTGTTTGTTAGTGAGAGTCGAATGTCTTCCAATGATTTGGCTTCACTCTTATTGTTGTGGCCGATGGAGGATCAGATTGGGGGGCCCTCCTTCGAGGCAATTTGGAAGGGGCTTCGAGGAAAAGAAGTTATGACCACTGTCACAGGACTCCCCAAGATAAATGAAGGTTTATCTGGCCTTTCAAAGGCGGTGAAGTCAGGAAACAATGCACTGCAGGAAAACTAAACGGTGTATTTACTGCTCGCCTCTTGAGTTTTCGTTCCACACTTGAGTCTGTGCCTCAGATGGCGACGGAAGAGCTGAAAACGGAGGTGGAGACGAGAGGGTGTGTGTGACGGGTGGTGACAACCCCAGTCAGTTCGTACTTGTGCAGCGCATACGCTGCTTCCCACAGCA
This sequence comes from Malacoctenus tetranemus, assembly GCA_032274765.1. Classification (NCBI taxonomy): domain Eukaryota; kingdom Metazoa; phylum Chordata; class Actinopteri; order Blenniiformes; family Labrisomidae; genus Malacoctenus; species Malacoctenus tetranemus. Next base: position 1,502,409 of record JAUESF010000080.1, read on the forward strand.
AAAGTGATGCACAGCATCTGACTTCCCCGCCCTCCCCCTCGCTTGCTCACTCGCCCCTGCCATCACCCTTCGGCCAAAGTGTGACACCAGCAGTCTTGAATGGGAGTGCATGTCAAGTGTGCAGAGGAATACCCCAGGTGCCGACGAGACTGTAAGTGCCCCGCAGCAAACCGGGAGGCCTGCTGGTTGCATGTGCGGAAGCCTGTTCCATCGATTACGCGCCTTTGGACCTGGTTGTTATTTAAAGCGACGTCCTCAGTGAGTCCTAACCCACGCGGGCATGTGATCATATATTATTAGAGCCCTTTAAGGGAAACGCTGATTCCACGTGACGTGATCTCCGCGAGAGAGAGCGGCTGGGAGCAGGGGCCTATGGATCCCCTCTGAACCGCTGGCAACTCTGCTTTACGTCAAGCAATCGAGGTTCAATAAACTAGGTCTGTACGTTGGGGGGTTTGATCCAATGCACGCACACAAAGACTGCACAGCCCTCCAATATATGGACCTCTCAGGGCTGGCAAAAGAGCGGAAATGGCAAATGAGCCTGCACAATGTAAGTCAATGCACCAGTGTGTAGGGAAGTAGTTCTGCAACTAATAATCACTTTTTTTTTATGATTATTACCTTTGTTAGAGTCCCTCGTTTATTTCACACAGCTTGCCTTTTTTTTATGAGGAACAGGAATTGCAGCCTACACATTGAAAAGAGTCAATTGAAATTTATGCTTTTTTAAATAGTTTCGTGGTCACTTTTCATATGTGTTCATATAAAGAGTGCAGTGACGGAGTATGAGATTATCGTGTTCAACAACCTTACAAACTCGCGGCGTCATGCTGTGGGATCCGGTGCATCAACATAATTGTCAGTTGCATGTGCAACAATGTCAAGTCAGGGTTAGGATTTGAACACCGAAATCACATGATAGCATGTAGCAGCTTGCAACCATTTCTGCTTTTAAATCGACCTTTTTCACACGCCTTGGTAAATGAATTCGGACATGTTGTCTTCTGAACATTGTCAATTTTTGAAAGAAGACGCTTTCAAGAATCTGGACCGGACTCATTTTGAAGGCTCCTGGCTCTGCATGTTTTTGCGGGTTTGAGACTCCACAACTGTTTGGCTTCACTGTAACATCCAGGAGAAGAATGGTTGGGAGCCCCGTGAAGCGAAGCTTTATAATAAACTGGAAAAACAAAAAAAAAACCCTTCTCTGATGCATGAATTTTTGACAAAAGCCATTTTATTCTTCCTTTCAGCATATTACTCCCATATGTTCCATTGCAGTGGTGTTTTGTTCCAACCATTGCATGCATAATGTATCTTCCCTTGGTCCAGAGTGGTAATCCTGCCATGCTCGCCGTCGCGCCCGTGCTCATATTGGCAGCTCCGTGCACGCTGCAGTAGTTTGCGTCCACAATGAGTGTGCGATTCTTTCGGGGGTGGGATTAGCGCCTCCCTCTGAGGCGGTGGTTGTCTAATGGAGAACACTGGCCCGTCCCACGCTGCTGCTTTGTAAGTCAATGAGTTGGAATTTCATTTCCCGGGATGTCATAAGGGGGCACTGAATCTGCGACTGTGTTGATTAAAACCCAATTTAAATCCATAAAAATCTGGGCCACAGCCTCAGTGTGTGATTGTTATGGAATTCTTTTTTTTTTAATACAAGTCAAGGTGACGTTATTTGGAATTGTGTGTTCAGTGACGAATCCATGATACCACAGAATAAGAAGCTCTGGAGGTTTGCTTCAGCAATGGATTCTGCAAGTCTTCAACTTTGCTTTGGTAACCAGAATTTGTAAAACTCAGTTAACCTCATTTAAATATGTTTTAATCGCATGTAAGATGTAAATAATTGGTGATAAGTTTCACTTTGACCAACAACAAATAGATGGATTCCACTGAGGCTTTTCCAATTTTAACTGAGTTCTTAATATCAGTAATCAGTTAGGATTTCATGACAGCATTATTAGAAATATTTCACTGAAAACGTTTTTTTTTCTTTTCTCCTGAGATCATCATTCTGAACAGAAATGACAAGAAGGTGTTGATGTGTTCATATTAAGTTGCTTTGAAACTCAGTTCAGGATATTATTCAGAAAACCCGGTGACTGAATATAATACATTAAAATCCTTAACAAATCATTTTGCAACAGGAAGGTTGCAGGTTAAATCTGTGACGGTGGCAGGATTCTGTGTCGCTTTATTAAAAATGTGTAGGCTGCTTATCTCCATCGTGAAAATAATTAAACTCAACCAAAAATAATTTTCTACGGCAGAATAAAGTCCTTCTATCACGCTGCGACTGTTGTGCAAGTCGAAAAAGATAATTTGTTCTTTTTTACATGCAGCTGGTTTTCTGGAGGTTCTTCAAACGTGCTGAAATCCAATATTGTGAATTTTAGGGCGTAAAAAAAACCTGAAGGTCTTAAAAGATAAACCCCTGAATGAATTCTGACACTGATTCTTCTTTCATTAGCTTTCAAATAACTTCTTTTCGATGTGATTTGGAGCGAACTGGGACAAAGTCTATTCACGTCTCCCATGAGTAGATTCACAGCTATAAACATCAGCCTCAGTCCCTTCTTTAGTCCCATCAGATTACTGTGGTGGTGACGGGATGCGTGTTGATTCTGGAAAACCAAATTATTTTACACAGAGTTTACATGTTGTCTGACCCAATCACACGTTGTGTGATTTTGCTTATCGACCACTTTGTGGCTACAGTGAGTTTTCCATGTCTGACATTGCACTTTGTGCCGTATAAAGTCAGAGTGAAGAGTACTTCAAAATTACACAATAATTAACTGGGGAGGAGAGTCAATTCCTCGACACACTAAACGAGCTCCTAAAGTGCACACGACTTTGTTCTTTTTTTTATCTGGAGATCCATCGATGTAGCTCAGAATGCTAAATGTCAAAACCTAATCCTTATTTTTCGTTCAATTTTAGCCTTTATACCCTTCGTCCAGAACAACAACATTAGAGCTTGTAATTTGACACAAGTCTCCTACAACAATGGAATGACAAGATCCCAGTTGTCAGGGCTCCTCCTCTGTCCCCGGGGTGAGGGAGGAGGTGGGGGTTCTGAATGGATCACATTTCTTTAAAAATTAACAAAAATAAAAAACACCAACTGATACAGCTCACACAAAATCAAGTCCAAATGGATAGATTTTTTGTTTTTTTTGCCATCAGTTACGTCAATAAATTGCCTGATTTGGGGTCGCTCATTTTTAAGCAGAGACCCACTTTCTAGTTACCGGTCGAGTGGCGTTTCACTGAAAATGTATGCATCTCACAAAGCAGCATCATCTGCGAAGCTACGCGGACCATGACTCACTTGTCCATGATAATGCAAATCACAGAGGGGGGAAAAAAAGAAAAAGAAATCAATGCTTCCTGACAGGAGAAAAAGACTTGGCATTTCCCCATCGTAGGTATTTCAGTGGCGCCACAGGATAAAGCCGGGCTTTAACAGCAAAGTCTGCCAATTATTTAGGCAGCCTGGGTGGAATTTACAACATTTCATTTCTGGCTTTGTTGCCATCTCTGTCACCACTCCTCCCGTGTGTTAGGGATGGAAAAAAAAAAACCCAACAACAACCAAAGAGATCCAGGCACCTAAATAGCCATCAGTACTTCCACCAGGAAGGCTTACAAAAACATACAAGTCGTCTGACAAAACGATACAAGCAGTCTCGCAGGAGCCGTCGGTGTCTGGCTGCCATCGCCTGCTACCTTTTGCTTCCTTGGAAAGACACTGCTAAACGCACCCTGGCAGGCCGATGCTTCATCATCAAGTTTCATTCAGTTACTATTTTGTATTGTCACTATTCATAGAGTTTTTAGCTGCTCTATTAGGAAGTGTGCTTCGACTCTTTGTGGGTGGCTAACCTGTCGGCTCGCTGGGCTCTAACAACAAATTTAAAGCTATAAGGTCTTGTTACCCATCTAATCGAAACCCACGAGACGCTATATTAGGCTTTGACCAATACTTCTCTGGAGCCTTGCACCGAAACAAAAACAACACGCTTCAAAATAAAAGCACCGGGCAGTTTAAAAGTGTGCTTTAGGTACTTTAATGTGTTTTATTTTGGTTTTTCTTTGTATTTTGCATTTCACATTTTCACAGTCTCTCAGACAAAGCTCTAAAACGATGTCCGAGCTCCTCCTCTCCATTGCATTCTTGCTGACCATGTCGGATTTGTTTACATCGGCTTTGACAGCACATTCCAGCACCTCTTCCTGGCCTGTTACATGGGCAACAGCATTTATATTCTGTGGTTTCATGTGGAACCGTGTGATGCGATGCCGCGTCCAGGAAAAAGTTTCTCCAAACTAAAATGTTTTTGGAGTGCAAGTGTCTCAGCGTTGCCTCAATATGGATGGTTGACACTCTCCCACACTTGAAATCTTCAGGATTAAGGACATTCAGAAGTCTTTAGAACTGTGAGGCTTTCTTTCGGCGGTGTGGTTGCAGGGACTGCGTGTAATCTTGTTGAATGACGCTCCCGATCACTTAAACACAATCCCGACACCCTGTATGACACGGCGCTACTCTTGCGCGGAAGCTGATACTCTTCCACTGAGACTGTTACAGATACAGTAGCTGTATCTTATCTGGCCGCCGTGCACATGTCCTGTTTCTTTTTTTTTTCTCGTTTGGAAGCTGCCTTTTACCATTTTCCCCCCCTTCAACGCGTTTTGAAACCATGAAATCAAGTTATCACGTTTGGATTGCATTCCCAGTGGTGCAAGTTGAAT
>JAUESF010000080.1:1518150-1528971 GCA_032274765.1 Malacoctenus tetranemus
AAGTTACTTCATCACAGTTTTTTTTTAAATAACATACAAAAGCTTAAACTCATTAAGTCTCTGTCCTCCCTTGTTGCCCACAAGTTGCTATGGCGACTCCGAACATGCTGATGTACGATGTGATTCTGTACTGAGTAGCGCCGTGCTGTGTGAAGTCGAGCAGAGTAAAGTTGGATCGGTCCAAATGGGGGAAAAAAAAAGGGCCATTTTCAGACAGAGGTCCTTATTGTTGGTTCACTGAGAACACCACTCGGCTGATAGGAATGGCTTTTCGGTCTCCTGAGGCTTAAAACCACTTAAGTGTCAGACTGGAGATTTGGTCAGGTCAAGACTCGGCCCCTGAGCTGACTGCGTTGTTGTCCACCTTGCCTCTTTTCTGTACCATGGCGGCTAAACATTTGGTCAGGTCCAGCTGTTGCTTCAACACAGGCTTCCTAGGAATAGTGTGCCATGGTAATCAGGTCCATTAGTCTGTCCATCAACTTGCCCAAGCCGTAATTTGGCATTTTGTTGGAGCTGGAAGTGAAGACCACCACGCTTTGCCCTTCCCCTGGAGCTGCATCCCGATGGCGTCGCCTCTCGAGGCGAGATAAGAGAACAAACGCTGCCGAGCAACTCGTCTGCGAGTCAAGTGTCACTCGGGCTTCCTGTGTTGCGCGGCAGCTGTTAATCATTGCTCGGGAAGAATACGGGCCACCAGGTGCGAGACATCTAATCCATCTCATCAGCTTGCTTTACGCCATGAATATGGAGATTCTCATTTAATTATTATACATTGTGCTGCAGCGTAGTAATCCCTCTTGAAAACAGCTCCATTGAATTCGGACAAAAAAACCCGGCAGAATCGAGTCTGTCACCAATCCTGGTTACACGTCAGACGGGCGGCGTAGCCAGCCTTTTGATTGTTGTTAAGGAGTCGCATCGCTTTCGGTGCGAATATCAAAGTCAAGAAAACGCGCCGCACCAGCCCGGTGACTCGCGTGACACCCGCGTGTCATCTCAGGGGGGTTAAAAAGATAATGGATATCCTAAACGGCCGTGACAGAATCTTTCCACTCTTTGTCACGCTGCAAATAATGTGCTGGTGTTTTTGTCCGTAAGCTGCGTGAGAGCTAAACGCCGCTGCCGCGAGCATCGGTGTGATAATGAATGCCGACTGTCAGACGGGAGGCGGGGGGTGGGGGGGGTCTAGGAAGCCTCGCTGACTCCACGTTACTTCAGAATAAAAAAAAAAAAACATCCACGGCAGAGAGCGGCGTGGCAGAGAGCGGCGTGGCAGACGCGGTGCACGGATGCTGGAGTGGGCCACTCGATCATGTCCATTGTTATCGCCACAATGCACATGTGTGGACGTTGGCAGACCTGCAAATATTCAGCGCAGATTGCTGTTGGCTCCAAACGGAGGAGGGGAAATAAACGCTTCCCCGTCAACACAAATAGAGTCCAAGACTGATGATAGCATAAATGTTGGCACATTTCAGGCACTAACAACGTGGCAAAGGCAGACGCCTGGAGTCTCATGCTCTATTAACATACAGAAGACCCCCCCCCCCCACCAACCCCAGCACTCCAACATGCCCCACCCCAGTTTAAAGGGAAGAAAACAGCTCTTGAATTCAAGCGTCTCAACCCAGAAAAGTTAAGACACTATGTCACTTTTCCATGACAACAGAAGCCAATGAAGCAAGAAAATCGTATTAATTCTATACATTTAAAGAACACGGCGGATGTTGAATCAATCAGTGAATAGATTTTTCTCCTGTTTACTGCTGGACTGTTAGCTTTAGCGTTAGCTCCACCCAGCACTGCTGTATCCAGAGAAAAGCAGACCGTCTGCCTCCGAAGGAGAGAGGAACCTGATGAACAGGAGGCAGTGGCTTTAGAATGGCGCAGTGTGAAGGGACGCTGGGCCATGCAGCTGCTGCACGGAGGTCACCACCTATTGGCAGGCAGGTCATTCACATTGCAGCTGCCTCTGTTTTGAGCTGCGGTTTGGTTCAGAGTACAGCAGAGCACCTGCAATCCAACTGAAGTGAAAGCCGCTTCTGGCCGAACATAATGAGACGGTGGAGATTGTGAGGTTGGATCCTCTTCTCATCTTCTTTGTGCCTTCGGAATCACAGTTCCAGTTTGTAGCATTGGAGTAGTTTCTATGCTTTTTGGCCAAATCGTGGTTACTGCAGTAGTTGTTTTTGTTTGGTCTTTGGATAAAAGTGCTTCTTCTGCTTCACCCTGTTAGTGTAGCTAAAGCAAGTGTCCAAGCTATGGAGCACGGTCCAGATGTGGCCCCTGGCTCCTTTGTAAGTTGGCCCATAGAAAATACAATAGGTCTTGGTCACATACTTGTAGCTTGATTGCAAGTGCAATAAAATTACAATCGCAACTCGCAGTGGGAAAATGAAGGACGACGGTTAGTTTTCTTGAACAATTGCAGTCATTTGGGTTTTTTTTTACACTCTGTCACGGGTTCATGACAATAGCAACACATAGTTGCTCACTCATATTCACACATGTTAGCGTGATCTCATGTGCACGTGTTTTGATTGCGGGAGAAAGTCTGAGTATCCGGGGGGGAGGGGGAACTCATGCACATGCAGACTCTCTACAGACAGGCTCCACCCAGCCTTGAACCCTGCTCCTTAAAGCTACGAGCCAAAAGCGCCAAACACCTTTCCCCCCCCACTATGTGACCCAAAGAACCCCCTCACATTTGCAATGGGGGAACTTTTAAATCCTGCTTGGGCGCAAACCTGGAACATTATGGAAGGCCATTAACCACGACGCCACAGCGCTTTTTTACCTCCCGTGCAGAATCATGGAAAAAAATTTCTTGTGACTTCCGACAGGGAATTCATTTCCAGATCCACCCTAAATAATTTTACGACCCAAATTCTAATATCTGACTGCCGGAGACTCGCACTATATTCCTCGGGACATCGCCTTGAGTGCAGTAATCAGTGAAGCGTTCGGTTTTTTACAATTTATATCAATACCGAGAAATACTGACTCACTCGTCGGTGCCAAAACCTATAAAATCGAAGCGCTCTTTAATCACGATCCTGCCATATTAGTCTTCCCCCTCGCCTCAGCCCTGTCTCCCTGTGAAGAATGGCCGGTTGTGCTTAGGGTCATCCTGCAAGGCCTCTCATAAATTCCACCAGTGTTACCTGTCTTCTGGCACTTGCTTGATAACACTCATTACTGCCGAACGACCTGGAGGCAGAGCTCCACTTTTGGGCGCCCCCCCGCCCCCCCCATCACCTTCGGGCCACGGGCTGACGAGACTGTCCTCATCGCCGCTCTCACCCCCTGCTTTTAAAAGCCATAAACCCGTGCCCGACAAGTTAGCCGGCGGACAAGAATCACAAGCGACGATTATTTGATATTGTAAAGTGAATTACACCCGTCGCAGTCCTCTGGAGGAAAAGGATGGGATTTTTTTTTTTTCCGAAGGATGTAGCCAAAACGGCTGAAGTTTATGAGGCTCCTCAATCACACCGGGAGGTGGGAGTGGAGGGGGGGGAGCTAGAGTGGTCGGATCTCAGCTCGACCCGGGGCGACAATGAAAGTTTGAGGTCTCCGTCAGCGCTGGGATGAAAATAATGAAACGAGAGAGAAAAACGGCCAGACGAGGGGGGAAAAAAACAAAAAAACGTACCTGTTCTCTGTTGCCGTTTCTTTTTTTGGAACTCTCGTTCCAGCGAGCGATGATGAATGGAGAAGACCGTAGGTATGGAAAGCGTGCGATGCCGCATCACGGCTGCAAAAGCGTGGACTTTTAAATGATGCTTCAGCATGGCGGGCTTGCATGAAGCACCTTCGCTTTGACGCAAACACCCCTCTCAGCGCGCTCGCGTTCGGAATACAGGGATGCTCGACTGAGGAGAGAAACCATTCCGACGGCCAAATAGAGCGAGAGGGCCCTGGGAGCCTATTCACACTAGTGCTGATAGTTGTTAAAGCCCCGTGTGCTTCACTTCAAATGGGTTTCGAACAGCTTGCGGATGTGGACGGGGCAATGGAGCAACACCATAATACACTCTGGGATGTTCACCTCAGGCGAGCACTCTGTGATGCTAAGCACCTCGCTCAAAGCTGCCAAAGAAAGTCCATTGATTTCCCTCTGTTGTTTGTGGACCTGCTTCCACTGTGGGAATTGAGAGCGAAACAGAAGCAGGCGAGCGGCCCTCACGGCAGAGGCATCCCAGCAGCAGGACGGCAGCTCATGAAAATCAATCAATTAACATGCTGCCTTTTTTTTTTTTTCTTCTTCTTCCCATGAACGCCCCCGACCATCGCGCCGGGGCCCCCTCAAGACTTTATTTAGGAAACTGGGCCAAACTAAGAAGTAGCGTCGGAGGCGGGGCCGAGTGTTGGCCTGCAGGTACCGTGAGGCAAAAAGATCTGCTGACGAAGAACGTCAAAACCCTCTTCGTCTGTTTCGCCTCCACAGGGCTGCGCCACCGACGTCAATGCGTCCAAAAAACACACACACACGCACGGGCGCACTCCGGCACCCACATTACAGTGGGGGCAGGTGTCAACAAGACGAGGCGATTGCTGTTGGCCATCCAGAATGCAACTTGCACACTTTGGGCCCACACTAAAATAATTTTAGCTCCGCCGCTGAAACATCGCAGCCTGAGGGAAAAAAAATAAAACAAAACCCACAAAAAATAACATGTTGGTATCCTGTAATGTCTGGAATGCCCAGGAGGACGTGAATGTCTGACTCCCTTCTGGAGCAGGAAAATAAAGAAAGCTCTCCGCCTGCCAAAATAGATGCAAAACAATTGATTGCTTGTGTGGTTTGATGCTACTTGTAAGAATTCATGTTGTAATTCCGTGTCTGAGGGGCTTTTTGACCACCATCGCTCCATTGTTGAACTGGATTGATCACTGTTATCTCTAATGTACTTTTAATTTGAAAAAGCAAACTAGAGATACTCATGTTTGACACCAAAACAAGGGGAACAACATTGTTCAAACAGGCAAGTTTTCTCTCATTGTACCATCAGTGGTCTTATGGTGGACTGATGGTTTCCACTCTTGCTTCCCAGTGTGAAGGGGTCTCTGGTTTTATCCCACAGTCTAACCCAGGGGTCTCCAATCCTGGTCCTGGAGGTCTGCAGCCCTGCATGTTTTCAACGTGTCCAGGCTTCAACACACCTGATTGCAATAAGCTGCTCATTATCAGGCTCTGCTGCAGAGCTACATGATGACACCAACGAGATTCAGGTGTGTTGGAGGAGGAACACATTGAAAACATGCAGGGCTGCGGCCCTCCAGGACCAGGATTGGAGACCCCCGGTCTAAACCGCGAGGCCAACCAAGCCTGTGGATGTGTCGCTCTGTCGTTGCAAAGAGAATCTGTGAGGATTACGACGAAACCACCGTCAAACGCGTTGCCAAAGCTGTGTGTGCCTCAAGAATGATGTGTAAATAACGATGGGTAATGCCCCCCCCCCCCAAGCTGCTCCACATATTGGACTTCAGTGATGGACTTTTGCCAGCAGACATTTGTCAAATACTTCACTCCCGTCCTCGCTGCCCCTCCAGCTGCCTGCATCCTTGGTAAGTGCCAAGGTGGCATATGTCAAAAAGAAAAAAAAAAGAAAGCAACCCTGACTGACAACAGTCATATGTGACTCGCGAACGCAGCCCGCAGCACCGCGAGCGACTTCCCGGCGTGCATCCTGCTTTCTTTCGCACGCCTTCGAGCTCCTTCTGCGATGCTGTTGTGACAACGCTTTTAGTGCTCTGTAATCTCCGTGTCACAGTCACCACCCCAGCAAAAAATTAAGAGCGCTCCTTTCTGCGCTCGCCGTGGCTGTCTGAGGACGCTGGTCGTGTCTTGCCGCAGACACGACCGGCGCCGCCGCGTCCGTGACAGCCCGGCGCCGACGATCACGGAAGCACAAAGATGCAGAGGGCTTGTTGTTGTTCTGTTGCTGTTCGTGTTCGCTTTCTCCAGAGAGCGACAATGTTGGAGTCTTCAAGTGAGAGAATATAAAATAAGATTGTAGATCAGCTCGCCATTTGTGCCGTATGCGTCCAACAGACAAGAGCCATCTGCACAGCGGCAGTAAAAACAGATTAAATTTCGCCTGCATGGTAAGAATCCCACCCAGGAAAAAAAAAGGAATGATTTGCTCACTCTCCTGCCTAAACGCGTAATACAAGCATAAAGGTTTTTATTGCGAGTTTTGCTGAAAGCGGCAGTATATTCTAGACGTTTATCTCACCTCCGTCCCACGTTAGAGGATTTTCCAATAAAGACAATTTTATAGGCAGCTTTCAGACTTCTTTGATGGCACTTGGAATCCGAACCTCATTACCGATTTCCCCCGGATTGGATGTAAAAGATCAGGGCGATACTTGAGAGAAATCACCGTTAATTTATTTGGCTGAGTGTTTCTTCAAAAGCTCGTGGTGATATTTCAGATTCTGGGTGTTACTCCGGCGCCGAAATTTCACACAAGGGGCAAATGTTCGCTCCCCAAAACGACCGTCCTGTTTCTGAAATCATGTCGTCTGGGAGAAGGTTGTGAGTGCAGTAACCTGTCCCACCGACTGCAGAGCGCTTATCCCAGAGGCATAACAGTAAGGCCTGTTTCAACATTAAAAAAAACCCACTCCTTTAAAATCTAGAGCAAATCGAGATAAATGACTGGGGCTTTTATTTTGAAGGCATCTGTTTGTTTTCTGTCGTCGTGCATATTGAATCAAAGTGGGCGACTCCGTCTCAACTCAACCGGAAAATTCTCACGTTGGTGGTTTTTCCGATTCAAAAGTGATGAACGAGAAAGAACGGTCGACCGCACTGTTGTATCCACTGACTGATGGGCCGACCCGCCTTGCCCCAGCGCCCCCTGGCTTGACCTGACTCGACCTCGTCCAGCGCTCAAACTAAAAATCGATGGGCTTCGTCCTCCGACGGCAACAATGTGCATATGAAACATCAAAAGGGATCGGTTCAGTATTGCAGTTTGGTGGGTGTTCAGGAATAGATCTCTGCAATATGCAGCAATGCTTACAATAGATATCACACGTGTATTTATCATGTCGAGGAAGGAAAGGAAACGTGCAAGTGCCCGCTTCCTGGACCACTGCGGCTCCGTGACCTTTCTTGCATGTGGTGTGCGGAGTTGTAGTGGCGTTCCTCGGCCCAGAGTGTCCTCAGGGTACCTCTTGCTCTCTGCAATTTGCTTTGCTAAACATTGTTGTGAATCAGCCCCTCGCTCGTTCCTGTCCAGCTCTCATCTATATGTGAAGGAACTCTTCCTCTGCGCAGAACGACTGTCAGAGAAGATACGGACAGAATATTACCGCAGAGCATCGTGACAAGCCCGTGACATTCACTCTCCATATATATTGCAGACAATGTATCAGGATTCCTTGGCGAAATTCAGACGCAATTGCAGTGATACGGTCTGACCTTGCTTACCTGCGCAAAGCCCCGCCTCTGCCTATTGAGCATAATGAGTCTGAATATAAGCACCAGAAGTTCACCAAGGTCACTCGAACAATTGATCCCGACGTTTGAAAGCTACCGCGGAGATCAAGCACGGCGCTGGGAAAAAAAAGAAGAAAAAAAAACCCGGCTGATTAGACGAGGCCCCGTGGAAGAAAGGAGATTGTTAAATAAATAGCACAGCACTCCCACAAGCTAGAGTCCTTTGTGCTCCCCGAGACTTTTCCTCCGGTTCCAGCCAATCTCGCAGCACTTCTCCGGCTGCTATCACGCTGATTTATGAGGACTCCTGTGAGAGGCATCAAGGATTTTGATAGAAAGTAATATTCTTCGGGGGCGACACTGATGAAAGTAACGCATAAATATTCTTGTCTTGTGTTTCGCAGGCTTCTGCTCGGGATCGGCAAAAATTAAAACGCCGTTACTGCTTATGTTGCCGGGGATAAAGCTGATTTGGAGTCTGGATTTGCTTGACTTGAAGTGACACTAAAAATTAGCTTCTTTTGTATGTGTGTGTGTGTGTGTGTGTGTGTGTGTGTGTGTGTGTGTGTGTGTGTGTCGCTCTCTCTCTCTGAGGACGGGGCCATGTTTGATCCGCGGGGAATCGGCATAATGCAGTCAAGAGAAAGAGATTGAACTAAAAGCAACAGTGACTATGAAGTCGCATGATAACTGAGAGCAGAGATTACCTCGAACACATCTGGTAAAAAAAAACAAAAAACAACACAGATCAGACTGTGAGAAATACGAGTGAAACGCAACTTCGCAGTGCAGCCGGATCCAAGGACTGTTTATTATGAGTGGCATGTGCAGGTTAGAGGTCAGATAAATCTGCTTTAAAAGCACATACGCCACATGACTTCCAACAGAGGTCAGTCATACATCACGGGCTCCTCGCCACCGATGCGCATCACAGTATGTCTTTTTTTAAACGCTGTCATCCCTGAACACAAGTCAATCAAAGCCGTGCCGCGTCCACATCGGGTCACAGTTGGCCGTCGCCCGTGGCAATATGGCGTGATTTCTTTGAGGGGCGTAATCGCCACCAGCCGTAGGTCCATATGTCCCAACCGCAGGCGCATGCAGCATGGCAGAGTTTTATGCAGGGGGGAGGTGGGGGGGCCCGAGGGGGAACCGTGCATACCGGACATGGCCGGCCTGTGTAAGCAGCCATATGTGACCCCTGCGCATAACTCACTGGCACGTAAGGGGAGAAATACAGTGACCTGCGCGCGCCCGCGGGCCTGCAAATCTGCAAGCCGGGCTCTAATTCATGCTCGTCCTCACCCAGTGGAAGAGGGCTGACCGTGAGGAGCGGGGGAAATTGATGTGCGTGCTGGATGGCTTGATGTATGCGACGCCAGTGCTGGTGGCTGTGTGGGTGACTGGTGTACTTTAATTATGCCGTTCATGTGTAGACCCAACTCTTGTGGCTCGTCGTTACTTTAACGGGGAAGCGTTGAGCCTCTTTAAAGCTACATTCTCACAAGTACATTATAAAATAAATAGGTTGATATGTTGAAAAGTGCTAAAATATATTGTTTAATTTGAATACAGTTACTCGTTCTTTGGAATCCAAGTTGCTTTACCAGTCACTGCTGCTGGAACAGTCGCATTGCTTTTAATTGTCCGTCTTTGTTGGACACGTGTGTTTATCACTCGCTCGTCTGATTTCAGTGTTGCTGTGAAGGAGTGGCGCTGTCTGAGGACTGATTCAGCTGAAGTTGCCTCACACCACTGGAGGAAGATGCTCTATCACCCCCGGTTAAATCAGCAGAAAAAAGCATCGGCCGGCGCTGGGAAAGTTCTGCAAAGGTAAGCTGACTTTTTTCTAATTCATCCCAGGCAAACATCAGGAGTGCATTAGGATAGTGAATAATAATAGTAATATAATAGCAAATAATAACACTGAACAGCTTTCAATAATACGAACGGCAATGCTCAAAACACAATCAAGCATTACAACTGCTTTTTAATGCATAAAAAAAGAAAACAAATCCAATGTGTATATTTTGCAATCGTAACTGGAGTACTCACTTCGTTTTACTGTTGAGTTGAAACTGAGTTGAGTACGAACAAATGTAGTTTTAAGGTGTTTCTGTACCACAAAATGTTTCCAAGCTTGTTGCAATTTCTTGGTGACAGTTAAGTTTGATTCTGTCGTGATTAAAGTCAGCAAATGGACAAAAAGCAAGAGGATGGACTACAGAACAGAATAATGGTTGCATTATGAAACTATCCTGTTTGAGTGGTGAAAAGTACTCACAGTGTAGTCCACCATGTCTGACAATCCTGTGTTGGACATGAGCTGTGTGGAGATCGAGTAGCTTGAGCCCACTGATGAGCAGTTGGCAGCGCGTGTAGACGGCTGGTGGTGTTTCCTTCGACTCTGATTCCCCCCTCAGCTGTGAGCACAGTGAACAGTCACCACGCTGCTGTAAAGTACCTGCTGCTGGTCACGACGCCGGCTCCCCAAATTTCAAGTATTGTCCCCTTTCGCAGCAATTTTCCCGCCTGCATGTTCTTTAGACGGAGTAATCATCTTCAATCACGTTCCCCTCTGCACTGTTGTTTGGAGCAAAATACAACCACACTTTGCTCCAAGTCCTCTCAGGAGGAGGAATCAAAGTGCTGTCCTGTTGCCATTTTCTGCTATTTCTGTTTGCATCTTGTTATTTCGCTCCGTGTTCGACGGTATTCACCTTAAAAGCCCCGTTTCAGAGGTGGAAGAGTTATAAACGTCTCAGAACAACCTGACATGATCAACAAGAGGAGAGAAATCCGGTTCAAGCATCGAATGTATTGTGGAGTTAATGCGAATGTTGGCAAGTGAACCAACAGCACTTGTATGTTACCTCATCAAATAGAAACTACAGAAGCTGTTTGGATCGACTCACAATTTGGCGAGATCTCAGTCTGATGTCGGAGGAAGCGGCACCTGGTGCCAACACGAATCTCCGCCATTTTCTTCTTCCTGGTTGAACTGTGAGACTCGGTGTGATCGCGCGCCACCTTGTTGTTGGTTATTAATGGTGTGCGGGCGGGACCTGCAATGCCTCGTTAAAGCTCTCATCGTAAGTGAGTTCCAGTCATTCAGCAGCAGCCGCATGCAGAGAATTCTTCATCGTGGTGAAATTTCTTTTTTGCCAGAATATCTTTCCCAAAGCCTTCGCGCGTATTCTCTCGAGAGAATGCGACCTTTGGAGAGTTCATTGCAAACATCAGAGAAGGAAAGAATGAATGTCAGGCCAAGGTATTTGTACCAACACATCAGGCTGTGTGTGTGTGTGTGTGTGTGTGTGTGTGTGTGTGTGTGTGTGTGTGTGTGTGTGTGTGTGTGTGTGTGT
>JAUESF010000080.1:1530048-1540579 GCA_032274765.1 Malacoctenus tetranemus
ACACACACACACACACACACGCACACACACACACACACACACACACACACACACACACACACACACACATACACACACACACACACACACACGCTATGGCCCTTATCTGTAATCTAATGAGTCAAATAGAATTATGTTACACATTTGCAGTACCAAAATGCTCTGACAGTGAGCGCGCAGCCCGTAGCTTTATTGTCCCCCTCTTCCGTGTTACCGAGCCGCTTGCATGCTGCACGGGGGCCATTCCAGTTGTCGGGTGGCGTCGGGGATACGGAACCCGAGAAAGACGTATTGAGTGCAAAGAGAACGGGGCTCCTCGGCTTGGAAGAATATATCCGAGGAAGTAAGACTGATGCAATGACTTCAGAGCGAGAGAGAAGTCAGCAAAAGAAAAAGCCCAAAACAAAAACAACAGTTACCGTAAGTGGGGTATCTGAGTTTATTAAAGCCCCACGCCTCTCCGCCTGTCACCCACGTCTCTTTGTGGAATCTAAGGAAACGCCAGCGAAGATGCCGTTGACAACAACATCGCCATGCATTATTCAACAAATAACTCAGATAACGCAAATTATTCATCAAACGGTCCCGGTCCCCTCTTTTTTCCTTTCGCCAGATTCTCTTTTAATAATCCTTTCTCTCTCTCAATAGTTCAGTTATTTCACGCTCCCTCGTCGGCTCCCTCAGTCACAATCAAAGGCCACTTTGTTCCACGATAAACAAAGGGCGGGGGATTAAGTGCAGATGTCAACAAAGAGACGCTTGTTGATGTTGCGACTGGCTCTGAATACGCGCATCCATCAAACCCCGGCCAGTTCGGGGCGCGCCCGCGCCGATCGCAGCGGAGCGGTCGGAGGATTACAAAGTGGGGCGCCTGTTCCTCTCTGCCCAGCTGGCACACACAGGCCGGACACTGTGCGACTCCGGGCGAGGCGTCCCACGTGAACGTTCGAAAGCCCCCTGAATTTGGATTCGGTACAGACTGCTTTAGAGCTCAAACTCGTCATTTAAACGTGGAGGTAAAGGCGCCAAAACGGGGTCAAATTTGGAGGTGCAGAAGCCTCCCAATAATGATACGTCTCTTTTCTGTTCATGAAGTTAGACTGTGAATATTTAACTGGACTCCACTTCTGTGCTAAGCCCCACCTTTTTCACACTGTGCTTCCAGCAGCCCCCTCAACTCCAAAGTAGAAGAAGCGATATCGCAAGTGAGGGATTGAGAAAGTGAATGAATGAAGCGTTTTTCTTTGTCCAAACTGTAAAGGAAGTGATTCCACTGTGAGCCCAACAGTGGCAGTTGAGACCCCCTGCTGCTCTATGCACAGGTATAAACCACTCGTGTTTTTCGTTCATGCTGAGTAGTGATATTTAGTTGAATGCCAGACGCCCTTAAAAAGCCTGATGAATTTTAAAACTGAGGACACGAAAGGAAATCTGAAGGCTTTTAAAGATGTGTGGTAGTCGAAAATGTTGGTGTGAAGTTCATCGATGGTCGGCATCAGCGTCTTTCAAGCGTTTCTCCTTGGGGTGGGTGGGAGCGGTGCATATGAGCCGGCGGTGCCTTACGGCCAACAGATTAATCTGCAGATCGTGTGCACACCGTTGCATGTAAACCGATCCAGACGGAGCACATGCGATCTGTTGACCAACTGGTTTCACCTCTTCCATTCTTGGTGTCGCCATGTTGCTTGTTGTTGCTCTCTGTCGGTATCTCGTCCTTTTTCCTCTCTCTTTCCTCTTCCACCAAAGAAGAAAAAGGCAGCAACTTGCCACCTGTTTTCCTTGACCTGCTGGAGCTTTCCTCCTGTTGACACTCACATACACTCACACACAGTCTAATTGTTGGTTTGTTTATTTCTGTATTTGACTGCAGGAAGCCTCAAGGTGACTGTTGTAATTGACACTGTTTGAATGAAACCACAACAAATTGGAAATGAATTGAACACAGCTAATTCAGAGCTTCACTCAGCCCGATTCTTGACATACATTCAGTCCCTACAAGTATGAGTTTGACCAGGCTGCCTAAAATAGAACACAGAAGCATCCCCACACTGACGTAGCCCGGCCCAACACCACCTGATTCCATCCTCTTACCAGTACAAATGTGGATGTGAAATACCACAAGGGATCGGTTTGGAATTGCTGGAGAGTGTTCACAAGAAAATCTCTGGTGTATCTCCCACCTACTGTTTTTTAATATGTAAAATATGAATAACGACCAGAAAGGTGAAAAGCTTTGAAAAAGTTCCACCCCACCACCCACAAAAAGATGAGCTTCGCCACGCGAGCGCCAGTGGATGTGGGCGACGGCTGTGTGGACTGGCAACAATTCACTCAGTCCGTCCTTCGGCCTGCGAGGTGTGATTGACAGATTCGTTAACTGGTCGAATTGAGAGGATGGCCACTTGCCAGCGGGCCTCAAAGTGTCGAGCATGCAAAGCAAAAAGGACTATCGTGTTTCGCCGCGTGCCAGATGATGCCCCCACTTGGGACTAATGACAAGGTCACTGTGATGCCGGATGAGAAGTCAAACGAATCAGTCTGTCAAACACAGACGGGTGCTCACACATTGACACGTGGTGTCTTTGGGTTGTGACTTCAGTGAGTTGTACAGTTTTTTTCCCCTCTCGTCTTTACAAGTGAGATTTATTTGACCTTATTACTGAAGAATCTGACTTTGATTAAAGAATGGATGGAAAGAGGCTCCGTCGTAATTTCCAGGACAAAACGATAAACACCCAAAATGCCGACTTTTATGGGGCGACGCCGCGTCCGCTGACTGTATTTCACAGTTCACGAGTCTTCTTGTGAATGCGGCGCAGGCTGCAGAGGCTAATGAATACCTAGGTGCCGGGTACCATTTAAACAAGGCACCTACTCCAGCTCTGAGCCCGGTGCTCAGTGAACAGTGAAAGCCTGTGGTTGTACCGGTCATCCCCCCCGAGCCAATAAATGTACAGACTTGGAGCAAAATGATGTACCGGAGTGCTGCTTCTTTTTTTTTTTCTTTTTCTTAGTTGGTAGCTTTTAGCAGAAGGAGTGCAGGTTAAAAAAAAAAACAAAAAAACGGCCCTCCATCATGTCGTCCATGTTTGCAGTAAATCCACGTCGTATCTCCAGATGTCACGAGGTTTTCCCGACAGACCTGCTCCCGTTCACTGTGTAGTTTGTGTAAATAACTTGGCTCCACTCAGAAAGGTAGGAACACGCTGTGAAATGTAAATAAAATTGTTTTGCAGAGCTTTTCAGACCCCGATGTATTCACAATGCAACAAACAGTGGATCAGATGTGTCAATTAAATATTTGTAATACATTGTTGAGCTGCTTTTTTATGTGGTGGTATAGAACTTGGGACGGAGGAAACAAAAAGCCGTTCAACTAATTTGATCACAACAAAAAGACAAAGCAACTTTTTTTTCTACTTTACTCCATCTGCTTTGCAGTGAGAATGAAAGACTACAACCCAGACTGGTGGTTAGTCCATCGCACTGCCAGCGGGGGAGACACATCTGCACACATCCCCTTCAATTTATAGCCAGTAATTGAGGTGGGGAGCATATATTTGGATTGTGGGGGAAGCTGGAGGAAAAGCCACACAAACACAGGAGAAGCATGCAGACTCCACCTGGGAAGGCCTGAGCTTGTGATTGATTTAGGGGATCTTCAAGCTTTGAGGTGGGAGGTCACTACCATCATAGCAGCGCCTCTGTCCTCATGATCCTCTTTCGTTGGTCCTGTCTGATTTTGTGAAGCATCGCTGCCTTTCAATGCCCTTGAATTAGGAAATGATGTGTTGCTTTAATTGATCTTTTTGCGAATTGTTATTCACTGGATCCTGTTTTTTTTACATTTTTGTTTTCCGAACCTTTTTGGAATCAGTTTGGGAGTTTGACAGTGAATCAAGTGAGGATTATATGATATATATTCAATGCACAGGATCTGTACCTTGACTTTTTACATGCACATCCTCACCACAGGTCTGTGTTGATGTGACAGAAAAGCATCGATATACTGTGTATCCTAAAGTTCTGATATTTGGGAACCGATTCACATGGCAAAGATCAACTTTGGAATTGCAATTAACAAAATACAGGAAAAAAAACAAGCATTTTGCGAATCACTCCTTATTGATTGAGGGTTTTTTTATGTACCCCCTGCCACCATCTTGCTGCCTCACACACACCACAGGTCAGACATCTGCACTCTGGATGTAAGTTTGCTTGAAAAGAGCTGCAGGAGCGTCAAAGCTTTTCAAAAGCGCGAGTTTCTGTCGCCGCTAAATATTCCTCTTAGAGATCGTGACAAGATCGTTGAGGACTGACCTACTTCTCCTGCGTCACATCTTGAAACTTGCAACCTTTGAATCATCGCGCTTTCTTGGCAACTCTATAAACACAGGGATAGAAGCGATTATTTCCAACTGCAGGTAGACATCACCGCTGTGCGACGGGGTCCGCTATTAAAACAATCACTCCGCTGGGGAAAAGGGCAGACCTTGATTGCACGAGATGTGAGGTTGGTTCTATTTTCTTCGAGACGTCAGCCACAGCTTGTTTTAACCTCGTTCGCCACGGAAATCCAGCATTGAGCTGACTGAAGGTGTCGGGAAAAATTAAGAGCTTCAAAAGAAATAGAGACGACTTGGGAAAAATAGTCTGGAGAGCGCACCGATATCGCTCGAAGACGAGTTGGCACGCGAGAGGTGGGGATCTCCTGGGCGCCCCGTTCCTCTCGCACCAATCCAGAATATCACTGATGTCCTACTTTTAAGACGAGTGGCACGCGGTTTAGAAACCACCACCAGATTTTTGGAGAGTGGGTGTCAGTGTGATGCATAAGATTTTCGATTTCAAATCAGCAGCTTTCTCCAGAAAATATCGCCTCAGCAGGGGAGCGCGGCGCTCTCGCTGATGCTGCAAGATCTCCTGCCGCCTTCCTGGGATTCCATTTGACAGGATATTGCTCTGTATGAGTGTGCGCGCGCGTGTGCGTGTGTGTCTGCCCATTACATTGCCAGCGAAATTATAAGCACACAGACGGCGGTGGCTCTCCTGTCATTCACAGATTGGAAGACAATAGACAGATGATGAATGATGAAGATGAATGGCATTCCAGCCCGCCGAATGTCGCGCTGAACAAATGAATTCCAAGGGCGCTCCTCATCATTCCAATGAGCCTCTCCCCCTGCTATGTTTCAGCATAAATCATGTTAACCTTCTCATTTTCAAGTTCATTCATTTTTAAGGTGCTCTTCCCGCGGCGCCGGTGGCCGTGGGCCTTCGTGGATGCATCAAAGGGGGGGGGCGATGGCTGGGATTCCATTAAACCTGCCGACTGCGGAATATTGTGTCACTTTTCCTCAGAATGCCAACTGTACTATCAGTCATAACTCGGAGCTGTCGTTCGCCGGCTCCGCGCCGCATGCAAATGATCGTGGCAGGTACGGGGATATCTGTGAAGAAAAGGGGGGGTGAAAAATCAGTGTTACAAGCCTCTGTATAAAGGAAGATTGATCTGTACCATGACAGGAACACCCATGCGTGCGTGTGGGCGTGTGTGTGTGCGTGTACGTGTGTGGATAAGGAAACGGCTCCCTCACTACGTACTTAGCAGGATGGCAATCAGGGCCAGTCTTGTATCGCCATTTACTTCAACACATTGTGTTTATTGTAAACATCACGAAATAGCAGTGTGCCATTAAAAACAAACAAACAGGTGCACATTCCCTCGTGCTGAAATCAGTGCCAATACATAAAATGTCTCTACATTTCCTGTTGCTGTTACGATTGGAAAAGATTTTATAACAGCCCAAAAAGTGTGTATTTGACAGTAATAAATCTCTATACTTCCACAACCTGTCACTGAGATGCCTGCTAACCTTTCCTGCTTTAACCTTTTGGGCACCGGAGTCTCTTAAAGGGGCCAGCACTCTTTCTGCTGATGCTTCAGGAATGTGAGTTTGCATCACTTTGGGTCGGAGGGGTCACCACTAAAATTTCAATCACTTGTTTGTTGTGGCAAGCTTCCATCCATCTTGCATAGTCCTTCCAAATCCATTGAGAACTTTTTGAGTTGTCCTGCAAACAAAGAAACCCAAACATCACCTCCTGGCAGAGGTGAAGATGAGTGAAAGATTTCAGGCCGACATGAATAACTGGAAATCGGTGGTAGTGAAACGTACTGTTTGGTCTTTGTTTCACAAAGTTGTAGTTACTTCCACACAAGACGAGAAGGGAGCGCTTCACATGACGTCCTTAACTTTCTTCTTGTTCCCCGATAAGAAACAAAAGTACACGAAACCTTGCAGCTGGATTTGTCAGGTTTCAGATAGAAAACTTGGTCAATTGTACGGCAACGACAGAGCATCAGCAGTGCATACATGTGCAGTTCATGGGTTGCACCCAAAAAAAAAAAAAACTCGGGAAATTTCTTAGACCTCAGTCGAAGGATTCCTACAGGAAATCTCTTTGTACCTCATCGTTTCGCTTTCATTATGATCTGAAATCTGCACTTTTGCTGAATATGATTCATTTGGTTTTACTTGTATTTAACTCAGTGATTACTTCACGTACCACCAGTGGGAGCCCTTATACGTGCACCACCTTTTGAGAAAGTCTGGGCCTGTCACTTTCCTGTGAGGTCTTTTGGGGGGTGACAAGGTGTATCGGAAGCCAAGACAGAAAAAGTTTTGCTGCATCGGGGCTTTAGTTTGGAACAATCTGAAAAAAAGCGACTTTCAGACTGCCAGAAGTTCAAACTTCTTCTACTGTAGCTTCGCACCAAGCAACGGGCGTTGCCGTGTCAAAGTCCACGGTTTTTGTTACGTGTCGGTTTTTCTCAAATTGTGGGCGATTCTCTTTTGAAAGACTATTCCTCTTTTGATATGCTGACTTGCAAACATCTTTCAGACAAAGCACGAGGGGGAACTATTTGGAGATCTTTTATACGAGAGCAATCGTGTGGATAAATCTGAGCCACTTGAAGGCATCAGGGTCATCTTTGCTTTGAGTAAAAAAAAAAAAAAGAAAAACCCATCTAAATGTGTATTTGCCAGTGAATGAAGGCGACTTATTCGTGAGTTTAATCAATGCCTGGAAAGGAGCCTTAAAATTTAGTTCGTGATCCACGTTGGAATAATGCAATCTGCACCAAGGTCGGGCGAACAGAGTTCAATTGGTGTTTCATAAGGAAACGCCGGTTGAGAGATATATTTGAGCTGAAATCCTGATCAAAACACACAACAATTCTCTTTTCGCGAGCTCTCAACAAAAGCGGGCCCCCGCGACCTTTGATTTGAAGTGCTTTGCATGTTTGTATGTTCACCGTCGTCGCTCGCTCCTAATGGCAATCACATGTTTCGCGGGACCAAGTGGGTCAAGGTTGCAGCAGAATTAAACCGAGCGACCTCCTGTTTTCCCGGCGGGCTTCGTAATAAGGACTTTGAGTTGCTTCAGGTTTTCTATGGTGCTGAAGGACTCCCATTCACAGATGTACTCGGGGGGGGGGCATTATGGAGGCTCCTCCAGGGAGGCTGCATATCTCTAAACACAGTAATTGTTTCACGGCGATCGGTGCCAACAGTAAATCTCACTTGCTTCCAGCGGCCACTGCGCTGTTATCTCGATCATTATTATTATTAGTGATGATGGATGGGCGGCTCAATTGCATCTGTCTTCTATATGCAGATATTGCAGTAGATTAGGGTGGTTTGTTCTAAAAGTCGTAAATCACGTTCAACCGATGCAGCTACGCAACGCTATTAGTATGTCTCATTTAGGTAGATATCTGCGTGCGCACGAATCTGCATGGCCAGCTTAGCTTAAACAAGGAAGTCTTTGGAGACTTGGTGAAACGCTGCAGTCCCACGTGAGAGAAAAAAAAACAGTCTTTGAGTTTGAAGAGTTCACTGAAATGTTTCCTTTTCTCCTTCAGTTCTTTTTTCCCTTCGACATCATGATGAAAATTGTAAGGAAACACTGGGTTGTTATGTGAACAACTGTATGTACCAAACCATAAACATATTGTTTATTTGAACTATATTATTTAGTCTTTTTATTCCTATGATTGTGGTTGAAACTGCATGGGTTCGCAGCGACGTATTGCACTGTGAGCATCGCACAGTCAAAGTTGGGCCAAACGTGTTTTCGCGGCCGCCACGGGTTCTCCCTGCACTTGGAAAGGGCGTGGTTGTTTTTTCAGATGATTGCAATGAGCAATCATCTCGTGAATATTATGCACAGATTGCGTTTTTTTCCCCCCTTGATATCAAGCGCAGACTAAATTGGTGTTTGAATACACACATAGAATACACACGCTAGTAACCAAGCTCGAGAGGCTGAGTGACACGTCAGCAGACAAAGACGATAATTAGGCAAATAAAGGCCGCTCGTTTTTGCTATTGTTGTTTCGTAATGGTGGTGAACGTTTAATTTAGACCGAGCATTCATTGGAATACAGAATTCTAATTATTTTTAGCTTTCTTTAAAGAGAAAAGACAAATGCTTCTTTAGCCTTTCGGGCCAGCATGTAAATGCTTTAACCAGTTTTGAACTCCTCGTTTAGCACCGACTGCCGGTTTGTCTTTGCAGTCACTTAACTGCCTCTCAACAAGAGAGAAAAAAAACAAAAAACAAACTCCGCCTCACCACTTGTTTCTGCAGCATCACTCTGCTCGCAATTCATGTATCAGTGCTGCTTGGAGAGCTTTAAGAGGAGCCCGATGGGTCGCAGACACAAGGTGAAATTAATGTCATCAGTCTGTGTCAAAGATTGTTACATCCCGACTGTGACTGTGACAGTTTATCGTCTTCCAAAAGTGGCTCACCACGACTGTGTGTGTCTGTGTGTGTGTGTTTGAAGAGATTGATGACTGACACTTTGACGGCGTTATGGGTAAACTGAACCCCCCTCCAACACCCCTCTCCCCCCTGCCCCACAGTTTTCCACTTAATCTACTAAAATGCAAATGCGTGACCAATCAATACCACAATATATTTACTCCCGCTCTTTTTTTGCTGATATTGCAATTGCTTGAAACGTCAAGGGGTTGAGAAGACTCTCTCTCTCTTGCTCGCTCTCTCTCTCTCTCTTATCCCCCCTCCCGCCTCATCCTTGTGCAATCGAAAGCTGCAATGGAGAGATAAAGAGAGAGAGAGAGGGAAAAAAAAGGTGGGGTGTGGGTGGGGGTGGGGGCGGCGGCGGCGCTGGGGTTTTTGCTCGAGAACAGCCTGATACATCTCGCGCGAGACAACCTCAGAGCGACCCATGAGCCGTAATGTGGTTAAGATGTCAACCTGGTAGACGAGAGCACGGTCGGCGCTCGCAGGCTTTTCCTTTTGACGGGGCAAAACGCAAACAGTTTTGACACCGCTCACTTCGGCGATCCTCCTCTTCCTTCCTCATCCGTGATGGTACGTTGGAACGAGTCAGGGGCAGGGACGCATTCAAGCACATGACAGCGCGGGTAGATGCGGCGTAAATGCTCATCTCTGTTGTTGTGACATGGGTAGGGGGGTTGGGGGGGGCAATGTGAGGAAAATGAGTGAAAATATATATATACATATATATATATATATATATATGTCAAGATAAAAAATAAATGGTTTTTGCTATTTTGAAGGCCATAATTACTTGCCATCTCCTTCCTCGCTGTGCTGAAAGCCCCTTTTGTTTAGACAGAACTACACAAAAGCAATTAGCAGAGTGGAAGATTTTCCTGATATAACGTGAAGGAGAGGAAACAAGGGGAGGCGAGTCTCAAATTACAATAACGTATGAATAAACTCGAGCTGTCCTATTATAACGTGTGATTACCATGTGCCTCTGGACGTTGCCATGGTGACGCCATCTCTCATGCTCAAGAGATCCATAATATTGTTCTTGATGGAAGACAATGCAAGTGAGCGCATGTCGGGGAAGACATCTCGAATTGGAAACGCGGCACAGAGGGTTCTGTTCGGTTTGTTTACTCTGTTTTACCACTCTTGGGAAAAAAAAAAGTGTTCCATGTGCTTCATGGTTTTGTATGGAATTACAGAGATAAAGATATTCACAAAAATACAGAGGACAAAATAGTGAAGTGAGTAAAAACTGTTTCTTTTTTTCTTAGATTTACCTGCATTGGACAAGACAAATAATCAGAATTAGTTAGAGGAGATTTATCATTTCACTCCAAAATATGATCATTCATGCAGTTTACATCTTCATTTTTGTACCGTGCCTTCTCAGTTTGCCATCCAAAGCCACCTCCTCCGCTGTGACACTGAAAGATCATAAAGGCGTCAGGAGGCAAGAAGCCTGGGCCAATAATTCACGAAGAAGCCAAAAGAGCAGGTTTGTTACCGGAGAGGAGAAAATCAACAGCCTTTTTCCGTCTATTCGGATCTCCTTGTTTTCCAAGAGGCCACTTGGAATTGATGGCTCAAGATGTGAGCTGAAGCCGGTGACCCACGTGGTGGCGTATTGACTGTGGGAGGGTGTTGCTATTGGAAAGATGCCAGGCTCAACAGAAGCAGTTTTGGATGAAGGGGGGGG
>JAUESF010000080.1:1549947-1561939 GCA_032274765.1 Malacoctenus tetranemus
TGTGTGTGTGTGTGTGTGTGTGTGTGTGTGTGTGTGTGTGTGTGTGTGTGTGTGTGTGTGTGTGTGTGTGTGTCTTGCCCAGCTGTTTGCATCCTCCCTCGGGGGTTAACTTGTGCTAAATCAGGAACATGGTCACCATGAAAGGGAACCTCGCAGCATGCAGTCTCCTCCAAATCCAAAGGACTCCTCCCTGGCAGGCTGCAGCCAATTACCGCCGAAGTGGACTCGGTAGGGTGGACCGCAGAGGGGGGACTGAAAAACCCGGCAATTGAACTATTCACAATCCCATAACAGAGAGCACAAGAGCAGCCTGATTGTTTCCTATAAAGTCAATTAGAGGTTGAAGAGTTTTTTTTTTGCTGCTTATCTTATTGTGCTCTATGTGCTGGAAAGCAATTGAATTTCCTTTTAACTGTGTCCCATTTTCTTCTGTTTCCTTTCAGTGCCTAAATGACTTTAAATAACGACATATAATACATGGAAAATTATAATGATAATCACAGCATGTGTCTTAATGTCGCTCAGCTTGTAGCTTTGGTTCCCTGAAGCACAACTTGAAGTAGTGTTATGCGCTCTCACTGACGCTGCGAAAGAGGCTTTCTGTAGTTTCCTTTAAAAATCACATTCAATGTCGACTGTACATTGAGTAGATGCTGCGTGGTGGGGTCGTCCTGTGCAGTGTGTGCATCGCGTGACAACACTAGGATTTTGTGTTTTTTCTCCTTTTTCCTCCTCATTTCAAAAACAACTTTATATTTTGATCTATGACTAAACTGACGTGTCACTGATGGACTGGCCACCTGTCCAGGGTGTAACTGGCCTTCGTCCACTGTTGCCTCCTTCTTTTTACAAGCAGAAGCCTTGAGAAGATGGCCGTTTTTTTCGTGTAAGTTATCAGAGTAAAAGAAGAGTGAGTGTCTGATTCGTAGCTTATTAGTTTCTCAAATGTGTTGTTGAAAGTATGAAGACTTTAATTTGTTCAGTGGGACTGATTCAAACACTTTAACATCCCAGCGCCTCATTAAATTCCCAGCATTGCATCAGATTGAGAGTGATTTCAGAGAGTGGTTCAAAACTTCCATCCTCATGGTCACAATAAGGTGGAAAACCTCATCGAGAAGCATTTCAAGAATATTTGAGTGTAGTGTTTAAAATTTGTATCGAGGGACAATCTGTGGTTGTAATTTAAACGATCACAAACTAATCTAATTTTATGCGGCTTCATCCTAAAGGTTGATGTAATAACTTCTGACTGTATTTCAAAATTGTTCTTTACTGTGAGTCACATTTCCTTTAAAGCGTCCTGGCTCGTTAATACAAAGCAGTTCGTTTCAAATTATTCTCGCATTAACCTTTGGGAAGAGTCTTAAAATGATGATTGCCCTCGTAAGTATGCTCTCTGGTCAATTAGCCCGAATCATTCCCCTGTTTATCTTCCCATTATTGGCAAAGCTATTTACAGGCGTTTCAAATCATGGCTTCATAACGGGGGCTTCGATATTTATGGGCGGACCCCCCTCGTGGCCCCGTAGCCCCACTTGTGTTTGTGTCGTCTTGAAAGACTTTTCAGGTTGCGTTGAAAGCTAGGTTCGGTCCGTCGGGGTCGCGCTCGAACAGGTTCCACTTAAGTAGCCGGCCGTGTCCCACCGCAGTGGCCACTCTGAGCCCATCCTCCCTCCCTCCCTCCCTCCCCCGACAGGTCGCATGCGTCTCCATCCCCCCGTCATGAAAACCTTAGCGTGACCTTCTCCATCCAACTGGCCTTTTAAGAGAGCGTTTAATCAATAGTTCCCATCGTGTTGAGTTTGGTGCCCACACAGAGCACGGATCTTCCCGTCCACCCCCCCACCCCTCTTGCTCGGCTCCCGCGAGCTTCAACTTTACATCATACGCTTCCAATACACAACTCTACAGTTAATGCAGTCTGCCGTGCAGAGAATAAAATAAAAGTGATGTAAATCAGGCTTTTCGATGCAGGAGTTGCTGGAGTTAGATGGAATAAAAAGCACCCCGAGGAGTTACTGATTGCCGTTCGAGCCAGAAGGTGTGATATTGGGCAACCTGTGGTAATTATGACAGGACGGGTGTCGGCAAGCAGGTGTTGGAGCGGAAAGAGGAAGGGAACCGATGGCGAGGGGGGCTGGTTGGGATGGAGGCTAAGACATGTCACCAGGAGGATGTTTCAGAGTGAGTCTGAATAGTTGGAGTGTTAAAGGAAAGCAATGGAAGAAACAAAAACCAGGCTTTTTCTGGTGCTTGATGCCTGTTGAGGAGGACACAATGATGGAGGGTGCAGTAGATCCATCTGAGGCGTCACCATCAGCGAAATCCACTGGAAACTTTGCACTGCGTGAGGTTTTACTTGTCAGAAACGAGGTCATCTCATCGACTGCTCTTCAAAAGTTCAAGGTTCCTTCAGAGTAAAAACTACAGAAGGTGACATACAATACAGCATATTAACCATTAAATTTCTTGCTCATCTATTTCTACAACAAATACCGATAAAACCTTTGTATTTACCCCACCAACTAATGTCATTTGATCTATTTTTCTGCTAAATTTCTTTCCCAAATTTTTGATTTCATTAAACTTCAGATAAGCTTTTCACATTTTTCTCATCAATTTTTTTCTTTTTCTTTTGTAGCTTATTTAATTTTGTTCCTTCTCACTGCAAAGGAAGGAACAATGCACTTTCTTGCGATACATTACATACAAAGATTGCGATACATTTCAGAGGCCTTTTGTGCAGTTCTGTTCTGAAGCAAAATAGTAGATTGATTGGATCGGGTTCATAATATTTTTAGTTGTTGGAGAGTGTTCATCAGGCTGCGTGAAGTTTCATCACATTTTTTTGGGAGGGAGGGGGGGATCCAGAGTCACTGAGGGCGACCAAATGGACCAGCAGGGTGTTAAAGGGTGCTGCTGCTCCTCTGCCTGCAGATGACAAACACACATGTGAATATGTTAATCGGTGTATTCGACTGCATGAAGGTCACGGCGACATGTTTCCTCCCAATGATCATCGATTCCTGGTTAAAGTGGCTCCATAGCTGTGTTAACATCAATAGCTACTCTGTCCAATTTTCACACATCGATTTTATTAGATTCTCAATTGACGTTTGAAATACACACCAGATAACTGTAGCGTGTGTATACATACATGCAGAGTTTGTGACTTGGCTGCACGTGTGCACTGCGTTGGCCTCACAGCTGACCAGGCTTTGGGTCCTCATTTGGACAAACTGAACTTCCCGACGGGAGAAACTCACAATTCTTTTTCTCTCTGATAATCATTTGTGGCCTGAAAGAATTATTAATAACTGCAAGATGCTTTCGTGCCTCTTCTTGGGCTCCCGCGACGGCAATCAATCCATCTCTTCGTCCACATTAAATGGACGCAGCACAATCTCAAAAGCAGCTGTCATTTCTCATCAGTATAACGGATCTGAGGTAGCCGAGCTCGTCTCTCCGTCGCTGAATGATCAGTCAACTGTCATTGAAGACAAAGAGATGCTTGAAACGACTAGAAAAAGGTGCTCAGGACCTTTGTTGTCAAGACAACCACAGATATGCAACGGCACGTTTCATCTTTCATTATACTATTATGTACATAACACTATTTTTCTAATTGGATAATACATTTTTATAAAGCAGTTTAAACAGTCAATGCCATTTGAACACAGAGTGCAGGGGGGCCAATGGAGCCAATGAAACAGACTGTTGGAAAGCTTCTTTATATTCCCTCAGGGATGCCAAATTAAGAAGGAACATGCATTTGTGGGATGAGTAAAAGAGTAAAGCTTGTCCCTTGTGCCAGTGCTCACTGATCCTTCATCCAGTAGATATCATAATCCATGTCTAAAGAAACGAGACAGATCTGCTGCTCATCCCACAAATGCGTCTTACTTCCAAATGATGCACCAGTAGCGTTGCACAAAACGACTTGCTCTACCTGCTCTGTTTACTTCATATTGTTATTCTCAATGAACATCCATTTATTGTGTGTCATTTGTGTAGTGAAACTGTCAAACCAACACTGTACTGAGACTCTTTGAGCGGGGAAAGCTCGAATCAAAAAAACAAATGCGCTCATGTGGGATGACAGTCCGCCTGAGGTATAGAACTGTTCACCTTTCACTCGCTTCCTGCCTCCCCCGACACAAACAGTCTCTGCTCTCACCGAACACCTTCAGATGTGTCGGCAGCTGATGCATTTGATCATATCTCTGTCACTGTAAATCGCTCCGCGCCTCAGCCCACAGAAATCAGTCGACACATCGCAAGCCCCTGAAGGGGGGGGGCTGATTGTAGCGTGCGCCATCAAGATTGTGGGGGTCGACAGCCATGCTTAGAGTAAGGTCACAGCCCACTTGGGAATCGGAGGAGCGGGAGGTCGTTTGAGGAGGAGCAGAGATGTGGCAGACGTGTCGAGGTGCATTGAAGAAAAGTATCCAATGATAGATTTATATGATGGATGTTTTTGCGAGGGGACGCTGCCTATCAGGAAAAGGGCTGCGTCCCTATGAAAGGTGCTTCCCAACATTCCACCTTCCCCAATGATCAGGCGATTCTTCCTCTGAATGGTGATAACTCTGGTATCATTTTTAGAATGTATTTTGTGAATATTTTCTCCTGCTGGATGCATCAAACGAGCTAATGTGGCGAATGCAAATGTAACAAAACATTTTTCTTTTATTTTAAAGCTGATTTGAGCCGAGGCAAAAGTTCCACATTGTCATCAATTTAAATTGACGAGGTATTTTCTGCAGTTCTATGTGATTTTTTTTTTTTTTAGGTTTTAATTCCTTCCAGTACAATTTCTTTGATGTTTCTTTGCTGTTGTTGGCTGAGTTCTGGGTGCATGTGCCGCCTACAGGCTGTTCGAGGAATTTTCCTCATTTCTGGGAAGAAAGTGCAATAGAATGAAAAAAGAAAAATATCCCCACTAATTGCAAACTGGCATTTTGTTCCATTTGTGCTCCCAGCACGGACTCCCATTATGTGTCCACGGTCTAGCTGCATGTTACATGTTCCAGCTGGCTTGGGAAGGAGGTCACAGCCTTTTTTTTCTTGTTATAAAACTGTACTTTAGTCTGATAGTGCGAAATCTGATGGGTCGGATTAAGTGACCGGTGTTTTTCCAAGTCGCATGCGAGCTTGGTGGTTTTGCGGCTCAGTTGGCTGGTTATAATTGAATCCAGCTTTATCTCTAAGACACATGAAGGGTTTTCCTCACGTCTCTTCACAAGCTTTTGTGCTTGCAGATTTCTCTCTTGGCAAGGACACAATGGATTATATACCTTGAACAGCTCCTTTAGAAGCCGTTTTTTTCCCCCCAGTTCCTTGAGGAAAAGCCTCTATGGAGCCTCCTTGACATGGCCTGAGGTGTTGGCAGACCAACTTCGACGGTTTGACGCTTCAAATCTGAGGAATGACAGCTCGTTTGTGCACTCTGAAGGTGTCGGTGTTCGCTACCTTTTCTCCCTTGGCGTCAACGATCCTGTCCTTGCTTTCAGAGGTGCTATGGGTGAGGTTGTGGTCCTCACACCTCTCAGCCACACGACCCACGTGTCGGAGCCAGACGGTTCTGTGTCAAGCTTCGCTAAGGTTGCTTGGTTCATGCAAGTAACGGATTTGCAGGTGTAGATGGAGGCTGAGTTAAGGGTGAGCAGCACAGGGTTCAGCATGGATCAGGGTGTTGAGTCTGCTAATGAATACATGAGGAGTAAATGTACCCAACAAAGAGCCTCCTCCTTAGTGTTTTCTCCCTGATGTTGCACCTGGGAAGTATGAAACGCTAATCGGATGCACACAAATGTCTGTTCGCTTTGGGTTGTCAGACGGATCAAGTGATGCTGCTCAGATAATGGCAGTTATCACTTTATGAGAAGTTAGAAAAAACACTGAGATTTTCAAACTTTCTCAGGTGATTACGTTTAGTGTGTGTATCCATTAATCTGATCAAGAAAAAAATGTAAATTTCAAAATAAGGTATTTAAATACAATTATTGCATTTCAAGAATCGTTGTCATTAGTTTGTACAGATTTTTTTAAATTTTTATTCCTGATGACTCAACGTGGTTGGATTGTAATGGAAAAACACTGTCATCGACTAAAGGGTTTGTACCAGCTTCTGCAGGAGACCCGCTTGATTTTAAAAGGAAGCGTGTGTTTGGCTGTCAAAGCTGGATGCTGTTTTTGGCACAAGTATCTTCTTTCAGGGCCACAATCATTTTAGCACGAGCAATAGAACTGGAAAGCAAAAAGTCCACCATTGGCAAAACTTTGTTGATGCTGTGAATGGGTTCATGAAGCGACGCGTCCAAAACAAAGCATACCAGCTAAATCCCATCACAACTAAACAGCTGTGATGCAGGAGCATGGAGTGGAATCAGATGTCTCTATTTAATGCTCTTTTGTTCACAAAATAAGGTAACAAAACAATTTGTGGATTCTCAAGCAATTTACACCGTCAGTCAATCACAAGATTGTGAGGTACCTTGTAGAAGACTAGAAGAGATGATAATAGAAGACATAAAATCCAAACCATAAACACACACTTTGAAAATCAGATTTTTTTTAAATGTCTCAATGTGATCAACAGTTGGTGAATGGGTTAAAAGAAAAGAAATTCCCCTTGTTTTATCGAAACTCCAGCCAAAGTTTGATGAAAACAATTGTTGACTGAGCTTCCAAAGCCACCTTGAAGTGAGGAAAGCCCCCCCCCCTCTTTGTGGTGTGACTAACCTCAGTAATCCACGCCCCAGATTCACACCTCTCCAGCCTGTTCAGGAAGACGCTTTGGCTTAAAGCCAGATTTGCGTGACCCGGCAGCCTGCTTTGGCTGCAGGTTTATGCAGATACTTAATCTGTCTGAGGCGTCCGCGCGCACGCGTCGGCGAGCGTCTGCCTGTGCGTGCACACGCCTGTAAATGCAGCGGCGTCCGAGGCAGAAGCACTCGAGCCGGCGCATCAAGCTGCCCCGCCACTTCTAATGTAATTAAACCAGGCTGGATGTCAGTGACCTGAGCCAGGCGCGCTCTGAAAGAAGAAGGGAGGCTTGTGTCTTAATGAGAAAATCAGATTCATCGTGAAGTAGCCGTCCTTTCATTCCGCCTGCAATCACACGTAAGAGCGAACACAGTGCAGAGAAGGGACCTGAGATCCCAGCAGAGGAAGAGACGGGTCAAACACAATGAGTGTGAACGGAGAGAACAGAAAAAAAAACACTTTCATTATGCAGTGATTTTAGTCGCAGTGACAAACACCTGCAGCAGAGGTCAGAACATGTTCGGTGGAAGGCCACGAACCGCTTTTGTCGGCTATTAAAGGGTTCAGCTTTGGACACTTTGTATCTCTTGTTTGTGGAAACACACTTTGAGATGCCAAATTATACCTCCTCTTCTAAAACATGCCAAAAAGAGCCAAACCCTGCAAGTTCAGCCAAGGGTGGCGAGGCAGGTTATTGGTTAGCGTGTTTGCCTCACAGCGAAGAAAACGATTCAGTTCAAATTTGATTCTGGTGACAGAAGGAAGTCGAACCAGACGACGACTCGGTCTCGGGGAACGTTCGGCAAGAGAGGGTTCAAACTTGTAGTGAATATACAGTCGACGGTACAAACTACGGCTCACGACCAATCCCTCTTCTCTCCCTTATAAACATGTCTTTGCTTGAACCGACTCCTGGCAACTCCGCGTTTGATGTAGATCATATAGAAGAGCGAGCGAGAGGTGAATAAATAAGTGAGTGGGCAAGCTAATCTAACTGATGGGGGGTTAAGAAAAAGACGAAATAGTGCGAGCTGGCACGCGGCCTCTTTGTGTCCTCAGCGGTGATTTAGTTGTCTCGAAATTGAAGTGTTTACATTATTATTCTCCGCGCCGCGCGTGAAGTAATATGTATCTTCAAATCAATAAGGAGTAATAATGTTCCTCTGAGCCTGACAGAGCGTTTATAGTTCCACGAAGTCTTCTTTAATAGCTGGCGTGTCATATATAATATGGATTTAAAGCGCGGGCTTCATTACTGCGGAGCACCGCGCCGTAAATTCTGCCGCATCTGCACGGTCCAGATAATGTTTTCACTCCAGGATGCATCTGTGAATGGCACTGACCTGCGGGGGGACCGTGGCCATCTGTGGCCATCCTGCTCCCCCCACCCACCACCATCCCAGACAGAGTGAGGGGAAAACCCCAGCTGCTCTTTTGGCTGTGGCCGAGCTCACCAGGAGGAGTGTTTAAGAGTCCCTAATCTATCACTCGGCCCGGCCGGCCGGCCGGCCCCGTTTCCACGGCTGGCCGATTGGCTTCGGGACCTGCTGAAATTCGCACCCACTGTTCCCACAGGAGGACGTTATGACTGCTTGGTTAATCTGTCACGAGGAGGAGGATAAATGGGCGGGCCGGGGCGTGGGGGGTACCGATAGAGAAAGGGGGAGAGGATCAACCACGATGATTCGAAGATTTACGGGGATCATAGAAAATCGACCCCAAAGATATCAAATGCCCTCTCTCTCTCTCTCTCTCCCGGGCTGCCTTGGCTATTTTCCGTTCTTTTTTATTTTTATTTCATTACATCAGATCACTCCCCCCCACCCCCCACCCCAGCGTCACCGGATCCCTCGCATCCTGCGCTGTGAATTGTATACCCACGTTGACATGGCACAAAGGGCCTGGGAGGTAATCGGACATCCCACACTGATAATAGAATTAGTAATAACTATTAAAAAAATGTCCACGGTGGATGCGGTATTCCGGGCTGTGTGTCGGAGCAGCTTATACACACAAAAAAAAGGGGGGACTCTTTTAATCGGCCTACTGAGATGAATGGCTGGATACATGCTCGCATTGGCAGGGATTTGATACAATTTCCCTGCGTGTGTTTTTGAAATATTATTCGGAGGCAGCGCGCGAGAAAAAAAACAGCCCCATCTTCCTTTGAGGTGCATCGCTGCAGCATTCTCCGTGGTGTTCTGAAGCACTGTGGTACTGACCTGAGGGGCAGTGCTGTTATCAAGCCCGAACAGCCACCATTGGTTGTCTAAGGTACCATGGCGCTTTCCCGCGCCTGTGTGCTCAGATGCTGCACGCTTTCCCTCCCCGGGTTTGGTTTTTTTTTTTAAGAGGGAGCAGCTTTTGGTATGTGGCTCCGAGTTCCCCGGTGAGCCAAACTCGCCGGTGGCGGGCGGACTTTGTTTCACCCATCTGACACGTTCCGGGCTGTTTCTTTGCTCGAGAATGATTGTAATTCCCGGCCGCGTTTCATGAAAAAAAATCATTGAGGCCTCTTAGGGGAAAGGGAAAAGGGGGGAGGGGTGAAAGAACGGGGTCTGAATGCAGCAATCGCTCTCCTCCGGGCCATTATGATGCGCCGCGATGAGCCGAGAACACGCAACCGGATCGGCAAGTTCAAACTCGGCTCTCTTCCTCCCACAAAAACAAAATGAATCTGAGCAGCGCATGACTGAGACAGAGACGCAAACGTGTGAACGCCAGAGAGCGGCTTTGAGCACTTTTCTTGTTGGTTGGTTGGTCTGAACGCGATGGCAACTTTTCTAAGGATTGCAGTCCACAAAACTGAAAAACCTTTGTCAGACTGAGCCATTAGGCCCATTTTATGCTGCAGTGTGTTCTGTTGCACTCAGTCGCGCGGTCGGTGTCACGTACACGCTTTTATTGTCCCAGCTGGCACTTAAAAATACAGATACTGGGGTCAGAAACAACTCTTACACTTTCTCTGATCAAGCGAGAATTTAACTCCCCCCTCCACTTTTTATCCACTCTGAGGATGGTTAGTTCAGTCGAAGCTCAGAGTCAAAACATTCTTAAATTTGCAATGTGCCTTGACTGTCTCCGTCTGTGTCTTGTTGAAACCCATGCCGCAGTTGTGCATCATTGTGTCTTTTCTGAGTTGTCTGTGTTTTCTTTGTGTCGCACTGATCTGGTCCAGAGACTTTGAGTGCTTTCTTTGAAAATGTTTAACTTATGGAAACTTCAGTAGTTTAATAATAGAAGTCAGTTGCCAATAGTCACGGTAGCTGCATCAAATGTTTCCTATCGTTAGACATTGTGGTGTATCTTTTTCTTGGTTTGTGCATGGAGTGATGAAAGAAGTTTCTGCTGACACAGCCTTGTAGTTCGTTTATTTGCAAGCAAAGTGTTGTAGCGAGTTGTTCGAACCGAACTTGGAGAAAAAAGGTGGCCGGATGCTCTTTACCAATTTCTAACTTTAATGCTTCAGGCTACATAGGTTATGGGTTTGGCTTCATTAACTCGGCCGTCCCATCTCCTCCGTGTCAGGCCATACTTGGCGCGAAACCTCTGGATGAGGAGGTGCAGGTGGCTTTCCAGCCCCCCTCATTCAGTTGTCAGTTGAGTAAAATGTTCAAGTGAAAGCAATACATTAAAAGACTGCAACAGTTTGATTCGTTCTTTCAGTATTGTCTAAAGAAGTAGTGCAACTGCTGCTAGATTCTTTTAATGTGTAACGTGTCCCAACCAGCTCGTATGATGTCTTTCCATTTATATATGTGAAAGTAACTGTTCCTTTGTTCTCGTAATGGGTTGTGTCGGAGCGTCTTCCTTTTTCCTCAGAAAGAGTGCCCTCCCGGTGTCCATGCACCCTGGCGTTACCATGTTGTTGTCCCTAGTAACAAGGAAAAAGCCTGAGTAATTGGTGGTCATGTTAGGAAACGGCTCCTGCCAGATGGCCATGCAATCCAAGGCGCTTGGCTAGAAGCAGGGACTGTGTTGGAGTTTCTGTATCCTGGTCTGTCTGTAGGAAAAAGAAAAAAGACGTTTGGGAACAAAAGTCGTGGGATAAATCCCCCTCAGCTTCCCATCAGTCACCGGGATTTGGGACTTATCATTAAACACCTGTTTGAACAATATTTGGAGGATCCGGTATCAGAACCGTCGGAGGTGCGATGAATCACACTCTCGTAAACGCCCTGTGAAGACGGAGAGGGTTTGATTGGAGTTTCAGAGCTGCTGCTTCTGTAAATAGGCCAAGTGAAAGCTCTGGTGATACCGTTCACACACTCTGCTGTGTTTATCTTCATAAAAATCGAGACACACACTATCATCTGCCCCCCCCCTCCAATTTTAAACAAGTTTGAACTGAACGCCACGACTTAGACGAAAAAAGCCTCCTTATTACAGGATATCTTTATGTTTTCTAAGGTGGCGAAGTGGAGAAATTGGTCTGAATTGGTGAAGTACAGCATCAGCGCATGTTAATGAGCTTCGGGTGCTGTAGCATCCAAGAATAGAAGGAGGGCATTTAGCGGTGGAGTTTGAAGCAGTTACACAGTGAGTGTAGTAAAGTGTGAAATAACTGTTTAGAAGCACTCCATTGAGTTAGTTTTTTCATCCATTTTACTGACAAAAATGCAAAAAGTCTTCAACTTTATTTTCATGTTTTGGATGCCAAAGCCCTGAGGCGACTCCATCGCAATTACACAGGATTTTGATTGACGAAATAAGAGGACTGGGATGAGTGACTAAGAGCCATGAAAAAAATAGGGATATTAATTGATATCATGTCCTAAAGATGGAAGTTAGAGTTGCAGAGACTGGGACCACATTTAACATGAGAGAGGAGGATACTTTAAAGTTAGTATCCCATCGGATGGCTGTTGTGGTTTATCTGGGTTTAGACGGACTGGTCGACCAACCGTTGGGGCCAAGGAGTGACCACACAACTGTAAGGGAGAGAAACTAACCACTTTGACGTTTTCAGAGTAGTGGTCGTGCGATCATCTCATCTCTGTGCTGGCTGATATTAGTGATAACACTGTTGTTGGTCATTGTTCTGTGTGCTGTATCACAACCATTGCTGTAATGCGACTTCACATCACTGGTGGCACGAGAGCCAAAAGATCAAGTAATTTCTTCTCAGTAAGTTTGGGACTTTTTTTTTTCCTTTGGCTGACAGCTTTCGTTCTAATCAATTTTAATTCTAATTGGGTGATTTAATCAAGTCCAGCAGAGC
>JAUESF010000080.1:1645947-1661327 GCA_032274765.1 Malacoctenus tetranemus
ACACACACACACACACACACACACACACACACACACACACACACACACACACACACACACACATACACACACACACATTTAAGCCTGCGAAACAAAGCAGTTGCAAGAGAACACACACGCACACACCGTTGGGCTGCGTTGTGTAAATCCCTTTGCATGATAGACGCATGGCCGCCGCATCCCTTGGAAAGCTGACCTTGAATTCTTGTTTTGCACTTAGCAGCGGGGATTAGAGGAAATCTTCCACAAACACACATTTCGCTCAGAGAGATCTGGGCCTATTTTGCCTCAGCTTTATTTTCAAAAATGCAAAACAAGGCTACTTTTGAACTGCAATCTGTGTGGCTATTGACAGAAAAAGGAAAAGGGACTTTGCAGGGGGGTGATTTTTCTCTTATCAGTTTTTTTTTTCATGTCAAAAGTAGGTCGAGCTCAAAGGCAAAGAAACTTAACTGATATTCATTTCCGTGACAAGAAAAAAAGACTTTACGAAAGTCAAGCCAAAA
Organism: Malacoctenus tetranemus; assembly: GCA_032274765.1. Taxonomy (NCBI): domain Eukaryota; kingdom Metazoa; phylum Chordata; class Actinopteri; order Blenniiformes; family Labrisomidae; genus Malacoctenus; species Malacoctenus tetranemus. Next base: position 1,646,454 of record JAUESF010000080.1, read on the forward strand.
ACTCCCGGAGCAACGTGACCTCTCCTTAATTTAACAACCTCGCTTTTTTTTTTCCTTCTTCCCAAAGATTTTTTGGTTCCCTGGTAGTTTGGATTGAAAAACCAGTAAACTCCAGATGTGCTCTGAATCAGTGTGAGGACATCTCTCTCTGGGACAAAATAAAACATCCCTCATTGAAGCAGCCAACAAGTCTTTCAGTCTTCTTAGCTTTTAGTCAGACTTGTCGCTCCCTATCAAGATGTTAATCCTAGCTGTCGAAGAGATGTCGAAATTTCTCAAATAGATTTGAATTTTGCGAATCATAAAACTCAATTTGAGCTGATTGTCAAGCAAATATTGCAAATTTGTCCCACTGTGAGTGGAAAGCATGAGCGTGCAGTTGTGATTTATTGATGTCAGAGTGGTGAGCGGATCTCAGGGGAACTCTGGGTTAGTGAATCACACTGAAGGCCTGTAGTGAGGAGGAGGAGGAGGATGCATGTTTTATAGAAGGAAGCGGTGTCAAACATGCAGCCTGTGGACCAAAACTGGCCTATCTTGAAAGTCAACTGACAGTCTAGATAAACTTAGCTTAGCTGAATAGTAAGACCTGGAAGTGACCAGCAGGCAGGAGCTGTCCTGTTGGATTTGTGAAGGTGAGCTACCCCACCGCAAGAAAAGAACTTTTAGTATGTAATTAACTAAAGTGTTTTTAGAGTGTAGTCAAACGTTTTTACTCTTAAAAAACAACTGAATGCATCATTTGTTAATGATAAAGCTCAAAATATGAACAATTGAAAAGCATGAAAACGATCAATTAAAATGTCAAAGGCATAATTGGTAGCACTGTCACAACACGGAGACGTGCTGACATGCCATTGAAGTGTGTGTTTGTGTGTGTGTGTGTGTGTGTGTGTGTGTGTGTGTGTGTGTGTGTGTGTGTTTGGAAGGATAATTGTGTGTGGTCTCTGTGGTGCGTTCAGCTCAAATCCAGCAGGTTACTCTTAGAGCTTCTTGTTATTTTTTACAATCTATTCAATTCAAACTTCCGCTTGAAATGTATAATTTTACATCCCAGAACAATGTGTTAAAAAGGAGTGTGTACGCGACTTGCAGAATGTCTGTGAAAGATGACAATGCACGACAAGTTTGCTGAACAAACACCAATGTGTTTCTTCTCTCTTGCCTGAAGCGGCGATTCCCAACCAGACATCCGGCCACCACACATCACCACACATCACAGATGACCCGAAGCTTTGCCTGCTCGGAGCTCATCTAAGTTAGATTTTCCGACATTTTGGAACAAACCACAACGAAAACTCCCACTGCCCTTGCTAACAGTTTAAAAGTGTCGATAGATTGTCGTCGATGACCCTTCAGTTGTTATGAATTTAAAGAATTTTGACAGCTGTCTCCAAAAGGATTCGTTGTTTTTTGTCAAACACGCAGCGGGTCGTGGTTGTGAATTGAACACCACACACTGTCTTTCAGTGGTCACCTTCCGTCGCTCTCGTATCATAGTAAAGAAACGGTGCTCGGTCGCAGACGGAATGCGGCGAGTGGATACGTTGGGCGCTGAAGCTCAGCAGCCTGAATAATGGGACAGGAATAAACAACGGTGACCCTGGCATATTTAATGCCTCAGGCAAAGTCATGAATGAAAAGATTTCATTTGTTACCAGGGTTACATATTTTTTCCCCTCCTCCCCTCATTCCCCTTTTGTGCATTGAAGGGCAGGGATGCGGCGCCTTTGGTAAGATGTTTACATATTCTGTCGTAACAGCATTTGATATAACCCACGCATGGGGGGAGCAGTGCTCGATGATGGACATGACATTTGCAGTTAGCCAGTTCGCTGCAAACTCAGACAAAAAATAAAGAAAACCTTCTCCTGCAAAACCCACCAACAAAACCAAAGAGCAGGTTTCTGAATGCTAAATACTGCATGTTTCATTTACTGTGGAAACAGCGACAGCCACGTTCTCCAAAACAGCGAGTGACACAAAAACAACACCAGCACATGCTTATGATGCATGCACACCCACTTCCTAAAATAGTTCCCTTTAACAAAAACATTTCCTGTTCGGCATCACATCAAGGAAAGTTTCTGTTCATGTGAAACAGCTCTCAACAATGCAGCACATTGCCTGCAGGTGGAGGAAGGGGGGAGGGGCGACAGGCATCTTCGTTTCAGCGTAGTAAAATGCTGAAATAAAGACAGGTGGGTTTATTCATCCTGAATGAATTACAGCCACATCTACAGACTGCATAGGACCATGGTATTTTGTATGCCTCACATACAATGTTTGTCATTGTAGGTACATAAACTCTTCTTATTTGCGTCTATTTCCAAAAACGATTTGTGTCCCCACCGCAACATCAGCCGAGTCGCCATGGCGATAGAGGCCAGAAGTTGAGACGTTGTTCATACACACTTGACGCAACAATGGAGGACACAAATGAGTGGTTCAACTGTATTTGGTCCTGTATCGGCACTTCAACTGTTGACATCTCTCACTACCAAATTACCAGCCTACAGTCTGTTGACATCATGTTTTCAGCTAGACTTGGATTGTTTGGAAATGATTACTGGTTCGAATCAGAGCCCTAATCAGTCAACGAATGGAAATGCCTAAAAAGCAAGTAGAGACTGAAAGCAGTCAGTGTTTAGTAGCAGGCAGTAACATTGAAAAGTACACTGACAGACAAGCAGCATGAGGAAGTTTTGTCTCGATATAGATCACAATCGTTCAAAGTAAACAAGTAACTTCAAAAACAAAAATCGCAAACTCAACTTGAGCATCAACAGCAGTCTGCTGGATGAACACTTCCTTGTCTTCGCTGCCATACCGGCCTGTCTTTGTCACCGCCACGAATACGGCTGAAAATCTTCATAATTGTCATTACCGTGCCTTCCAACACTCAAGGTCACCGTCAGGTTATACCAGAGAGATCAGGTACTTCATGGGGAAGCAGCCCTCCCGAGCGTCATCATCGGGCAGATTCTAGGTTCTCTGAAACGCTGATACCTCTTCCACAACAGGGATGTTTATTGTGCAATAAAAAAGCAGCATATTTCAATCGCAGCACCATAACATTCAGGGTTTTTTTCTAGTGAAAGAGGCTTTTCTACGACCAAAGAGTGGTTAGATGAATTGTATCCATGAGCTGGATTCCTATTGTCTTAGAATTAATGTTGAAGAGATCTACACACTTAAGCGTTGTGGTGGGTTTTCTTCGCCTTATACGAACTCTTGTATAAAAACGTTGCCTTTTCTGGATCATAAACTCATGCGACGGCTTCGGCAGCGTGCTGGATGTTTAGGAGCACGTCCTCTGGCGTTTTTTATCGACTGAGAGCACGTGAAAGGTAACTGCGGTTTCGCCCATTGAGATGCCGCAGCAATGCCGTTGATGTCACGATCCGCTGACAGCAGATAAAACAAGGTTTTGTGGGTGGGAAGTAAATATGGACCCGCTGCTGAGGATGCGGCGCTCAGCACGTCGTTAAATAGAGACGTAAAAGAAGTCGTGATGTGGCTGAGCGTTGGTTTGAAAGTACAATGGGAGGAGTACTTGAAGGTTTCTGTGAAACGCGGAATGAGATTTTACAGGGAAGCGTCCTCTGTCTCATTGTGTCCAAAGTACAGTTGATATTGAGATTTGAGACTTAGTTGCATTTCATTGTGAAAGCCTCCTCAGGCTGCTGCAGTAAAAATAATCAAAATGTTGTGACACAACAAAGTCTAGCAGTTCCAGGTGTGAGCACACCTACTCACAGACTTCATTTCTAAGTTTTTTTGATTAGATTTTTTGTAATTTTCTGAGATTGAGTGTCTGTGTGTTTTCTGTTGGTGTTTTCTGTGCTTTTACTTCTTATTTCAGGTGTTAATATTTATTATCTCAATACTTTGTTCCTGCTGAAGCTCCCTCCTTGTGTCCAGTCGTGTGTCTGTCGTCTGTGAACTTCCTCCAGTGATCCCTCGTCTCACCTGATCATTAGCCTTGATTGTTTCCACCTGTGTTTCACCGCCTCGTTTGTTGGTTCTTTCTTACGCAGTTTTTTTCCTTTTTTCCAAAAGAATTTTTTTTATCAAGTCTTTATTTTTGTTTTTTTGATACTCATCTAACAATTGATGACTTTTAGTTCCATCACTCCATCACACTGAATCTTGCTCCTCCTTTAGAATCCCCTCCAAGACAGTCTGCTTCTCAATTCTAACACAACTCAGGTCGTCGTCTTTCTTCTACTCAAACTTGATTTCCTTTTGCAACCCAACAAAGCTTTTTTTTTTTTTTTTTTTTTTTTAAATATATATCTTGCCAGCAAAATATCCAGCAAAGGGTGACAAAAACAGTGCCAGGGCCTGTTGTTTACCATCCAAAAGGTGAAGACGGAGCACCGGTGTGGTCAATAGGCCCCGGACTGATATTGACACACGGCTGCATCCATCTCCATCCATCTTCTCCACCTGTTCTATAGAGATCAGGGTCACAGTGTTTGGAGATAATCCCAGCTAATATTGGGAGAACAGCCCCCCCCCACATTCATCTCTGTACTGCCACTGAGGGACGCACAGTTGCAACTCCAGGCAATTCGGAGGCGCTGATGTACTTCATAAACATGTCTACATCACGAGGCGGAGCTTCGCGATACAATGCCATGAACGCTCAGGGAGAAAATGCAAACTGCTCACAGACAGGTTCCAAAACTGCAATCAATCCAGGGTCATCTGAAAGTGAGGTGGGAGCGCTGAACCTCATGGAACCTCAACTGTGTGATACACAAGCTGGACTGCCTGATACATTAGCTGGAAATAACGACGTAACAACATCAGGTTGATTTTGCATCAGTAAGCAGCACTGGAATCAGAGTACAGAGAGATTTCTGTCCTTTTGTGTGTGTGTGTGTGTGTGTGTGTGTGTGTGTCCTGTGTTTACTTTTAACCAGTGCACATCTTCACCCAGCCTGCGTGCAGGACAACAGAGCAGGATAATAGGGTGAGAACAATCCCGCCTCTGCCTTTGATTTTCTCGTCAGTGTGCTTTCGAAATTCGAGGCGCGACGCGAGGAATTTGAGAAGAGTACCGCTGTCAAAACTGCTATTTGTCAGAACTGCTCTGAATGTCAGTCCGAGCAGTTATATCTTGTAAAAGTATTTTGTTCTGACAGCTCAGGCCGAGTTTACACGGATTCCCTGCAAATACAAACACAAGTTGCTGTGCTCCTATTTTTTTTTGGTCTCCTTTCAAGCGGCCAATGTGAAGGTAAAATCAGAATAAGATCTGCTTCTGACAGCTCAAATTGAAGGCAGACAAAGAAAGAGTCCAACTATGGGGGGGAAATTGTGTCTAATCACACAAAGGACAACGCGCTGCCCCGAAAACCGGGGAAACCAATTATGTTGCAGGTACCGAAAATAAACAGGCTGCCTCACTTCTTTGAGAGGAGACTCATGAATTCGCGGATCAAGCAAACACAAGCGATGGCGTCTAATGATGTGTACAGACGAGGCCCCGCGTCAGAAAAACTGACAGGCCCGCGTGTTTGAAATGCAGCCGCTGCGATGAGAGCAGGGAAAGGTCGGCGCTAATTTCGGTGGCGTGCTTTTTTGAAAGTGTAAATGCGGGCACTTTCCTGTGAGCCCGGCAGGAAGAGTCGCGCCCCCCCCACCCCCACCCCCCTCCTCGCACACGGGAAAGCATGTCAGCGCCACGTTCTCGTTTCAACATGGGGGGGGAAGAAGAAGAAGAAGACGACGGCGAACCGCGTGGCATTTCGGTGCATCTCGGGATGCTTCACTTTATATTCTCCCCCTGTCGTGTCGACATGGAGGCGGCCGCACGCAGCGCGGAATATTCATAATTCAAAGGTCAAGTTGCGGGGGTTTTGTATGCAAGGTGGAGAGCAAGCCATCGAACAAGAACATTCCTCATTAGAGCTCGCTCAGAAGTGTCCCTCCATTGTTCTTATGCAAATGACGAGTCCTTCCCCGATGCTGTACGTCGCGCTCAGGCTGTGCAATATTTCATCCTCATTCTTTAGGCACGCTGTGGCAGATTCTCAGGTTTCACCAGGAGGTAAAAGAGTCAATCTCATCTCTTCATGTTCGGCCTCTGGAGGTTAAATATGAGATAAAGGCGGCTGCATTTTTCTGATTGGGAAGATTAGTGTAATTTAGCGTTCGTTAAATGTGTGTGATTATTGGGATAACGTAATTTCAAACTGGCATTGATGACTTGACAAAAAGCAACAATGGCAAGTGAACCATTGGCCTTTCCATGAAGACAGGAACCATTTGCTAGTTAAAACTATATTAGGTGAAGCCATATGTCATCATTTGTCTTGAAAGAAACAGTTTGTTTTTGAGGAAGATGCCCTATAAGCTCGGCAATAACCATTTTGACAATAGCTCAATGATATGTATGTATGGGGAGACAGCAGCTCTGCTGCTTCCCACCTTCTTCAGGTAAACTGAGACCAAAGAGCTCACTGATTGCAACCAAGCTGCCATTTTATACTAGAAACCAGTTAGAAATGTGTTTCTATCATAAATAAGTGGTGTCACAGTGAGCTGCGTGAAATGCATTCTGTTAACACATTTATACAACAGATTACCAGTCCAGCACATCTTGAGCCTGTGCACAAGATGCAAATCCATTTAGATGATGTATACCATTTTAAAAGGAGATTTGGATTCAAACTATCAATAGTCTCAACCATTAACTGTGTCACAAAACACAATATTCCACCTACAAAACTGTAATTCTACTGACATACAAACCCAAAAACCTCAATGAGTCTCCTCCCATTCAACATCCACGCCCCAAAATGCTTTTCACAGCCATAGGCAGGCAGAGCGATGCTGTTCTCCCTGTTGGCACCTCATGGCAGCACTGAAAATACAATAAAAAAAAAATCCCCCACCAGCTCTCCTGCATGTCTCATACATCTTCAGTCATGCGGAAGGCCGTCCGTCAGTTTTACTGCACATCGGCTTCCTCTAAACGCAGCATCGATGACTGATGGCCCTAAGTGCAACTAGATAACTACGGCAGGGGATGATAAAAATGTGAAAACACACATCCTCGACAGGAAATTGGCCATTTTGGAGCAATCGGCACAGAGGAGCTGAAGTGATGGCACTTCCTTCAATGCTCCTCCCTTGAACAGCAGAGCTGTCTGGTGGTCCACGGGGGAGATAGTTACAGTCCACTGGACACATTACTGAGGTACACTAGCCTAATAGATCTCCTTTTTTTTCTTCTATTTTTGGCCATTACAGGGTCAAATTTCAAATAAAGCGAGGCTGCCTTGGAAAGCTATTCACTGTATATTCTGGCAATTTATTGCAGAAAGAGTCAGGAGAGGCCAGTGACGGGGCTAACATGGCTTAGCATTGTTAAAAGGGGTGAGATTGATAAAGAAGCATGCATGTGTCGCTCGCATGACATAAGTCACAAAAAATTACACTTAATTGTGCTTATTTTTGGGGGTTTTTTACGCACCAAACCTGGAATGTTTCAGCCGAACCGACAAAGTTGCTTACAGTGCAGATAATACAGACGCGGAAGGCAGCTAAGCAACGTAGCATGCTAACGACGATGAAAGGACACACTGAAAGCAATGACATTTTTCAAATGATTTGAATTTTTTTTTTTCATTGAGCTTCATGTGTCAAATGCTGTGATGCAATTCAAAACTGTGATTAACTGTGAATATTTGATTTTTTTTTCAATGAGTTAGTTTTAGATGATTTTTACCTCACAGATCTTTCTCTCTATTTCCACCACGTTCAGAACAGTTCAACCAAACTCCATTGATTATTAATCACGGCAGCGTGACACTGTCTCCACAGGGGTAACCGACAATTACCGGGGTCAGGAGCTTTCCCCGTTTAACGGAGCATTACTCACCATCTCCACACAATGCTGTTAACATGGGCGAGCTTATCAATTGCACTCCGAATGACGGTGCATCACGCGAACCTGCGGTGATGGATGATGTCTCCAGCGGGCATGTTTATTACTGAAATAAACCCGAGTGAGATGATCAAATTGAAAGCCAGTGTGGAGGCGCTGCATGTGTGTGTGTGTACGTGTGTGTGTGGGTGTAAAAATCACTTTCGCGGCGATTTATAATTCACGTGTGTCTTGTCACAAAGTGTCGCCGCTCTCGTGCCTAATGAATTGAATTACGTGGGAAAACCCGGATGGCCGCGCTGCCGTGACAACCTCGTCTCGCCCGGATCACGTTTCCACGCAGCACCTCCGACTGCATCCAGCAGAAGATCTAATCGTGATTACATGCTGCCGCAAAACACAATAACAGCTAATACTGACTTAATTATCGCTATATTGTTTGTGCTCGACAACCAGAGCGTGGTCGGTCGGGGAAAACGACGGGCGCTGTTATTGCAAACTTCCTTCGGTTGGGTAAAAACACTGTCGGCACGGGCTGGTGTTTTGAATTACCCCTGCCACCTGCTCGAGAGCCCCCCCGCCCCCCCTCCCCCGGAGTGCATCCCAGAGTTTCCTCGGAGCAGTGATGCACCGGCACTAATTAAGCCAATGAGAGGAGATTTCAGTGGATCGTTCGACATTTGAAGACTCTCCCCCAGACAACTGCACTTTGACTTTCTCCTTTGTTTACTGCAATCTCGCACCGTCGCAGGCAAAATGTTATTTTTTTTCTCCTCCATATTGCACCAAGTTTGAGGGCTGCTTTCTTGGAGCCCTCAAACTTGGTACATCGGAGATGATCGGAATGTAACGTTGGAATTCTGCACTCTGCGTGCTGATCAGCAGGATCGTCTCATATTTCTGTCGGCGCAATAATAATAAAAATAATAATAATAATAATAATACTCACAGGCAGTAATTGCCGGCCTGCTGATTCCAAAGAGCTGCTGGATGTGCTTACTGTGCAGAAGGTGGGAGGCTGGAGGTGTGAGCTGCTGGCCAACGTCTCCCCTTAATCCACATCCCCTCGCAGCATCAGCTCTTCAATTGATCAGCCGCCTGCGAGAGAAACAAAGCAAACGTGGGAACCTCACTTAGACGGCTTGAATGGGATGAGGGACTCGACTCGAGGAGCGCGTTCACGCTGCGTTCAACGCATCTCAAAGCGTTCTCCACTGCGAGGCAGATTCACCCACTCACACTCAGAGAAACACACCAGTGGGCGGCAGTGCATGGGGAGCTCACACACTCCGGTGGGAGCAACTTGGGGGTTCAGGGTCCTGCTCAAGGACACTTCGACACATTGACAGGACTGAACCACCAACCTCTGGATTGACGGCCAAACTACTGAGACAATATCATCGTCTGATCCACGTGGATGCCATTGTTCTTTACATGCATTATGTATTTGTTCAATGACAGTGTGTTGGTGTCGAGGCTTGTTCAACTTTCTCTCTCTCTCTCTCTCTCTAAACTCTGCTTGAGTGCAATATTTTAATTGGACACGCTGTGTGCGCTGTGATTGTCGTTGCGCGCCCACTACACACAAGAGCGCGCCGGCTGAGGCGTTGGCGAATCGCTGTCAGGCGCCGCTCGCCCGAGATGCAACGCTGATACGGTGTCACTGCAATAGTTAATTCAAAGTAAGCGAAGGGAACGATGTTATCTGAAGAGAAAAAACCAACAGTGAGTTAACCTCAGCCCCCCCAACGTATCAGGACAGTGTGGATTTGAAAACTGCTGTTTGTTCATGTGCTGACACAGTCACAGCTCCACTGTTATGCCAGTACTCACACTCACGAATATCAGAATATCATGTTCTCTCTTTTTTTTTTTTTTTATTCCTTCTAATTATTTGGAAGTGTCTCGTCGCCACTGCAGCGGAAGTTGTTCCTCTTACAGCCGTCCTTAGTGAAATTTGTCTCTGATTGTTGTGCAAACTCCTTTATAACGTGTCAGGATGACGACAAATCATCCGCACGTCTCAAACTTAAAATCCAGTGTTGTTCCTTGTCCAGAGAAGAAGATGTTGACATTTGTTCTGGGCATCTCGGTTTAACTCCTCCTATTTTCGGTCTTTACCTAAAACGAGTCTGAAGCCGAGTGTCTGAGACCGATGCGACCAGAGGACGAGTGTGCTCAGGAGAGCCGTTCTCCGACGGGATCGGCGCCGACGGGTTTGAGAACGGGCCTATAAAGCTGCGAAATCAGAGCGTCGCGTCGCGAGGATCCTTTGTTGCTTCCTCTCCGCAAGTGTCACTTTCACATAAACACGGCGCTTTCAAGTATCATATTCAGCAGTTATATAAAAGGAAGAAAAAAAAACCCTATTTGAGCAGCTATTTTTTTTTTTTAAAGAAGCAGCTGAAAGTGATACTCTATTAAAGGTGACCGCAATTATATGACCGCAATTACAGCGCAGCAATTACGTGCCAGCGATGTCATAGCTTGAAAATCATCCGCAAGGACAAAATATAATGACACATAAACTCGTAATCGTGCCGGTGTCCGTCTGTCCGTCCGTCTGTAGGACACCCACAGATATGGACGAAACGCAGCACTGACACAGGAAGCTATGGAGGCAGCGTGACGACTGAGTGCAACAGAGAAACTTGACATGTTGAAAACATAATTTGTTGTCGATTTCTCTCGCAGGGAACACAAGACAGGAGGAGAAAGACCCTCCACCCTTTCGGCCTCACCGAGCACCATCGTCGCCCACGCTGTCCACGGCCTCATCCTCCTGACTAAGTAAGTTCATCACCGTCTGATGGAAACTGTCTCTGAAACAGTTTCGCCGGGTCTCGCTGTGTCGCGTTGATAGATAGAAGGTCAACAAAAGCTGGGCGAAAAGACGAGGACCAATGAACGGACAGCAGCAACAAAAGTGAAATGAGAGCAGGTAAAACTGCAAGTTAGCATCGTCGCTGTCTGTCGTTTCAAAGTAGTACAGTGGCACAACTTTCACCAAAACTTCTCGCTGGGAAAAAAAACAAAAACGAAACAAAGCTTTTCTTCCAAAAAGTCTACAACAGTTTTGCTTTTGGCTTTCACTGCTCAGCTCACTGCCAATTATAACCACATGCTCCATTTCCCTCTCCGTGGGAGGGAGACCATCCGACTTTCAGAAATGCCAGGAAAGATCTCGAGTGTTTCAGAGGTTTCGGGGTGTCGAAGTTAATTACTTCCTTCATCAGATGAAACAAAAAAAAAAACAATAAACAGAAGAGAGCTGTGGGCAAACTCATCAATATTGACATTTCCAGTGTTGGAAGTGATTTGTATTCCACTGGTTTAAAACCCAGATCACCTCAGGTTTCGTACAAAAAAAACCCTAAACCCACCATAAGATCATTCCACTGAGAGAACCGTAAAAAAAAGAAGGCAAAGACCACCAAATGGCTCAGCAGACATTTGATCTTCCCTCGTCCTGATGCGCACACACAGCGGGAGCGGGGGCATCTGAATCAGGAGGGATGGAGCCCCCCCCCCCCCACCTTTGATTTCCAGGCTGGGGGGAAAAAAAGTCAGACCTCGGATCCAAAGCAAAGTGTCGGAGCATCTGTGCCGCCGTAATTTGTCTGCAGGAGCTGTTGGCAGTAACGGAGACACCTTGTTCTTCCCCGGCAAGATGTTCTACATCTCATCTGCCTCGTTACTGGCAGAACAATTAATTTCATTGCATCTGATGCGAGGGGGGGGGTTTGGAGTATTTACGAGCAGCTGCGTTACAGCCTAAATGTCACATAGTGAATTTCCTAAACGGGGCGGCGATGCGAACGTGAGTCGGTGTCGCACAAAAACGAAGGTGCGCGATTTGGGTGTGAGGACGCCGGTGCTTGAAAGTCATCAGTGGAAAAACACTGAGCTGCAGCGGTGCACTGCTGACTGGCGCGGTGTGGTCTGGGATAAAGGCAGAGCCACGATATTTGAAGGAAAACCAGACAGAGGTTTTGTAGCTTGTGATCACGAGTGAACACCAAATTGAATCGATTGACGAGGACAAAATGAAACGAACGCAAGACAAGAAGTGTCGCGGACACACTAGTTGCAGACTGCACAGAAAGATTATTACATACTGTATATTGTGTATTTTTGTATCGCAGTATATTTTATTTTGAAAACCCACATAGTCCTTTGTGCTCAATGGACGACTTTTCAATAGAAACCTTTAGTTTTCACCCTGAATGTGTGAGAAGTGACGGCTCTGTTTGACAGACTTTCAGGACCCGTTCAGGGATGTTATTTGTCCTGTCTGCCACTGTTTGGTCACTATGAGGGCAGATGTATTATATTTTATTCCCCTCCAGCTTTAAAAAGATGTTTTTTATGTAGAAATCAAGGATATTTGCTTTTTCTTCTTTTTTTATGGTCTCTTTGCGAACAACCAAGTTCAATGATAAAACATTGAACTTCTTTACATCTTTGAGAGAGCATGGACCTTAATTTTTGGGTGGTCCATTCATGGAGGTCAGTCGGCCCGACTGAGGGAGGCATTAAAAGATAACACAAGAGTGGCTGTAAGTGACTGTAAGTTCTTACTTTATACTGGCGTTCATAGGCAAAGCACAAATTCCTGCTAATCAAGGGAGCGACTCGTCACTGTGATCACGTGGCACTTCCCAACACTGTTGCCAGCACGCCGATGTGCTCACAGGACCTCCGAGAATATCCCCCCCCGCTGGTTTGGGAGACAGTCGCGGGTAGCAGCCACATGTTGTGTGTGAAGTGCAGCCGAGACTCAGAGGCAACAAGGACACTTGAGTGACATAACACGAGTCAAGAGGGAATAACTCAAACAGGAGGGGGAAAAAAAAAACGGGAAGGGGGGGAAAAAACCCCAAACCAAAAAAAAAGAAGCAGCAGCTCCTCCTTCAGCAACCTTGGAAATAACCGCGGCTTAAAAGACAAAAGCGCGCGCGTTTAGTCGTACGAGATTCATGCGGCTGCTGGGGAGCGAGAAGATGAGTCGGCGATAAACACAGTCGGCGCGGCGTTTAACATTTAAACATCTGAAATGGGGAACGGGGAAAAAACGAGAGTGGAGCGCGGCGTCCTCGCGTGGAACTCCCCCACCAGCTAGCTTAGCTCGGGAGTGATTTCAAGGGTAAGCATACGATATGATGAATGACATCAATGTATGCATAAGTGAATTGCACATCAACAGCAGCCCGAAGCCTCGGGGAGGTGGAGAAGCGGTAGGGGGGTGGTGGTGATGGTGGTGGGGGGGTGGGGCAAACTTTCCTCAGTTTCTATCATGTGCGAGTCTGATTTTACAAATCATCTCTGTGAGCAGAAGTCTCTGCAACTGATAGCTTGGGACTTTCATTCCCACCCCCCCACTGCCCCCACCCTCTGCTCCCCCCCCCCTCCCCCCCGTGTCTGTGACAAGATTAGGCTATCTCTCCTTGTGCACATGGATGACTGACTCCTTGGGGCCGGTCGCATCACTCTTGCACGCCCCCCCCCCCCTCCTCCACCTCCTCCACCTCCACCAATCCCAAGGCAGGAAACATTTCTATTTTCAACAGGATTAGCTCTCACCACGAGCCACCTGACAGGCAAAAAAGCATCGCCCATGTTCCCCCACCCCCCGCCTCCATACCCCCCTCCGGGCGCCCAGCAGAACACATCACGGCCTCAGTGACTAACAGGGATCCCGGGGAGTTTACCTTACAGTGGCACGCGCAGCGGGGGGGACGCGGTTACCAACCTCGGCGCGACATCTTTCAGCAGCCTCCGTCTCCAGACGTTAGCATCAGAAGGGCTTTCTGAGTTCGGGTCTTTCGCGAGCTGTAAACAAATCTGCGTCTGGCAGCAGGAAATGGAAAGGTCAGTGCAGAATCCCATGGCAGAGGGGGAGGGAGTTTGGGAACATTCGAGAGGAGAACGGCGCTTCGACCGTCCCCTGGACCCCCTCAGCCGGCCTGTTCATGTGCAGTGGAACCATCAGGGAACTCCTTTTTATCAGAAACTCCTGGCTGGCAACTGGAGTTGCTCTCACGCCGGACATATTCACAGTGTTGTACTTTAGGAGGCCAGCTGAGCGTGCAACAGTGTTTGAAGGCAGAATTGACCTGCCGAAGTAGCTGCGCCGTGCACGGTCGGAGGAGGTTTGGTTGGTTGTTGTGCTCCGCAAATTGTCTCATGCACAGGTTTGTTGGGGAAAAGCTTCCGAAGTCCAGTGAGGAAGGTGTTGTGTAATTTCCGCATGTAGCGATCACCGTGGTGACAGGAGAAAGCAAATCATACACGATGATATCAAGCAAACCAACAAGCACCATAAAGAGACCGTGTTACAGTCTTTATTGTTTACTTGCTTCATTTCTAGCACGCTATAAATCATGGATGTCACACAACCCGTGTCGTCACCTGCAGTTGTCATGGAAACATGGGACTCCACTCAGTAACAGGACCTTTGCAGAAGTTGCTCTGAAAGTGATCTTGTCCAACTCGTAAATACTCATTTAGTCTCTCTCAACTGGACTGAAAGCGGGCAGTCACCCCAGTCTAGGCTGAAACAATGAGCTCAGTATCACCCACCTCCCTCTCCCACATCCGACATGGGGTATTGAACTCTCTGACTGGCTTTGTGGTGGTGCAGCCCCTGCTGGTGACATTCGTATGCCTGAGAGAACTCGGCTTGTCCACGACTTCATCTAAATTAGTACACAAACAAATGAAGAAGTGGTGGCTCTGACAGCTGTCAGAGCATGACATGCTTTAATGGTGTTGTTTATGAGTTCAGATGTCAGCAGGAGTACCTATTATTTCAGGTCACTTCCTGTCAGTGTCTTTTATATTACACAAACACGACGATCAGACAAACAGGAACTTTCAAGGACCATGTGCTCCCTCAACTAGTGTGTGTGTGTGTGTGTGTGTGTGTGTGTGTGTGTGTGTGTGTGTGTGTGTGTGTGTGTGTGTGTGTG
>JAUESF010000080.1:1661427-1675556 GCA_032274765.1 Malacoctenus tetranemus
ACACACACACACACACACACACACACACACACACACACACACACACACACACACACACACACACACACACACCATCTCAATGGCCTTATCTGTGATGTGCAACTGATGAACTCCTGAAAGACTCTCCGGGTTTCTCCAGTATGGATCAACTGACAGAGGAATTGGGGTGGTGGAGGAAGGAGGCTGGGCCCATTCCTCTCTCCCAGGGAGATAAGCGCTGTCTGTCAGCGTGATTGACGTATCAAAGAAGGGCAGCCTCCACTATTGTGGGGGTGGGTGGGGGGTTGGAAGAAGGGGCTGGGGATGGGGGGGGGGGGACTCGACTGCTCGATAGGCTTTCTCAGCCGTTTTCTCCAGACAGGCTCCGAATGTAAACAAGCCACACAGACAGCCGGGGCGTCTTTGTTTGCGGCCACAGAGCGGCATTATGATGCTGCTGGATTTTTAGCACAATGAGACCTGAGAATTGAAAAGCAGACTTCAGCAAAAAAAAAAAAAGAGGTGGGGAGGGAGGGGGGAGGGGGGGGGGCGCATCTCGAGAATGGCTGACGACAATAGCGGACGCTGGATCGCAGCTACATGTCTTGAATCAGTGATGGCAGGGAGAGCGTGTCGCGTGTGACTGTCCAAACATTGTCCCAGATTGAATGGAAGCGGTGCGCCTGTCAGCCCGCATGTCCATCGCCGTGCTTCTGTCTCGGAGACGAAACAAAAAGCCAGTGAATGAGAGCCTTCAAGAGGGGCTGCAGCCAATAATTGCTGCTGAAGTGAACTAAGAATCTCCTAGCGGCGCCCGGCTGTTAATATCATCGTCAAGGGCCCCACGAGTCGATTGTGCCGCGATACATTGGAAGAAACACTGAAGTGTTGTGAGATTAGCAGAGCGGCAGTGATTACTGAAGTAATCGTTTCACTCGTTAGCTTTTGACTTTTGAACATTTGAGGAACAGCAGAGCTGCTTTCTCTCACGAGAGCACCACTCACCTCTACTCAACCACACCCGACACATGGTCGTCATGGTATCGTTTCGGCTTCTTTCTCTGACTAAGTAGGGCAGGGGTGTGCAACCTTTCCCCTAAAGAGATGCATTTTTGTGGCACAGTGTCACTGCAAGACTCGAGCTATTTGCACATCGTTAAGCTCAAGTTGTCTATTCAGTTCGACTGGTCAAATGTTACTCCCACTGACGAGGAGAAAAAAAAAACTCCTCGACTGGTCGAAGAAGTAATGAGTGACTGTAAATCAAGCAGGGTGTTTGTGTGTGTGCGAATGTCTGTGTGTGGGGGGGTAAATAAAAGGGTGTAAATACTGACCAAGAGGCCCAGTGTGGCGCGCAGCAGAGCAGAGCAGAAAGGGAGAGTTTCAGAGCGGAGAGGACCGAGAGCGGCTCCCTCCTTTGATACAGCAGCAGGCAGCCTGCCAAAACAGCCTTATCCTCAGTTCACCACTGCTCAAATGAGGCTTCAATTATTTAGCCGGGGACCGACCAGGAATCATAAGAAGACTTTGTGCGCATTTAGAGCCCCTGTGCCGCATTTTCTTGGAGCTTTCCACGGCCTTCTGAACACCTGATGGTTTTTTTTTTGTTTTTGTGTTTGTTTGTTTGTTTGTTTTGGATTTTGTTTTTGCCCCCAAAATATGCCAGGAATGTGCATTCTTGTGGAGGGGGAGTCACCGTAAACACAGCCACATCACACCTCTGCCAAGGTAGCTCGCATGTGACGAAGCCTCCGACAGGAGTTTGAAGCCTGCGTCGACTTCCAGCCCCGCTCCTGTTTGACGATACATAATATTACAGCCAGCACAACAAAAAGGGGCACGAGGGGGGGGGAAACAAGCTATTGCGACAGCGAGGGGAAAGCGCTTGCTGGTGGTGGTGGTGGTGTGGGTGGTGGTGGGGGCGGGCTTCATACATCAAAGCCTGAAGGGGTTGGGGTGGGGTCGAGGCAGCCCGAAAATCACACAGGCTATTTTGCATTCAGCTCTCCCTCCTTGAGAGGCTGTAACAGGGGGAGGCGGGGAGGGAGAGGGGAGGGGAGGGGAGGAGGGGGGTGCCAGCCCGATCCGGAGAAGCCACAGAGAGATAATTGGAAATTCAGGCCCATGCGAGGGGAGCCGCCATTTATCAGCCAGGGGTACAGTAGCGTTTTTACCCAAGCTGCTTTACTGTTGAGGGGGATTGATATTTTCACGAGCGCTTTGTTACAGATGAGTCCCACCGTGCAGCTGGTTCGAGGGTGGCGTTTCTCATGTGCGGCGGTGGCCCGGTCGCCTCTGTCGCGGCAGAGGCTGCAGCCGGATCGGCCTGCGAGCTGCTGCGCCACTCTATTACTTGCAGCCGAGCACACTGGACACGTCACTGTAAGGGAGCGCTCCCATGTGACTCCTTGTGTACCTAATCTGTTTATTTAATTGACTCATTACGTGCGAGACTGGAACCTGCTAATTCGAGACGGGCGAGAGTGGGGGGTGGGTGGGGGGGGGCGGTTGGGCAGAGAGGAAGAAGAGTTCTGAGGACAAGCTGTGTTTGCCACCAGACAGGAGGGGTCGAAAGGTCTGGAGGCTCAGAATTGCCCAAAGTTAAAGATGTGAGTGGCCTGTCTCTCTGTGTTACGGCAGTGATGGAGTGACAACCCGCCCGGGGTTCCTCCCTGCTCTCCTTCCAGCCTTGTATTCAGAACTCGCTTCAACAGTTTAGTACAACAGGCTCATCTGTACAGCACCGGCTTATTCTGACCTCATCCAAGTTTGTGTTCATAGAAATGAATGCATATACAGTATGTACATATATATGATTAAAATCTTTTGGAAAAGGAGAATGGATACTGAAATGACTGTGTTTTAAAAACACTTTGAACCTGTATTTTTCCTTTGTTTTTCCCTTTTTTTGATCTTGCATTTTACTTTTATTTTGAAGGATTATTTTTAACAGGTTACAGTAATGATTCCCAGACTATTTCTTTCGAGCAAAGTCAAACTAATCCAAAAGATAGTTACCTTCTGAACTTGAGGCTTAACAGATAACACCTCCAAAAACAGCATGGCCTCCTGGTAATGCCATAACAACGGTCTCCTCCTCCGTTTTTTAAGCTTGCCGGAAGTGTTAAATGGGAAAATAGACAAATCCTGGAACATGTTATAAACTGAACAGACAAAGGTGCTTCGCACGTCTTCTTGGTTCTCTGAAACTGAGAAATTTCACGCACTTCACAACAATCACGAGTGCAAAAATCCTTTTAAAAGCCTGTTTGAAGAAAGTGCAAATTGCATGAAGGAAGTAGGCTGCCCTCCTCCGTTAGCTGCACTGCTGATTCGCCCGAAGGTGGAAATTCAGACTTGAATAACTCAGGTGATATTTGGCAACCAGTGTTTGACTTCTTTCTTAATACCCAAAGCAGTTGGAAGTGAGTGTGGGTGTGGGTGCCCCAGAGGGACAAAAAACAGTTCATCTTCACGTGGTTTTCATCTCAGCGGACAAATTCTGACGTTATCTCCCCCAAATCTCAACCTGATGAGGTGGGATTTTATCGTGACATCAGAAACGAGTCATCAATGACTGAAACAACTCAAGGCTTGGACTTCAATAATGGCAGAACATTGTCATAAGTATACTTTCTCAAATCATGGTGGACCAACTTCAAAAGTAGTTTCATTCGAATGTCACTTTAACAACACAATCGACTCGTTGACGATGTCATTCAGGAGTGACAGGTGTCATCAAATATAAAGATACGCTTTTGAATAAAATGCAACCTTAAGTTGTTGCTCGGATTGTTTTAAATTCTTTTATGGGAACAACGATAAACACAAACTTCCCCTAATGTTCTGCTGTCATCGTTTTCCTCAGCCAAAACAAATGTGTCCGCGAGTTCTTTCTGTGTACGTTTCATCTTTTTGATGGAGAGCTGATCCCGCACAAAAGATGTCTGACACTCATGACTGTAATATTTTGGCCGCATTCGTCAAAAAGTGAAGTTAACCGGTGACGTCTCGTCCATCTTTGTTTACCAAATGCGCCGAAACGAATGGGTGGTGACAGCCTCTCAACGCGAACATTCATCACGGGCGGGACGCTCAGATTATGTCCAATGCCAAATGTTTTCGGGAGACTGAACCGGTTAAAAAGTATCATCGCTGAACACTCAAACGAAATTAAATTTGAGGAGTAGTTTTTTGCTTATTATGCGCAAAAAAGGCATAAACAACGAGGGGTATAATTAGGTATGATCACCAATAACTGTTTGGTAAATTAGGAACTGAACCGTTGCTCTAAATAATGACACCATCATCTATTTAAAGAGGCTGATAGCTATCATCATTGTTATTAAACCAGTGTTCTTTTTGTCATTAATTTCCTCGAGCAGAGATCAGCTGTAATCAGGCTTCAGCTCGCTCTGAGAGAAAAAAATAAAAAAACAACAACATTTCAAGTTATTTTGGCTTCCCAACCTGTTCCAACGCGCTCGTTCCATGCGAGTGGAAGTGTGGGGTTCTTCATAGGAGGGGGATTGTTACGTAAGACGCACTGGCCTGAATCGCTCCGTCCCTCACACACTTCCTGTCTCCCCCCCTCCTTATTTCCTGTTTACCGACACAGCGCACGCCATCTGCGAGCCATTATCATTAGGATCCGGAGACTGACACCCTGCTGGCGCGCGCCGTGAGGGATGATGGAGCGGGAGGGAGGAGACACTTTTTTTTTTCCCACTGTCAAGACAGACTTCAAGGTGACGGGAGAGGCGTCGAAAAAAGTTGATTGATCGCGCCCCAAATCCGATAGGGTCCAATAACGCACAGCTGAGTCAACCCACCTGGATCAATACCGCTGCAAGTGACTGAGATTGATGTTTCTCTCTCTTTTATGCGAATGCATTATGTCATAAATCACATGCGCACACACACCACACACACACACGCACACACACACACACACACACACACACACACACTTGGTAATTACTTCATGTGCTTACTGCCGGGCATTATGATTAGTTTGGGAGTCGTGCGTATTCATTATTGCCAACGCGTAACCCAACGCGAACAACAGGCTAGTTTTCGCATTATTTACATGCAGCTCGTGAACACTCAAAGATGTGGTGCTTGGAGGCAAATGGATGCAGGGAGGAAGCACTTAAGGGCGCCAAACCGAGGCCGTTCCTCCCTTATACTGCAGTTACTGGAACACCCGAAGCCAAGTCATGTGAACATGACCCGTCGTCTGCAAGGCTTTTATCCAATTAGCCATTTTAAATGAGTGTAGTGGAAGTGACTGTGAGTTAATGATTGATTACAGTCCGCAACAATAACCAAAAAAAACAGTCTTTGTTTGTCACTGCATACAATTAGTCTGTTTTGGCCCTTTGAACAAAGCTGAGCTAAAGTTACATCAGTAAGGAGGAGGAACATGCTCTAAAATTTAAACGTCAGAACTTCTTGAAAGAAACATATTTATTGACAATGAGATAAAGCAACAAGTAGTCAAAATGAATTCCCAACTTACAAATGCAATCAACAGCAGTGGGAATGTTTGTGCTAAGGCATCGCTTGATTGTGAATGCAGGCTAATGCTAGTTTATGGGATGTCTTCACACTGCTGTCAGTAACTTAGTTTGGACTTAATAAGCCTCAAATAAAGTAGAGTTTGGTGAAATTGTAGGAAGCTGCTCTTCACTTGAGCAGTTTTCAGCGTCAGGCTACTGCAATGCTTAAAGATCACCAAGCAACACATCTTTGTTTCCACCGTGTAAGATATAAACATTGCATTTTCATCAAAATGTATTTTATATGGAAATATTGGCATTGATTAGTGGTGGGAAATTGTGAAGTTTGCCTCAAAGTCATTCCTTCACATGGCATCAACCAGTCAGCAGAAAAACCATATCAATAAAAATCAATAACATTGTTGATGTCTGACAAATCAGCTAAAACCAAGTACAACAGCAAATTTATATCACAAAAAACTCTTTAATTGTCTGACTCCATGTTCCCAGTACAGCATCACTCCCCCCACCTCCCCACTCGTCTCCATCAGCATCATCTTCACCTTGTATTCATCTTTGAAGAACATAAACACAGTTGTTGCACAGAACATGATCTCTCTCTCTCTCTCTCTCTCTCTCTCCCTCTCTCCCCCTCTCCTCAAGCTGCTTAGTGGAGAGGCCGCACCAGATGCTTATGTTAGATTATCATGCACACTGATAGCAGCAGACATTTCATTCGCAGCACCACATCAAAATGGTAATTTTCCCCCAGATGAAATAATCTAACAATTTTCAGTTTTAATTAACAGTCGGTTTTGCTCAATCTTTGAAAAGACGTTACGTCTGTGAGTGGATATTAGCGGGGCCTATCCGAGTATGGGTGTGTGTGCGTGCATGTGTGAAGAAACTGCGTGCATAATACAAGACAACATAGAGGCCTAATATTTGCGAGTAAGCGGGGATGAAGCCAAATAGGAACGACTATCATTTGTCATCCATTGTGCCACACACGCGCCCTTAACTGACACACCTGTTTTACATCAACACATGCATTTTTTTTTAACTATTTCACTGCTAGACAAGACTTGAATGGAACTATTGTACATCAGTTATCAACTGTAGGAGTTTGAACAATGAATAGGACAATTATTCTTTTCTGTTGAGGGAAAAGAACCATCAAATAGAGTCCGAGCGTGTACTGTGTGAGGGAGTAGTTTGCTTCTCCCTTCGTAGCTTTCGCATGTTTCCGGCAGTGTTTTGAACAATGAGTTAGAATTCAACGTTTGACTGTAGCTGCATGGCTGATTACTATTAACACATTTACATGGACTGAAGTCCAACGTTTGTTGCGCAAACAACCTGTTGGACAACTGTGGTCGAATGAGCTGACTGTTAGCTTTAGCGCTAGCTGAGGCTGTTGTCTCCGGTTAAGAGGCGGCGTTTGTGAATATATCACTCAACTCCTGTTGACTGCGCATCATCGATTTGGAAATAGCCTCACAGCAACACTAGTGATCGTCTATAATGTAGTGACTCAAATATTGCCTTCACTGGATGATGCGTTTCCATGTTGTTTCTTTATTTCAACTGATTCTTGTCCGCTTTTATTTAGTTTGATCCGCACAGCGATGACAGCTGAGCTGATCGGTATACAAATACAGCTTTCTCCACACACACACATGCGCACGCACGCACGCACACACACACAGAAGAAGAAACATGAGAGTAAATAATAGAGTACCTGCACTACTTTTTGCTCCACAGCACTGGCTGCCAGTTGCAACCTCGGGTGTTGCACAATTAACCTCCAGTCCTTGAAAACCCGCCTTAATGAGGAACCCTCACTGAATACTCATCCCACTCTTTTCTCTCATTTTTTTTTCCTGTTTCTAACCTTTTTACAAATTCAAATCTTTTTTTTCCTTCCAGTTTCTCCACAGACTTCATCAGTCGGCACGTTCTCAAAGCTCCAAAAGTCTTTTCTTCTTTGTTTGGTCTGTTTACTGTTGAAGAAGAAACATGCGCTGCACACCCTCGACTCGCCGCGAAACGCGAACAGGGGTGGCAGACCTGTGCATGTAAATATTGAGATTATCACCTCGAGAGAGTGCACGCAGGGTTCAAGCACGCCGGCGGCCTCCTCTCTCTCCCCCGCTGTCCACCCGTCCTCCTCTGCCTTGTTAATTTAATACTCAAGAGGAAACCAGTTTTTTTTTTTTTTTTAATGACAGATACGGCGCCACATTCAACAGCCTCTTCACTCTGTGACATTTCACATCCAAAGTAATTAGCGCCGTGCTCAGACTCAATGTCACTGTGTGGTGATCTGCAAATAACGACTGGATGGCGGCGGCGAGGAGCACAGTATCTCGGTGCCTCCAAAGAAGCGAGAGCGAAACAGTCGATTCTCTCCAGGTATTCGGGTAGCGAAAACATCCAGACGGTGGAGGCACGTCCCATTTGATATGCGGCTGAACAAGTAAGCAGTTCTATCATTTAGTGCAGCGCGGGAGAAAAAAAACAACGCTTTACGGAGCAACACGCCGTCTTTTGGCGTGAACGAGGAGTTTCAGAAACGGAGGAGATACGGCAGCTTCGGGGGGCCATGTGTTTTGGAAGGCTGCGCGCTAAATCTTTCGGAAACTGTCAGTCTGAGTGTTGGGTAGCACGCTGGAGGATGTTGCTCCGTATACACCGAGTCAAAAGTTAAAAAAAAATTGAAAAAAAGGGACCTGGAGGAGCTGCCGGTGGGTATTTTCCCCCACCACGCTTGCGTTCCTCCTTCGATATTTTTCTTTTCATCGTATCCTCAGCGCACCTCGGCTCGGCGCTCCTCAGAAAAAAAAAAAACAGCCCGCCGTCCTCGTGGTGTGGCCACCGCATTTAATTATTACTCCGTTTCTCAAGAATCCTCCTTTTTTTCTTTTGTGTTTTTTTTCTTTCTTTTCCCTGCTCGGTACCCATGAGCCTCGGTGAGCGTTGCCATGGAGAGGAAGCCAATCAGAGGTGCCAATCAGAGCTGTATACAAAACACCTTGTTGCGTGAGCAAGAAAAAAAAAAAACAACACAGCTTTATAGTTCCACAGTCTCACACGACGCAGTGTTTTCTCCCAGCTTCGCCTCACCAGCAACACCACATATTACAAGTACAGAGTTCATCGTCGAATATTTCTCGCTATAAAAGCACCTTGAGAGTCGTAGGGAAAAAAAGCCTGCGTTTATTCCTGAATATGTAACCGAGCCTTCAGCTGGTGGCAGTTTGTACCAAACGACGCTTCGATTTTTGGATGGGTTCTATTTGGGAGGGTTAGCTTCAGTTAACATGTCCCTTGTTTTAATAGATCTGTTTTATTTCAGAGCAGGTTAGCTCCATCTGATACACTGCTGCTGAGCCACAGGCTGTAAAGGGAACCAGACCCCCCCTGAGCCACATGAAGGAGGGAGAATGTGATCTTTTGCATCATCGAAAGAACCAAGAGTTCTTTTATTTTGGAAGGGGGTGGGTTTACTAAAGGTTCATGACTCAATTGTTGCGTACCCCTTCTATCTATCTATCTATCTATCTATCTATCTATCTATCTATCTATCTATCCAAACAGTCTTAGTATCTAATTCTTCTTTAGTTTCAAATAAATTAGAACTCTATTGAGCTGCTTCACCTCCCTTCTGAAACAGCTTTCAATCTAGTTGTAGATGGTGGACTCTGTTCTCTGTGGGTGTGTTGGAGAACGAATGTCACTAACCTTGGCGACACCTCGACCTCTATCACGAGGCTGTCATTGATGGAGGAAGATTTTGCTTGTTTTGTTTGAGCTTTGTAGGAACTTTATCCACGTTTTAGTTCTCCCGGCATTGACGCAACTGTGCCCAGTTTGTGTGTTGTTTTTGGTTCCGATTGCATACAACCTCGTTAAACAGCGGAGCAATTTTTTTATGCGACACAAACACACCGAGGACATGAGAACAATGGTCGCTTGCATCAATTCCAGCTCAGTGACAGGGATGAAAATATGTGCGGTGGCTGTTTCGGGTTATTTTTAAAAGAGTCCCTGCCATGGCTCTGCCATTGACATCATTTAAAGAGCCATCAACAGTCTGTTGACATGACATTTTTGAGCTGAAATCAGCACACTTGGAAAAAGTACTCAAAACTATTTGGTAGCAGGTTGTATCATCGAATGGAGGACCCAGTAAGTTGCTGAAGGGAAAAAGTCCATCTCCTCTCGCATGTGAGACATCGACATCTCTAGTTATTTACAGCCAGACTCTGCGCTGTAAATACAACTAGCGTGGTCAAGTTGTGAACGATGATGAGGGTGACGCCGGTGATGATGCTGTGTCCCATTTGTCGAACACACGGCCCCTGCGAAGCCGTCACATGACGGCTCCGCTCTCCCAAAGAAGGAAATCTACTGACACACTTTTTTTGCACTGATGAGTCAACCGGTGGGCGTTCATGTCTGTCCGAGGCCAGAAGCACTCTGACTGTCAGTCACCAAATATAGTCCCTGAGTAGGAAATGATTGTTACTTCACTTCGACAACCCGGGGCGCCTGTAATAACTCCCGCTGTGGTGGAGCAGCGACTTTGTAGATTGGGAACAGCGTTTTTTTTTTTTTTTTTTTCAAATTCAAATACCCTTACAACACTGTGAGTGAATTCAGTATCCACACTGAAAAATCCCCATTTTTTTTCTTTGGCAATTTCACACAGTTTCATATCTTTCAATCTTTTCATTATAATTGAGAGATTATAATAAGTTGGCACCTTGAGAAGGGAACGAGTTAAACCATTTCACAGCCTTACTTTCCAACTCTTTCCTCTTGTCTCGTTGTCAAAGCTCGAGGGAACTCTCATAGGGAGAGAGAGAGAGAGGGAGAGAGAGAGAGAGAGAAGGGATATTTTTAGCGTGTTCCACGCTCCCTCCTGTAAATAATTACCCTGCTTTTCTGCGGAAGCTACCGGCTCACCGGACTGGATGGAGTTGCGGCGTCAGTCATCACTGTGAGGGAAACGGGGTAGGGGTGACAGCGGCGCGGCGCGGGGGCCTCTCGGCGATGATGAGACGGCGAGGATGGCCGCCTCGCGCCGCGGCGTAATGGGAATACTGGAGTGATTGAATTGGCCCGAGTGGAACGTGAGCCGGCACATTTTAGCTGCACTGGGGGGGGGGGACACTTGGAGCGGCACCTGGTCTGAGGGATGGGAATGGGTTGGCATCATGGTTCCAGCAGCCTGCTTGGAAGTTGCTGCCAGTAGGTAAATGTGGAAAAATTAAAGGTGGGACCACCAGTTTCCAAACGATGAAGCCATAACTTCACCTAAAATGTTCTTGAAATTACAAGATTTCAAAATCTAATCCTCAACTTTATGTTTTATTTAAAAAACTATGTTTCTTAGGTAAGCCTCTGACTATATTTTAGCATGGATTATATGTTTTGGGAGACTTTGTCCAGTACCCCTCTAGGTTTTCTAATCCTAGCCCCCCTACTCAATCACCAACGACTGAAACGAACACTTTGGCAGTGGTGGGTTCGGCAAGGCGCCCTCTCAATCGCCCGCAAGTCGTCTGCAGATGCACCGGGCCGGCCCCCCAGATGTGAGTGTATATGTGTGTAGCACCCGCTCCTCCTGCAACGACTCCCCCCAGGCCGTTGCTGTAAACAAGGATATGCTCTTAGCCGAGTCGTCTGGTTAAATAAGGATGAAAAAGAAGAAGAAATTAAAAAAAAAAAAAAAAACTCCAACAAGAAGGTCAACCAAAGTTTTGTTGTTCTATCAGAAGCTCCAACATCCTTTTTTTTTTTTCATTATTAATGCTGCACATTACTAATGATCTCACAGGGTCAAATTAGGTAGCAGGAGACATGTTTCCCTTTCTTTTTTTTTTTTTAGCTCTGGCACTAGATTCATACTCAAATACTACGGAAGTAGCTCATCTTGAAGGAACACATCACCAGTTCGGGATGGGAGCTTGTTATTTCGTAGCCAAGCTACACAACATCATTAATGCCACTTAAATTTTAGATTTGGGCTACTGAGGGAGGAAGGAGAAAAAGCTTTAAATGAGCAGAATTTCAAAGAAAAGAAAAGTATTTCCTGAAAAACACAAGTATCTTCAGGAATAAACTAGCTTCAATGCATTAATTTTAGTGAATATTTACAAGGAAAACAACAATTGAGGAAATGAATGCAATTAATTGTTCATCCCTGCACTTCAACAACGGAACATTTCTCAGATGAAGTTGAGTTCCTTTCAGGGCTGATTATACTGACGCACCGATGCATCACCACTGAGTGAGAAGAGGCCACGTTCCATTCTTTGATAAATGGAAAATTTCTCTGAAAAATAGTCATAAATAGGAATAGAAATAGGAATAAAACCAAAGACAATAGTAGTCCCGCTACAAGCAAACAGTGCTGCCGGCCACATTCAACCACATGGCCGAATTCCGTGCCAAAATGAGAAAGTACACATCTGAGCCAACGATTGAGGACATCAGCAGACTGCAGACCACATCCGGGATCCGTTTTGAACCGTCTCTTCATTGATTTAGTCGTCTGCTGAAGTCTGATTTAGTTGAGAAATGTTTATCCTTCTGTTTTTACTATCATTTGATCAATCCAAAGGTGTGTTGCAACAACTGGCAGAGTCAAAACTTAGACAAATCCGGTCTGAGGTCGTCAATATTTTCATCGGAAATGGAAGTCAAACAATGTAGAAATAAAACGATTCCACACTTTATTTTGTTCTCTGACGAGCTGCAGACTTGAATTGAGGAGCTTCTAGGGTCCAAAACCCGGAGAGCTTGTGATCACAGATGCACTGTCAACAGATTCTCCGGAGGCCCACGCTTCTTTATCACGAGAATAGGCAGTCAGCCCTCCTTTGGTATTTTATTAGGACTGTTTGAAGACACTGACGCAATTCCCCCTCTGCTGTGATGTCACCGATGTTAACTATCCCGCTTTCATCTTTTTTCGACTGCACTGCCTTCGCAGTAACAGCTGCAGTTTCTCTCGCTCTCTCTCTCCCCCTCCCGAGCCGGCCCCCTTTTCCCCCCCTTGTGTAAAGCAATGTGGAGTTTGCTTTTTCTTTTTTTTTCCCTTGAACACATCCTCTGGGCCTCCATAAAAGAAAACCTAATTTGACCAAACAATGTCAAATCCTCAAGTGACATGTACCGAGCGTGAACCTGCTACATCTGATCAATTATGGAACGAGGAGCATCAGTCATCGGCTTTCGATACTCGCATGTCCGAGAGAATTTTCCCAGCTGTCTGTCAGGGCCCTTCCCCACTCAAAGCACCCCCCCCCCACCCCACCCTTCCCCCCAACCCCCCGATAAGCCCCGACACCATCCATCTCGGGCACGCGGAAGGGAGTCGCTTGCGCAGGCGTGTCTGTGAGGGAGTCGCGACAAATTTCCTGAGACAACCAACGTTGTTTTGAAAGGGAGGTCTGGCTCCCCCCCCCCCCCCCCCATGGCTCACATGACATGCACAAGTTAGCCGTGACATCGGAGAGCGAGTCGGACAGGTTTTTCCTTTTGACGGCTTATATCTTCAAAATCACCCCGCAAACAAAACAGTCTCATATCTCGATGTAAAGCTCCTTCACACACGTTCAATCCATTTGACACATCTCGAACATGTATATTGTACACATCAAATGTAAACAATATCCCATAGCTTGTGTATGCTTAACCATTTGGTCCCGCAATTTATGAGTAACTATAAGAAGATTCGAGTTTAAAAAACACATTTGACTTTATATCTTTTTTAGTCTTATTTTAGTTACAGTCTTAATATTTATATTGGGTTTTTTTGTCGCCAATCAGATGTTCCCTTCATTCTAAACCAATCACATGAGTGCAAATCTGTTCTGACACTGATCGCAGTGCATTTCAGCCGTGCCATTTGTCCTTTGACCTTTATGTTGCAGCCCAAAAAAGGGGGAAGTTTTAAAAGTCATGACTCCACTTTATGTTATTAATTGACATTCGAGTAATTCAATCATGTTCCTCTTAATTATCAGGGTATTTTCTGACTCACAAGTCAGTGCTTTTTGCCAGAAATTCAATCTTTTGGGGGGAATAAGGCAGGTTTCCAGACGCTCCAGAGCAAGGCGGCTAACCTAACATGGGCTGATTGATAGCAATGCTTTGTCTAAAGGTTAGAGGGTCACAAGGCTAGCACGTGTCCACAGTCACCCTCATGCCTGCTTTTAGACATTCACAATCAATCACTAAATTATCTAAGATGTCTTTTAAGTGAGTCAGGAAATCCAAACTATCTCCAGAAAACCCCACAGAGCAACAGGAAGAACATGCAAACCACATCAAAAGTCCCTGAATAGGAAGCACTAAGACAAGAAGATGCACACTGCTTCACCATTGAGCTGCTCTGATAGGAAGTGGTATCTCACCTTGGTGTTCATGCTTGGGACGTTTAAAGTAACCAACATGAACAAGTTTCCATTATTTGAGAGAAATTTAGCCTTAAGTCAAGATAAGATTTACTTCCGCAATCTAAACTCAGCGTTCAACTGTTTAATACCATTTTACAATGTTAAAGGAATAGTACACCCAAACAATGATGTACCTTCATTTTATACTCACCCCCATGCTGAACAACACTCTGAAGCA
>JAUESF010000080.1:1676796-1689392 GCA_032274765.1 Malacoctenus tetranemus
ACACACACACACACACACACACACACACACACACACACACACACACACACACAGACACACACAGACACACACACACAGGTCTTCAAAACAGCAAGGCAATTAAGACAGAAATGAATATGAGGACTTTCGCCTCTTTTACTCTCAATTTTCTGAACAAATTTCCCTTTGATGAAGTTTAGCTTGTAGGTTGGAGGTTACTATGGACATTTAATTAGGTTAACATTCATGAAATCAGCGGACAGTCGAGCATGGCACGAAGTGAGCCTGTAATTAGGCGACTCAGCGCAGACACCAGTGAGGTCAGTGGTTTTCATCGTTTCAAGCTGGACCACTTTTGATGGCGTTCGCCTTCGGTGTTTACCTCCAATTTGGACGCGGCACAGAGCTGCCGCTGCTGCTGAAACTAGCCTTTCCTATGAAGCTCTGTGCTTTAGTTACCTTGCTTCCGTCTGCTGGGAAAAATGCCACTTTATTGCCTGTATCAATTAAAATTTCAGAGCAATAAGAGGGAGCTTAAAGATGGCCTCTGGGCTTTCGTGTTGCTTTGTTGTTACTGGAAAAACAAGTTTATTTAAAGGGAGGAATCCCAAACACGCCAGGGTCCTCGAATTCAGTTTCCCAATGGTAGTCACAAGAACACAGGCATGATAACATGCACAGCAGACAGTAAATCTTTCTCTATAGCCACCCAGAGTAACTCGGAGATGTAAGGAATTATTCAAGGGGCGGTTTCATCCTCGATATAAATTAGCATGCTGAATGCTCCCTGCTTTAAACGCACGCGTCCGTGTTAAAGGAAACATACTGTCCTGTTATACGCGTGATGCTTATACTGCAACGCAGCCTGCTGCTCACACAAAGTACTTCTGATGTACTGCTTCTCCCTTCCAGGTCCATATTTAAAAGCCTCTGATGCTTCGGTGGGCTCCGTTGGCTGCGGAAGCAGCCGGTGTGCGGCACGCCGATTGGCCGCCCAGTGGCCTGCTCGCTGATAGGAGCCTCTGAAGGCACAGGAGTGAGATTTTGAGCCTCAGCCAGACAATAAATCCACCTGAACAAACAGCGCTCGCTACGCTCGGCAGAAGGTCCTTTACGTAACTCCTACACTCACTCTACACCCCCCCCACACACACACACACCTTTTTGTCTCATTTAAAAGTAGTACGTCTAAAAACGGTGGACGCCAGTGACCTTGAAATGTCCGGCTCCCCAAAAGTACGAAAAGCAGAAATGTTGCTGTACGTGATGTGTTGAAGCCTTTTGTTTGGAGAGAAACTGGCGCCTGCACATATCCACTCTCAATGGCATCCTGTTCATAAATGGTTGATGGGTGTAACTTGATCAATGTAAAACAAGTGTTTTTGGCTTTTTTTGGTTTATTTTCTTCCAACTAGAGTTCGTCTTTGAGTCAGGGGGAGAGGCATTGCTTAAAGGCCCACAGCAGGGCCTTTGCCGTTGGGCCCAGTTATGGCATCGACCCTTGTTGTCCGCACTGAGCCTTTCCAACTCCAATTTGGGTCACTGAGCCAGCGTGGCCGTAGCCGTGGCTCATCACAGGCCAAAGTAGGAGCTTTGTTCTCACGCTGTTGCACCACAAATCTGAACTAACTTGAGCTAATCAGTGCAGCTGTGAAAGTCCACTGAGCACTCCTTCCTGCTTTACTTTCTACATTGACATATTTAGCTGTACAAACACCTGCACCATTCCAGGGTTCCCTCCATGTTCACTTAGTTTCACTCCCTCTTTTGTTCTTCATTCGTTCTGCACCAAACTTGACCACCTTGTCTATCTTGAGTAAAAAACATGTGATCAGAAGCACGTGAGCCAAACTCACACGATTGGATCACTTACTTACAAAGTATTTACATCACCAGAACAGATGCACACTTCAAGTATGACAACACTCCTTGATTACGCTTTAATTTGCTTGCACACACCTCACTTGTAGGTACACGACGACGATTCAACTAAACGTGTTATTTTCCTATTACAGTGCTGTAATTTAATGGCTCCGTTCATCCTGATGTCTCTCTGATTGTGCACGCTGCACAATTCCTCTCTGGGACTTGGAAATCAAAGCCAAACTCAAACAAGCACAACAACATTGTGTGACAATGACATTCAACGTGTTCTGTATCACAGTATTAAATTTGCTGCCGATTCCTTTTTTTTTCGAGTATTGCGCAGAATGCATTATTTAATTTTTTATTACTAATATAACAAATCAGTGTGAATGATCCGGAAGTGAGGATGTCGCAATGTGGGCAGCAGAAAGAATCAATAACAAACTTGACATGCAGCAGCACAACATCATTAAAAACAGACAAAACTGAAGGACAACCATCATTCACGTCAGTGCATCTCTCCAGACCACAAAAAGTGATCCTGATCATGCACGAAAACGCGTCCAGAAGTGTCACAGTGCGCCTCGTTATCAGGAAAGCTGTCTGGTTTGTTGGAAGCTACCTGAGTTGTGTGTCTTTGGCTCCTGAGCAGCAAAAGGTGTTTTTTTTTTTCTTTTCCGTTTTCCGATCGTTCGAGAGGTTTCTCACACAAGACGAGTGTCCTCAAGATTTCTTTTGTACAGAAAAGCACTTCTGAGCGCGACAATCAGAAGCAGCCGCTCGCCCCCATTGAGCGACTTTTGAAAGCTTCAAATCGGACAATAATATTCACACTACAGTGACTTTTTTTTCTTTAGGAACAGTTCAATAATGTAACTCGTCTGTGTAATTTCATCCCTGTCAGCTGGAGGCTTGGTGTTGCTCGCAGCTGTCGTCTGAAGGGAGAACTACAAACTTTTTGGAGCCACTGCTCGAACCCTCAGAAGATGTTTTTTTTTTTTTTTCTTTTTTACTCTTTTATGATGTAGTATCACTTCAAGGGTTTAGTCTTGTTGGAGCTGTGGCTTTTTCCACATCCAAGCTCCTTTTAGATGTGGTTTTTATTTTTTACCAATAGCTCCTGAGCTATTAGTGAGTCCTTTATAAAAAGAAAAAAAAAGAAAGAAAAGCCACAGCAGGTATAATTCTGCTGACACTAAGCCTTCAAAGAGAGATCCACAGCAGCAACAGAGGTCCTCCCAAAAACACTGGTGTCAGAGTTTTCAGGTGGAGTGATTCAAGGAGAGGAGAGGAAAAGGGGGAGGGGGGGGAGGAGAAAAAATTGCAACGCCTCGCAGTTTGGCGTCCTCTCAGAGATGTGACAATGTCTTAAGATGCCACGTTAATGATTATCTAAGCCAGAGAGAAAAGACAGGAGTGGCAAATAGAGAGGAAAAAGAGAGAACGCTGACGACGGGCCTGTAGCAAAGAGGAGCATGATGGGAACAGCTTGAAAGACCTTGTGGGGCGGGGGAGAAAGCGAACAAGTCCGTGAGGGGAGAAGAAAGGAGGGAGGGAAAGACAAGAGGAGCTGGTTGTGAAGTGCATCAGGGAGGGAGGGATATAGAAAAAAAAGAGGGAAAAGAAGAGAGGATGATAAAGAGATGGCACAACATCTAAGGTGAGATGCAATCCTCGCCGTCCCTCCTTCCCTCCCACTCCTTCTCATTATCACCGCGTTCTCGCCGGCTTTCGCTCGAAGTGTCGTAGTCAAGACAGGATGCCGCTGCCGCCGCCGCTGCTGTCAAGGGTATTCGTGCGTGTGAGGTGCAGTCAGACGAACGTGGGTACCTTTCGCTCTTTTCGGATCCGGGACTGAAAACAAACAGCTGTCAGTCAGCCCCGTTAGGTAAGGCAGAAAAGCGAGTGCGTGGGTGCAAACCAGCGAGAGAAAGAAAGCCACCGGGTATTTGGTGGATATCCAGTATTTACCTATCGATCCGTGTGGATATAGAGAGTGGGGCCGGCCGGGGGCCAGGGAGGAGCCCACCTCTCTAAGTGAATATGAGCGATAGCACAGGAGGATCTGGAGGGACGGTGCGTCCCCGTAAGCTTGATGGCTCGCGACGCTCCGTCACGCCGTCGTTCCTGATGGTGTCTTTCATGCAACACAAGCATGTGAGATGATAATACCTCGCACACCATCATTGCGGCCATTAGAATTGAGGCACTTGTGTTCCAGATGAATCATAAGTCTTAAGAAATAGGATGAGGGGGGAGTAAATGGGAACGCCAATAGTCACTCTTATAGAATACCATCAGGCTGGTTATGGGCTGCTAAATACGGCCATTTGAAAACTATGAGGCGAGGCATTTCCACCGCCAATCAATCAGGGTGAACCAGTTGGAGTAAAGTCTGAATGTGTTCCTGAGATGTGCGAGTGCAATAAGTCAAGGTCTGAAAAAAAAAGACAACAGATCACTCTTCGTTTTATTGCGGTTTGTCAAAGGAGACTGTCACATGATTGAAGCATGTTAGTATGTTAATTACACAACTCGTAAATTAATCGCCCAGAAAAGATCACACTATTTTCACAATGTTGCCACTTTGGATTTCATCTTTGATTATTGACATTACCCTTTCTACAACCTTCTTTCCAGTTACATTTTTACACAACGAAAGAGATGTACAATTGTGCAGACTGCATAAATGGGGTCTCCAGGTCCATTCATAACTGGTGTTCCCATCAGTTCAATGAAACTTCAGTATTTGGACGCAACTACAGCTGCTCAGGCAAGTAAGAATGAAAGGAGCCATTTGCAATGGGTGGAGGATCACATACAAAGAGTTTGTGCCCTGTGTCAATGTTAAATGTTCGTCTAAAAAAAGACTGATGATCTCATGCGTTTCTGGCTCCAATGCTCAGAATGTTCATTAGGCCGTTGTTTATAACTGAGATTGAGAAACCCCAAAATAATGCTCATATATGTTATATGGCTGACTCACAGGAGATGTCTACACACTGGCCCTGAAGTGCTTGAAGCTTGGCACATGTAAAAATGTGTGTGAGCTTGGTTTGACACGTGAATACCAGAATATGGCCCACAAGTGCATCACACCAAGGATGGCATCTGCCAGAAACACATGTTATGCATTTCACATGTATGTCTTCATGATCTCCATTTCACGGATGTTTGTACAGGACTGCACAATTCGCTACATGTAACCTGAAACAGCTTTTTGCCAGCATTTACCAGCTTTTTAAAGGTGGTAAATGCAAGAAGGTGCAAACCAGCTCAGTCGAGGCATTGCTTGCAGTCACCTTCACTCGACCAGTAAGACGGATGATTCCAGGAAGAAATAAACTGTAATACAGATGGTTCTTCTATTCGTGATTGTGCTAAAAAAAAAGGACATCAGGACACACGATGAAGCTTAGTGTGACACTAAAGATAAGATAGGGAGATCTACTCGAACCACAATGAGGAAATGTACATGTTGTCATAGCTCTGTGGGTGTTCAAAGTGCTAAGAGTGTCAAGTGGTTAAGATAAGCAAGTGTAATAGGCGAGCTGCTGTTCTAAACGCCAGCTCAATAGGCATCAATTTCTCCACATTAGCAATTGCAAATCAATAATTGACTGATATTGTAACTCCCCCCCCCAATCCGGTAACACTTGTGATGCCTGAAGAGTCGCGATGTGGTAGATGTTGCATTATCCCTAAGCGACATGCTTTGTGGTCAACTGAATGCAGGCAGGAGCTGACAAGGATCACAAAGGCAAATCCATAAACGATTACCCAACTCACAAAAAAACACCTACACGTGGGGTGATTTTTTTTTTTTTTAAACAACCACGAGTCCCCATCAAGTCTGCGCCGTATCTCTTACCGCGTTTTCAATTAGGTGGACAAAGAGGAAAATGAACGAAACCAATAAAACTCAATTGAACGCCGGCCTTGAATCCCAGATTCCATCTCACCTTCCACAGACTGAAAGAAAGAAAAAAAAAATCCTCAGAGGAAACGTGACGCGCTGAGAAAACGATCAGAGGTGACGGAGGTGACGGCACGTCTGGTGCAATGCCACAGCGACAACGTCGGAAAATGACTTACTTCAAACTGAAGTTTGTTATTTTTCTTTCGGGGGCGACACCGGCTGTTGACCCCTCCGACATTCGCTTGAACACCGAGCTCGCGACGACTGTGATTTCATGAAGTCCGAAAGGATTTCGAATTTTTCCGAGTTTGTCCCAACATCACGTTGATTTTGGTGCTTTTCTTCCCGTCAACTGCTGCATCCGCGCTCATCTGCTTCTGCGGTTCGAAACCCTGCATGGATTTTGGATGGTGGAGTCGTTAGAGAAGACAAAGTGCTCCCTCCGCTATGCTTCTCTCGGCAAACTTTACACAGCGCTGAAACTCGTCTCTTGTGCCAAATTGTCTTTCCTCAAAGCATTAAATTGCTGTACTAAATCTAGCATGGCCTTTAGCTATGATTGCCTCTGCGCGTCAACAGAATTATGTCGGAGGACGGCACCAGACCTGCTCCTCATAAGGCTGCTGATTGCTGGCTCTGATTACTCGACTTCATATTGATTTCATGGCGCGTCAGCGCCGGCATCGTGGTCCTCTGGCGTCGCGGCTGCTGTATCAACAGTTTCGCTCCGCCCCCGACCCGATACGGCTTGACGGTGCCCTTGGGTCAAGTTTGTGACATTAACTGAAGTTTACAGCTGTCGTTATCTCAGATTAATGACGGCGAGCGTCAGGTGAGCGACCTATAGAGGTGATATTACAACCCGCGCTTGTATTATTTGCCGGGACTTTGATTGATTTTTTAGCGCCGCGGCACGTTATTGACCTACAGCAAGGGCGTGGCTGCCTCTGTGTTACCTTCCAGCGGCAGTGACTTTCATCATTACCAGAACTGCTACTTTCGATTGTGAGATCTCATCTTGTGTTCATGACCACATCACCTTTTTTACTACCATCTTTATGAGAAAACAACTTACGATGCGATGAGCAGAACCAATTACGGATTTTTTCTGTGTCTGAGTTCCAGTTCGATAACACGGAGCAGGTTGCACACAGAAACCTCAAAACGGGAGCATTTTAACTCATTGCATTTATTTTATTGTACTTCCAGATTACACCACAAGGGGGCTTGGCCTTCGGCGGAGACAGCTCAGTATGCATTGCACTTCAGATCTGTGAAATGGAGTAAAGAAAGCACCAAACCAACCGAACACTTTTCATGATTTACTTTGATACTTTTTGATCTATTATAAAACCTCTCAAAATATAAATGATACCCATTTTTTGTTACTTTTGCACACTAACAAAAAATAACATTCTTGATTCTTTCACCCATCAAAAACCCATTTGTATCCATCACTTGTAGTCAAAGCTTTAAGATAATGCATTTCATCTGATAAGAGGTCAAGAACTTTCACATTTGGGGGGGCACAGTGGACGGTGCCTGCAGCCTGTTGTCCCGTTGTAATCTTCTCTCTCTCCAACAGGGGGCACATGTTGTAAAAAATATCACTTGTCAGCTGAAACTGAGAATGTTTGCTGTCATCCATGTTTTTTACTCAGTCACTTGTTTCGACCCAAAACAGGAGGGAACCGTTAGAGCAGAGAGGAGGGTGACGGAGACAAAACGGCAACAGTGCAAACAATGAATCAGCACTTCTGCTGGTTACCATGACGAGATTTGAAGGTGTTATTATTATTTCAGCGTCGTGCCCGCAGCCTGTTCTGCTCACCCAGTACTCCTGAGCATGAAATATGTAGAGAGAGTGCGTCCTGTAAGATGTGCTCCTTGTCGACACGATACAGCCCAAATAGTTGCGCAGGGATGAAGTGATAAAAACGTAAGCCAGAGCAGAGCCGAGCTGAGAGGCAGCACTTGCCGATCCCTGATTTTTTTTTTTAGTCAACAATCAGATGTGAGGGTGTATCTGCACAGGTTGAAGGAACTCGTTCCAGGGAGAATACCTGGTTTTGTGAATATTTTGTTTGCTTCCGTAGGTGGAAAAACATTTCAGTGCGTTGCGGTAGACTCTCGTCTTCCAGAGGCAGGAGACCCGTAAAGTCACACCGAGACAGGATATTTCTGTCAACTTTCGGTAATTACAGAGTTGGGAAGTATCACTGCAGGGCTTCGCGTGGCTTTTTTTGGGAGGGGGAATTAGCTTTTTAAAGCACAAAGCCAGTTTGGCTGATTATTCATTAAAAAAAGGGGGATTCACATCATTCTCCATGGTTTATTCTCACTGTCAGCGCTGACGGTGGAGAAATCAGAGCACAGGGATTAACTTCTGTATCCAGACCGCTGTCGCACGGGAAGGACTCGACGGCAGGGGCTTAAAGCCGAGTGAAGAGTGATGGCGATCAACATCGTCAACGCACTTGATAAAAGGCAACGGGTTACCTCATCATTGTTGAACCCGGATCAGTCACAATTACATCTGAGGACTGTGTGATGCCACTAAAACGGTGAATGGTTGACAATTGCACAGTGGAACACTCTGTTCCCGGAGTGCCAGCTTGTTAAGGGGAGGTTTCCAGTTTCATTTAAAGGGGGGCTGGAACAGTCTCTGCCTTCGGAGTGACCCGTAAAATTTACGCTTGGATAAAGACTTGCGGTTCGGTCCACCTCGTGTTACCTTGGACCAATTCTTCTCAGCTAAGCTGCTGTAGGTTGAGACAACACCAAGACCTACTTTGATACACGGAGGGTGCTGTCACGCCGCTTTAGGTGGCCCAAAGCGTGCATTCAAAGTGGGCCAAGACCACTTTCACACTGATTTGTTTCTCTCCCGAAGCCGAATGCTTCACAGCATCATCATGGTTTTTTTAAAAGACGGAGGTGTGTGGAGACTCGGGGAGGGGGGGGGGGGGCGGCGTCACGTTTGCGTGGTTATACACCAGAAAAGTAAAAACTGCATTGAAGTGATCAAAGGAGATGTCGGGCTTTTTTGTGCAAACTTTGGACTCCTACCCATAATGCACTCATTCCTCACATGGCTACTGGAGCTTTTCCAGGTCAAACTTGTGTAAGCGAGACAGTCGACAGCAGAGCCCACCGTTTACAGCCTGATCCAACGTGGACTGGAGTGTGTTTCTTTGGCCCAAAATCCAAGTCAGCTCTGGCTTTATCCAGCCAGTGTGAAAGCATCACCACCGTCTCTTCTCACACAATTACAACTTGTCCAATCCTGTCATTAACTGTCCTTTGGTCCGTGCTGTCTCCACCCTGTGGTCTCACTTCCTGCAGGGTGAAAACTCTTCATTTTCTTCGTACTCCCACCGCTTCACGTCTTTTTTTTAAACATTTTTTTCATTGTTGTTCTCTGTCCTGTTTCTTTCTCATTGCACTGTCCGTCCTAATGGGTGGAGGTAAATGGCCTCCAACATTTGGCTTTTATTGCATTGACTGGGAGAGTTTCTCCCCCTCTTCACTGTCTAAGCTCCCTGGCTCAGCATCCTGTGGCTTTTCCTCCTTATCAAAGTTGATTCGTCGAGTGAGATGACTTTGTTATAATTGACCCTGCGTGGATAAAACTGAGTGGAAAAAGGAATCGACGTGGCTCCGCGCACACCGTGCCACAGCGTCGGTTCTGGAGCTTCGGCGATGGAGTTGAGTCATTAGAATCGATTAGGACCATTTTGCTGTTTTGATACGACGGGGAGCTCTCCTCTATTTCTGCCGGACAGTTCCAGCCTCCTGGCCATGGTTAGAAACCACGATTGCGCCAATTCATGAAGAAATATTTTGCCATTCTTCACAGACGATTCTTTTTAAGCTGCTCTTTGCTGAAGGGGATTTTTTTTTTTTTAGCTCCACTTCCCACCTTCTGAATACTCCAGAGAGATATACTTGACCAGGTTTTTTCCCTTCTTCTCAGAAAGCCTCGTGATTGAATGTGCTCAAATTACTCTCCCTTGGAATAAAAAACAGCCTTTTTCTGACAAAAAGGTTGAAAATTGAAGTTTTTGTTCTTTTTTTAATTCTCTTGAATTAGCAACAGTGATGAAAGAAATCCCCCCCCCCTCCACCCACCCCCATACAAATACAGGACCCTCGCAGGCTCACGTTTGGCACTATCAGTTGGTTAACTCTGAAAAGGTCTCCACAGAGATCCAACGTTGTTCGCTTTCCTTTTGGCCAATAAACACTGTGGACAATAATCAGGCCTCATTCCATGTTTTGTTGTTGTTGTTGTTTTTTTGGCAGTCTTGCAGTTTTGTGCCTTTTCGTGGGCAACAGTCGCCCTGTTGGACCCAGTCAGTGAAGACGCCTGTGCAGTCAGGCAAACGCCCACAGATTCCCACACTTTAGCCTTTTGCAGAGACAGAAGCGTTTAGTCATCTCGTTTCAGATGCGCGGCTTCGCGTGACGCCTGCATCAACTGTACCGCTGCGGATCGCTCAACGCGTGTGTGCGCGCTCGTCTACAGCAGCAACGGTGCTTCACCAATGACCTTTTCGGTCATAGCCGGCGAGAGCTGATTCATTCGCTGATTTCATCGCTTTATGGAAAAAAAGAGGGGAAAAGGTTGAGAATGAGGAATGAGAATAAAGTTTGGTGGGACTTGATTAGAAAGAATGATGAAATTAAAGAGAGGTTTCATTTTCATATCAGTTTATCACTTTGTACTTGACAATTCCTGCAAGGAGCAACGATTCTTCACTAAGACATATGTTAATGGTTCCCCGAATCAACGAAGGGGCAAAAAATATTTAAAAATGTTAATTAATCAAACATGGACTTCCTCATCCTTGCACTGAAACCTGTCTTGTACTCAAGTGTTGGTTGGTGACAATCCTTGCTTGGACCTGGATGAGCAAGCAGTATTGCACACTCGAGCAACACTGCTTGCTTGTACTTGGACTAACGTCTGTCACTCTGACTGCTCCATGTTTCACATTGAGGTGATAGTGCAGTCCTGAAGTGTTTTGGTGATGTACAGATTCTCTGATGCTCATTTTGAACACAATTTCAGCCCTACTTCCAGTTGACTGTCATGGAAATTGCAACTTTCCATTCATTGGACTCTCTGACGCGGTCTCAGCAGTGTCCTCCATGTTTCCTCACTCTCTGGCGATGCTTCTGGTGCGTCTAATTATTCACAATGAAAAGCATTGTGTTAGTTTTCTTTACATCTTATTCTTCCATTCATGAATTCATCACATCTCGTGCTTTGAAGTCGCAGCAGCGCGGCTCTTAAAGATCCAAGCTGACCACTGTTGGAGCTTTGTTTTCACTCTGTGTTCAGTGACATTTTGATGCTCCATTGTTGCCCTCGACCAAGATCACAACATGTCACAAGCTGGTTTCTTCAAGAGCTGCAGGAGTTTGTGGTCTTTTTTCAGCAGTTAACCTTCGTGTCGTATCATGCTGCTGGGTTTCTGTCGCCACTGCTAAAGCAATAATCAGTTTTGCTGTGCTTTGCTGCATTTCCTTTGTTGTCAGTCTGCCCATATAGTTGCTAATGAACAGAGCAAACTAAGTTTGCTTTTGCCCTGCTGCAGATAGAAAGATGGATAGATGTGATAACACAAGCCTTGGACGGAGCTGTACCAGTACATTTACAACTGACAAGGCTTGTTACTTGCTGGAGCATTTTCATTAGGGCCAATAGCTTGTCCGTCATTCCCTGTCATGTTACCATGGAAACAGGGCAAAGAACGAGTAGAGATACATTTATTTTTTCCTCCAACCGGACAGCAAAGTTCTCAGATCGCGTCGTAATGTTCCCAAATGAAAAAGACCAATACTCCAAACAAGGAGAAAGAAACTAATGGCATGTATTGTCCCTCGGCTCGTCGAGCAGTTACAGTAACCTCACATCCACAACAATGGTGACATCAAGGACGTCCGACACTGGGATTATTTGCCGTCCCCCCTGCGGGTGCAGATTCACTTATCACGCTCTGATTCGGGGTCCGATTACAATCTGCGCAGAGATCAAGATAAGAAAACAGAATCTCAATGGCCGGATGTCTCATAGCAGGGTGCCGCCTCCTGCATCGGGCACCTGAGTCATTCACAGATATAACGCTGGGAAAACCCATTTATGGACGTTTGCTCGCGTTTTCCTGTTGCAGCTGATGGGTTGACATCACAACAGTGCAGTTGGAATACAACAGCTACGATAAGTATTGTTAGACGCGACTAAGCATCAAAGTAGACGAAAACTCATTAAAAGCCACAGGTTCTGGTTTGAATAATGGCGAGAAGCTGCCATCAGTTGTGGCTTCCTGCTGTGAACACGAGCAGAAAGACCTCATTAAAAAAAGCTTAACATAAGTGATGACTGGTCTCAAACCATACGTGAACTGAAGTCTGTATGGATTAGTTTCGTTTGGGTTTCTTTTTTTGTTTTGTTTTTTAAGAGACAGCGACCCAGTTGCTCTCCACCTCACACAGGGAGGTCAAACTCTTATTTATGCAGAGTTATATCATTTTGTTTGCTGAGTGAAGGCTCCATGTGAGGCCACCTCTGAACTCGAATTCAGTGCACACGCTGAACTGTATGCATTGAATCTAATCTTCATAATTGGAAACAGGTGCTCACAGAGCTGCATATTTATTCTTTTTATACAGCATTTCAAGTGTTGTGCAGTGATACATTATTCTCAACAGCAATAAGTGGATGAAGGCCCATTTCACACTCTGAGAGCGTGTGTGTGTGTGTGTGCGCGCGCGTGTGTGTGTGTGTGTGTGTGTGTGTGTGTGTGTGTGTGTGTGTGTGTGTGTG
>JAUESF010000080.1:1715593-1732672 GCA_032274765.1 Malacoctenus tetranemus
CCCCCCCCCCCCCCCCCCCCCCCCCCCCCCCCCCCCCCCCCCCCCCCCCCCCCCCGCGTGCAGGAGGGCAGGTTCCTGTCCCGAGGCAGCCTGGAGTCAACCAGTTTGCAATAGAGAGCAGCAGCTTTATTGGGTGGAAGACAGAGCAGCAGGAGCTTCCTGCCCCTGAGCAGAACAAGCAGACCCCCCCCCTCAACAACAACTGCTGCTGCTGCTGCTGCTGCCGCTGAACGGATAAAACTGAAACTGTTCACTTCCTCCTGCTTATACCAAGTCGAAATACATTTGCATTCCTGGTATATCCTGGAAACGCTCAACGGATCTGTAAGCACACCGAATGACAGGCAACTCGATATGGGCTTATCGTGCGTTCCTCTCTCACTGACCATCGTGAGATTTCCAGAGGAGATGAGGAGTCCTCAACTTGAGCTGTCAGAATCTTCTCTATCTGTTGTTACTTTTATTTTTGACATCCCAATGTTCCATTTCCACCTTGTTGCCTGCCGCTCGCGCGCCTCATTTCACACGAACTCTGTCCGTGATGCCCATCTCCATTCGTCCCATTGATTCTTTGTCATGCCTGTGTCTCATTTATCTCCCAATCCCCCATGTGAATATGAGTCCAAATGTAAGTCCACCTGGTTGGAAGCATGTTTAAGCTGTGTGGTTTTGGCCTGACAACAAAAGGAAATACTGGACATCTGCACGACTCTTTCATTCTGCCCGACATCTCATCTGTGCGACGTTGTCGCAGTCCTCACCTGAGCTGAGGTGAGGGTCGAAACCCTACAGTCAATCTTCATATCGCAGGCAAGTTAATGAGATTCCTATTGCGCAGTAAAGCTCGTAAAGTAAAGCAGTGAAGCCAAAAGTGAGACTGCAAATTTTTTTACAGTCTGCAGAAGGCGATATTACTCCAAATCCTTCAAGGGTCCTTTCTCTGCAACTTTTTTTCCCCCCTCACCTGCAACCCCCCCCTGCCGCCTCCTCCCCCAGGTCCCAGTTACATCATCGGATAACAAACTGTCTTCTGCTCGCGCTGTCTGTGTCCCGTCCTCCGCTCTGGATTCTCAGCTGTGATTTTTCCTGAGGAAATATAGCTCTCTTTTTTGGTTTTGTTTTGTTTTGTTTTGTTTTTTCAAAAACCAGCACAACAGCTTTGTTTATGTGCCACAGCCTGGGCGAAATTAGACATGCTCCCGGTTTACTGTCCCGTGGTGTGAAACAAGCCGCGTGTCAGACATCTGGCCTGGCTGGTGCCCGTGTCAGTGGCTGCGCCGTCCCCCCCCACCCCCTCCCCTTTGTGCCCCCTCATTAGCTTGACCTCTTACCCTGCAGTTTTAATAATCCACAATATTACTACCCCTGGTGACCCATGCATATTTATAAAGCCCCTCATTATGCCATCACTCAAAGTGATCATTATCCCGAGGCCCATTAGAACAGATTTTTTGGCGCTGCCCACCGTGGGACTGTTTTTCCGACAGAGGCGGTGCGGGCGAAGCGTGCTTTGGCAGACGCTCGCACCTTTGGGAGGAGCGCAGGGGGATCACAGGTGGCAGTGAAGAGTGACAGCAAACAGGCCCCGGCATATATATTCGTGCCACATAAACAAGCAACATATTAAATTAAAACTATCTGGGAGAAAGAGCGCGCGGGAGGGGGTGGGATGGGGTGGGGTGGGGAGGGGATAAAGTCAGCCCCGGCTTGCTGGGGTGACTCAGACACAGAAAGAAGAAACCTGGCTATAAAACCCGGGCAATTTCATCGCTCTCTGCCTTTAAGGACTCCATCGGAGGAGGCAGCAGTTTGGTGGACTTGTGCTCGCTTTTCTTCCAGCTCAATAACCGCCGCTTTTATGTTTGCTTTATTTGCTTTTAGCCCAGTATTGATTGCTCCTGTTCCTACTGTTGTCTGTAAGTCAACTATACAATGCCTATTGTTGTTCCCCAGTTGTATCCCGGTGTTCATATTGTTTGTGTTTGTATCAGTGGGCATTGTCTGATTATGCCCCTCATTGGAGTCTGTGTGGTTTGTTTTTTTCTTCTTTCTGGGTTGCCTGCAGCTGTGCTGCTGCTGGCCGGCTGCGACGAGCTCTGCCTCCTCTTGTTCTCGGCTTTGTTCTCGCTCTTGTTTTTTTTTTCTCTTTCTCCCTCTCTCTCCCTCTCTCTCTTTGCTCCCACAGTCTGCTTTTCAACATGGAGTGCTACTTCATCTCTTACTTAAGGACACACTCCTTATTTGGTTCACGCTCGGCATCCACTGACTGATACTGGCTCGCTCGTGCAGCGTTTCGTCTTATTATGTGCCAGCAGAGACGGCAGGCCTGAAAAACATTGATTTTCAGCGATGATTTCGAGGGTGTTGTGAAAAATGTTGCTGCCTTTAATCAAAGATTCATGGATCTAATTACCTGCGCTTTGTTTGCAGTGCACAAGTTTTGGTGATTTTATTATAGGTGTTACATCGGACCGCAAAAAAGAACGTGATCTCGATGGAGTTTTCTTAGAAATAGGCGGTGGTGTGATCTGGTCACAGGTAGATGGTGTTACACAGTGATGGTGCTTGAAGTCAATCTAGATTTAGGGTACAGTG
Organism: Malacoctenus tetranemus; assembly: GCA_032274765.1. NCBI lineage: Eukaryota > Metazoa > Chordata > Actinopteri > Blenniiformes > Labrisomidae > Malacoctenus > Malacoctenus tetranemus. The sequence continues at coordinate 1,718,189 of JAUESF010000080.1, forward strand.
AGACCCCAGTCAGAGGTGGTCCCGTGCCAACATTGTCACGGTAGTGTCCGCACAAGCAGAAGCTGATTAGCAAGCCATCAGCGGCGCAAGAAGAAGCCACAAAGGGAGCAACTGCGAGAAAATACTGATGCATAAAACATGAGCGATGGGTTGATGAACCATCAGTCCGTCATTTCACACCAGCTGTCCTTTTAAACAGCGGGGGGTCGCGGAGAGCAGGGGTCTGTTCCAGCTGACGCTGAGTGATGGGCAGGGTGAAGCCTGGACAGGTCATGGGTCCATTGCAGGGCTGCAACGTAGAAACATTATCACACAAGCATTCAGAACCTGTCTATGTAGCTCAAGTTGGGAACCAGTTTGAGAGCAACGAATCAAATCTGACCAGGCAAACATGCAAACTCCTCACAGTTCCCGTGAGAAAGGTGTTCACACAGTCTTCTCTGTTAACAGTGATCTCAACTCAGCCTATTCTTTTTCCTTTTTTTCCTCTGCTCTGGTTAATACAATACCACATTTCTACTCTTCATGTCGCAAATTACATTTGTGTTATTTGCATATAGAGCGAAGCAGTGGGATTGGATCACAAGTGGTCACTTCAGGCATAACCGGGGATGAATTTTAATGCAGTCATGGAAGAGATGAGCCTGGAGATTGCTGCTCGAGGTTGGATTATCCGACACTGATGTCAACGCCAAGAGTCAACAGGTTCTTCATCAAGCCTCTTCAGAAGCTTGTCCGAGCCTGTGACGAAGTCTGCCTGATGTTGGGGGGGGGGGGCAACATGTAATTTACAGTCCGTCATAATCTGTCACTGACGATGATACTGAAGAGTAGCTGTGAGGCCCTCATCGCTATTTGTTAATGGACAGCATCTGATAAGATGGTGCACCATTCAGGGACAAACTGTGATTCAGCTTCCGGTGATATCTGATTCATCTACAGTGTCATAGCTGTGTTGAACAACTGACATACATGTATGTTTTCTCCACCCAATAGTAGAAAGTAGAATCCCCAAACAATTTAATTCACACAAAATGATGGCGCTCCACTCGTTGGTTGGTCACACCAGTAAATTGAAATGTAAATTGCACAGCGAAGCAGCACTTGTGTTTTCACTGGACAGAATAAGGAAACATCCTCAACACACTGCCTCCTCCCACATCTTTATCAATGCATTGAAAAACGAATTAAACAGGCTTTGTGAAACAATGTTGCCAGATAAAGGCGTGTAAGTTGTGTTGCGTGGAGTTTGTGTGTTCTCCCTGCACAGTTTCCTGCCACATTCCAAAACATGCATGTGAGATACACCTGGACACTCCAGATTGTCTGTGTGTGCGTGTAAGTCACCATTGAGGCATTTTTGTAGCAAATTGTTGATAGAATTCAATAATCAACTCAGAGGCGGGTCCTCTGTTAACATTTAACATTATTGTTTCAGCCATTTATTTTGTATTTATCAGAAACATGAAGCAACGGAGCATCATTTTTGACCAGTTCATCATTCTCTTGATCGTATCAATCAAAAAGTTTGACAGTAGCTGAAATCGGTGGCCTGCTAATAATCTTTTGAATGGCTATTTGCCTTCACTGAAGTTGTCCGTTGAAGCACTTGCGAAGCTCATCGTGCAACTTCAGTCAGCATATGATAACCTTGGGTTACTCATTTTTCAGAGCAGATATTTAAAGGAGGGGGGCTTGAAAATTGACAGCAAAACAGCAAAATAATAACTTTTTGGTTCATTGAGGGGGAGAAGATAGAGTTGGAGGGTTTGAAAGGAAAAGGAAGTTTGGCAGCCAGGTTATGATCATAACATCCTGAACACCACCTCAGGCAAACCGTCACCCACAACAGTACGAAGGCAATTCCTCCTCCATTCAGAGGCTGATAATCAGATACACTTGAACAACTTATTGTGGTTCAACACAAACAGCTCTGCACGTACAACAGCATTAATATGAGACCAACACTGAGGTTTTACTTCATTGCTTTTTTGAGTATGTTGTTTGTGCTGCTTGTTTGAGGTCGACTTCATTACACAGAAAGCTGTTTGTAACTGTCTGCAATCCTCATGTATAGAAAGATGAACTGTGGTTCTAACTCATTCGATATTACAAGTATCCTTAATGAAGTAGCTGTTGAGTGTATGTTGACACTACGGGGACTGAACGAGTTGGGTTTTCTTATGTTTGCTCAAGAACAATGATGCAAAATAGTCTTTGCATTGTCAGTTGAAAGGCGTCACAATATTTCAGAAGAAGTGGCTTCTGAATGAGGGTTCAATTTTTCATTAATTTACCGAGAAATATAGTGGTTCTGTCAGGAAAGCTCTTGAGGTTATTACCTGCTCCACAATAGAGAGGCTGATTAAATGAGAAGTGGCAGTGTCACACACACACACACACACACACACACACACACGCACACACACAATGGCACATTGTGCATTCAGTGACACAGCGTAGGCGCAATGCTATGGTTATTTTGGAGAGATGACCTTGAGCATGTTCAACTGTGGTGTTGTTCATTTAGTCCAGTGAAGAGGAGCAGAGGCTGGGCTGCAGCTCAGGTGTAATTTTGTAAAAGCAAATCGGGTCGAAATTTGAAGCTGTTTGACACTTTGTGAATGCTTTACCTTTATTTTGAATTTCATTATCCAGACAGTTGATTTTTAGAAAAACACCCGATTTTTGGTGAGAAAAAAAAATGTTGACCTTGAATTTAAAGTGTAACTTTGTTGCTTTGGCTTTTCTTGTGGGGGGAGTAAAATATAATTCTAAATGTAACAATGTGATGCGAGCTTTGCTTTGTTTACAAACCTTCCGTTTTTCAGGGGCCCAACATTGTGAGACATGCAAAAAACAGTCACCTCTATCTTGCAATCTTGCATTGATGCAGATGCTGCCTTTTCTTCTTCTGTGAAGGAATCAAAAAAAAGATAAGGAAAAAAGGGCGACGGTGTCACACCACAGAGTCATCTCCCAACGTGTCAGCCTGCTGTCAGTGTCCAGCAATTTGTTTGCTGGTGTCATGTTCAGAGGTCTGGGCTCTGCTAGCCATGGAAAGCCCCCCCCCCTTCAACTGCTCAATTTCGCTGCCAAGGATGTTGCGCTGTGTGACCCTCTGCGCCCTTTCCATGAATATTTTACACGGAAAAAGCATGAATGTTAAAACCGTCATGAAAAACTCAACACTTCGCTTCGCCGTTCGTGGCTCGGAAAAGTTTAACCGCGTACGGGACATTGTTTGCATTATTCAAAAACGTTTTTTTTTTTTGTTGTTTTGCCTCTTTATCCCATCGTAACCTTTCAGACTGGCGAGTAAATTAGTATCCCATCATCCAAATTAAATTACAATGTCGCCTGGCATTCGTAATGGCCATTTCTTTTGGTTTTTTATGATCGAGCCTGACCGAGGTGATGCAAAGTGTCTCGCCCCCCGCCACAATTTATGTGCATATACTGCACAGAGTACGCTTTTATTGATGAATCAGGAGATGGGGAAACAAGTGACGACGGCTGAGATATGGGGCCGCGGAGCAGCAGAGGCTCGGTCATAAATAAGAGCGGCGCCGCTGCTCGATGAATATTCTGTCTTTGAGTTCTCAGCGGCAGAATTATACATGTACATTAGGAGCGGTCGGCGACCGGTTTTGGAACACTGTGATATGTAGCGCGCCTGTCTATCTATCACATCTATCCCCGAATATCTCGGTGTGTCACCCATCCTGTCTGAGCTGTCAGACAGTGGCAGGAGTGGAGTCGGGGGGGTGGTGTTTTCATATTGATGACTCCACTCTGCGTTATCAGGGAATCGCTACTTCTTCTTTTTTCAAAAGCGAGACCTCTGGATGCTCTCGCGCAGCTCGGCATGATTTAATTTCACGTGGCTCAGGATAGCTTCCCCCACTTATAGCCCGTCCATAGTGAGCAGCGCGTGATGAAATGTATCTGGGACGCATTCAAATCCATACATGTTACCATGGTTATTGGATATTGATAGGCAACCTTATTCTTTAAGTGTTTCCTATCTATTGACCTTCCCACTTCCTGCACTCTTTAACACTGCTGTCTGACTTGGTGGCTCTGTGCGGATGGATTGCTGAGCCGTTCTGGAATCGGGGCCCTGTAAAAAACGTGACACGTATGTGACACCAAAAAAACGTGCAAAACAGCTTGTTTTAATATAAGAGTGGACACAAACACACGTACAACAACCAAAATTTGACACAAAACTATCAAAGAGTTGAGAGAGAATGAGCAGATATCCCAAACAGCAAAATCTGGAGACATGAGCTGGTGAAAAATAATGCACAAAAAGACATTAAAGGTCTTGAAGAACCTCAAAGTGACCAAATGATATAATGTGATATCATAATATAAAGCAGCTAATTTGTGGCCACCTCGCTGACCTGAACATGACAGCGCTTCTTGCAGCACTGAACTAAGTCTGACTGTTAATTAGCACTTCCTCTTCTGGTACTAGAGTCACTTTATCAGGTACTTAGAAAACTATTGCTAGTTCCTGCTTCATTCAGGCCTTTATCAGTGATTTAAAGCCAAGTAGACGGTTGTACTGTTTGTGTGACACATTAGTGGAGTGTCTAGCACTGTGTTGGTCAGTCTGATGAGTGATCAGTGGTCAAGTTCAGCTCAATTTGCATGAGTTATTTGGAGGAAGATGCTCTATAATTTGGATTTCAGCATTTTCTGAAAGAAACTAAAATGGATGATAAATAGGATAAAACAACAATAAAGCAGTTTAGATACAAAAAAAAACCTCACGCCAAATGTTTCATGTCTCCCACATCAAATAAAAGTGGCGTATACCCACACCGCTGCTCACAGGATGACATCACGTGTCCTCAGTCCATCTGTTGATTTATTTTCTCGACTGATCTCTCTCCAATCATTGCCAATTGGCCCATTAGGGCAATTTCTTCTGTAGAAAGCAGCTCCAATAAAAAATTGCTCCCACTGTGTACTGTGATTATGGAGAATAATGGGTGAAATTGATTCGGAAAATTGACGTTGCAGTTAAATGTCCTTTTTTTCCAATAATGTGAGCAATCACAAATCCAACGACATCATATGAGATAATATTGCCGAAACTCTGCTTGGCACCTTGAAAGCACAATAATGAGGGACACCTTTTCTTTTTTTTTTTTTTTTTTTTTAGTAAACTTACCTTGCCATGTGTTTCATTTGATTAAATTCTGCAGTGGGATTTGAAGTCCATTAGTGGCGAGTGTGCATCCTGACAAAGTGCTGAGACCTGAACGGACTCGCTGCCTGGCTGAAGGAGACGCACGTATCAGCCTGCATGCAGGAGGAAGTTTGCGGGCTGCGGATTAGATATTTTCACTGGGGTAAGAGGGTTATTCAGAGGGCTTTTTTTTTTTTTTTTTGAAGAGGGGCCGGTCAATGTGGCACCAGCGCTCACTCCACCGCCCCACAGCCGGAGGATGTCGGCCTCCGGGGAGTCTAAGTGTTTGTGTGTTTCAAAAGAGGGGGGGAAGGATGCACTGAGCCGCAAACCTGGAGCCTCTCCAGATTATCCCTCGCCGAGCTTCACTGCTCTTGTGTTGCGAGTGTGTGGCCCGGCACACATGTGCACACAAATACTGTACATACGTCCTTGCGGTGCAGAGCATGAGCGGCTCCACATGACTGGATGATTGGGCTGGACTCAGCCTTCTCCAGGTTCCCTGACGTCCCTCGCGGTGTGGCCCGAAGTTTGTCGGGGTGAAGCGAAGCCTGCACATCTGTTGTGTTCCAGCCTGTAGTAGTGATTGATTTGTGATTGCTGGAGAGTGTGTCGGTTTTCCTGGAAGCTGATCAGGCGGAAGCCTCCAGCCACGGGGTCCGAAAGGGCCAGCTCTCTGCAGCGACGGTGGGCTTTTTCTCTCTCTCTGCTCGTCTTCATCGGCTGACCTGCTGTAAACAGATTCATCCTTAACTGCCACAGGCTGCCGGGGACTGGGGAGCAGCTCTGTTTCTCCCTTTTTGTGCCTTTTAGGAAGAGGATTAGTTAAGAAAAATAAGAGATAATGGGTTTTTTTCTGGCTTTTGATGCGATAAACTTTGATTATTTTTTCTGTTTGCTACTTTCACCCACCCAGAAGCCAAAACGAAAAGATTTCTATAATTCTTCAGCAGACAAAAGTTTCCACTACGTTAAAAAGAATACACACACACACACACACACACACACACACACACACACACACACACACACACACACACACACACTCTTGTATGCATGTGTTTTTGGAAACACTGCATTAACACTGCATTACAGCAGGCAGACCTTCACAAGGTTTCCTAAATTCCTTCCTATGGACTTCCACTTCAGGCTCTCTAATAAATAGACTTTTAATGTGAAATCAGCTTTCTTTATGACAGTCTAAACATGTATGACGTGCACTGTCGCATCCGCTCCCCGTCAAGCAGGGTGCTTGCATCCACAAATGTATAAACAAGTGAGGTCAGCTCAACACCCCCTGCTCGTGCCTACACAGACGTGTCTTTCAGCCCTTGTTGACCCATTGCCTTGTGTTTACTGCTTCACTCGCCCCCTGATCTTTGTCTAATTCTGAAGCCTGTCTGATTTCTTTCATTGTACAATCAATGCAACAAATCCTTCTGATGCATTGGCTCCATAAATGCAATGCACACTCATGTACACATATGCAGGATCACATGCATGCACACACTTGTTGGAAACACATCGGCCCCTCCACATGCTACAATGAAAAGCATTAGTCCCACCCCATTTTACTGTTGAACACATTGGCTTCACCCCACTCCCAGTTTGAATGCATTGGCCTCGACCCATGTTACATTCTGACAGATTGACTCCGCCCCAGCATGCATTGGCTCCACCCCTCGTTATGTTTAAATGCAGAGGGTTAATGTTGCAGCTATAACATTTGCCATAAAGGTAACATTTGGAGTTTCAAGAAGCCTTTTGACCAAAGTTTTAACATTTAGATTAAAACATTCCTCCTGAACAAGGTTTTCTGAGCCTGAGCGTTGCCATCCATTAAGGTTGAGAGGAGGTGGGTGGGGTCTTGTCTGTTTTTTTTATTTTTTTATCTTGCATTATCCATGTTTTCAATTATGGACCGATTTAAAATGGATACAACCATTATCGCATACTTCTTGGCAACAGATTGAAGAGGGATTTACAGGCCCACCGCAGTTACAAGACATCCTATTTTCCAATATATCTAATAATAGGTGGAGGCTTCGGTCTGGCCCAATTATGTCTTACACAAAAGCCAATCTTTTGTGAATAAGAGGCAAATACAATCAGTTGGGTTATCTTGGCTCTCCACTGTGATATAATTGAGTTTTGAGCTCAGACAATAAATCTGCCGAATCAGATTACAAGTACATCAAAGGTGTTTTTACAATGATAAAAAAGGACACATATTGTCATGTTTGGAGTTTTTGTCGTCAGTTTTAACAGGGAGATGCAACACTGTCAACTCTTTTTGTGAATCAAATTCAAGGCTGGAACTCTTTCGTCTGAGTAACATCAGCTGCACATAATTATGAGAAAGAATTTTGGCATCAAATGAACAAAATGAAACAGTGATACTCTTCAAAATATTGTGTCTTCTTCTCTTAAGACTTAAAAGGGAAACTAAATGTTGTGTTTTCCTAGACCAAAAAGTGGCTGCTTTTGTCCTCTGAGCAGTACCGGTGTGCATGTGGAATATTGAACAGGAACATAAGAGTCATTTCCATTCAGTCCCAAAAAAAAGAACAAAAAACCACAATATATCTTCACAACTTAGCAACAATAACAAAACTGTTACAACTGTTGGCACTGTTGCCATAATTGTCCCCTGAAACTAACATTATTATACCTTTTGCAATTAATAGTTTTGTTAAAGCGCATGATATGACATTGTCACTACGTTTAACTGAATAATCCCAGTGTAACACAGTACAGGTTCTATGCTGTTATTTACTGTGAGTCTCTTTTTGGGAGGCAGGACAGTTGTGGGAGGTGTGCAGGAATCTCACCTCTTGTCAGCGTTCATAGGATTTGCTCGTCGGGCTTCTGGTGTGACGTTTACATGTTGTACCTACCAGTGCAGGGCGCAATTAGTCATAGGTTATATGGCCAGTGACTCATGAAGGTTGAGCCCTGCTGCTCACCCAGTACAAGCTATAAGTACTCAAGCACTCAAAGGTGAGTGCAGCAGGATAGTTGATTAATGAATGAAGGTGTGAGAGTGAAAAGTGCCGTTGCATGTTATTACAGAGCACTTGTGGCCACCTTCCTTCCTTCCTTCCTCAGAGTTTGAGAAGTCTTCCTGCTCCAACACACCTGAATCCAATGATTGCTCGTTAGCAGGCTGCTGCAGAGCCTGATGACGTCACAGTCGTTGAAAGCAGCTGTGATGGAGCAACTAAAAGTCTGAAGAAGGAAGGGAGCCCTCAGTGAAATACGCCTGGTATAAAGTGCAATACATACCTATATATTGCACATTCTGTAGGGTGAACATGTTTCACATGAAATGAGAATTAGATGTTTTTTTTAACCGACAAATCAAAAATGTTGAGTTTGGTTAAGTAACTGAATTCCAGGGAGGGGAAAAAAAACTTGAACCTGAGCACTAACAGAACCGTCCTCCCAAACAGACTGAATGATTTCACAGTCGGCTTCATTACTCAGGAGCCGTTGGAGACCGTTAATAAGTCCCCAGATCATTCGTGCTGCATGAAAAAACAAGCCAGACACATCCCGCCAAAGTCACCAAGAAGTGTCTCCAGCAGCCACGAGAACAAGGAGTCCTGCAGCAGATGGTCCGGCCCCCACGGAGCACTGATCTCAACATCGCAGAGTCAGAGTGAGATTATACGGAGTAACAGCAGCGAGTGGGACCAGGCTGCCTTAAAACACACTGAGGTGCTCTCGCAAGTTCAACCTTACCTGCCAAGTCCCTGGAAAGGGCTGAGAAGGAACGGCTTGGACAAAAAAAGTGTCACGTTTGGGATGTGTACAGTTTGTTGTGCTTTGTGTGCAGTTAGCTAAAGATTAGATAACCTTTATTTTCTCCCAGCCTTGCTTTTTGAAACAATTTGCCCTCAAATGACTGCTCTGCACGTCTTGCTTTTACATGTTTGCTTAATTGGCGGATCCCTTCTGGATTTGTGAACGTTTCATTCTTCCGTATCACTTAGTGCAGTCAAAGAGACCTGTCAGAACGGGGATAAAGTCAGCTTATTCTTTAAGGCACTCTTCCCTTTTAATGCTTACAGTGATAACTGAAGGTTACTCGCTGAATAGAGCTGCCATGATAATTGACATTTAGTGATGAAATGCCTCACACAATGAATGCTAAAGGGGGAACTAATTACTGCCTATCCAAGTGTCAATAGCGTCATCTGCTCTCTTCTAAATGTCAGTTTTACATTGAAATGCTGGAGGCACGGCTGCCAAGCGCTAATGGCTAGTCATTGGCAGCGCTAGCTTGGGAGCAAGCACTCAGGTGGGGAAGGAGGGGGGGCATGAGACGGACATGGGCGAGGCTCTCATCTCCGCGCTGCTGTTTGTTCTCAAAGCTTTAACCATCACAACTTTTATACAGGAAATATCTGTGAATGGTGTTTCCTGTCAGACGACACCTTTGGGTAGAAGTGAGAGGTTTCTCAGTCACACCTATAAACCAGGAAGAAGCTTGATTGAACACACGAAAGTGATGCAAGTAACAGTACGCCCTCTTTGCATTTTTGCAAGTCTCATTTCATTCACTTTAGAGCAAAATTCACAAAGAATTGGATAGTAATAGCACTGGAAGGTGTGGATCTAATCTTATAAAGGTCTTTCTATTGTATTAGTTTTATGGCAGACTTTCAGAAACATCCCAATTTTTGCTTTGCTTCCACAGACTGAACCTACCTCCCTCCAAGTCTGATAAACGGCATGTAACTGAGAAATGACACTAATGAGGCCTGTAACTCAATAACACAGGGAACTTTTCTAGCCTCGAGCCTTACTGGAAAGATGGGACATCCAGGGTAAATGACTCAATCAATTGCAGGACTCCGGTCTTGTTGTTTTAAGGCATTTTAATGTGGCAAAAATGAAAAATCGCACCTATAAGTTGTGGCCTCGGGGTGTGCCAGGGGGATTTGGCTCAAGACGGACACGCCTGGTCTGATGCAGCAGACCCGTCTGCGGGATGCCAGCCCTTTTCTGGCCCCGGTCCGGCCCTGATAGCCGGCTTCCAGCGCGACGCAATAGATCATAGTACAACAGGGGTGTCAGTGGGCTGTCGCAACAGCAGAAAGCAATGAATGCCCGGTCCATGTGGCCCAACACTGACCTATTATGCCCATTTTTCAGCTCTTTACTTCACAAGAGTAACTTTGAATCATTCAACAGTGGGACAAAAAGAAATCTTTGGACATGGTGCATTGGTAAGAATAGTTTCTTCTGGGTGGCCAGTTTTAAGAAAGAATCCCTCTCCAACCATCAGAGGGATGGATGGATGGATGGATGGATGGAGAGCTTGCATGTATCCATAATGGTTGCCTCAGCCTCAGTGCCAATTTATCAGATTAGAAGACAGTAAAACCACTAACCAGAATAAACAGTTTTTAAGAATCAATGATGCATCAGCAGAACCAGATAAACCTCAGGACATGTCTATTACTATTGTTTTGGTGTTGCACCAGTTTACTGAAGATCTTCCTCCAACTGACTGAATAAACCCAATGAGTGACTCGGTTGATTGACTAAACCCACAAAGTGCTGACAACTAAGCTAATGTGTCACAGAAACGCCACAATTATAATACAGTGAACCCTTACTATAACACAGTTCACCTTTAATGGTTTCAAGGATATTTTTAGTGTACATAGCTTTATTTTTTTTATGAACACGCATTGTGTTCTGCATCCTGATTGGCTAAGGGACAGTAGGCTAATGTTGGTCAGTCTCCTCCGTAGTTTGTCTCTGTTCAGTACAGAATGCATTTTGCTAGACAAACTTACGTGTTCGTCAAGTCTCTCCACAACAAAAGCCACAATGTCGATGAAATGTTCTACACCAACAAAGGCAGCTGTGGACATGCCTAAAAGGCAGGAAGATGCTAACTATCACAACAGATTTGGTAGGGGGGGCGGTTTGGAACACGATAAATGAGGGTTCACTGCACAGCTTAGTGAACAATTAAAAAAAGACATTTCAAGTCGTTCAAGAGTTACTTTCTTGGATCTTGTGCCTTGAACTTGCCAAATTCTTCCTGTGAATTCAACTCGCAGTTAAACGTATCACTGACTTCTGTTTAACTCTCACACCTGTGGATCTGCTGAGGGGCGACGCACTGAATCTAAACAAAGCGTTCCTCCCCAAACCTTTGCTGCCTCTTTAGAGTTACTTGAACAAACTGTTAACCTCATTACTCAACACTCTGACCGCATTTAGTGACTGCATGCAACACTGCACCCCTGTTAGACTGAGAGAAGGAGTGGGGCTCCTTTAAGTAACTCAGGAGGTTCACAAACCACCCCGACCAGTGAATCAATAGAAGTAGTAATTAGCACCATGGGCGCCGTCGACTTGCACACACACTCCTGATTTCAGCCGGCATCAACAAATTTGCTGTACTTAATGTGTAAAACATCGACATCTACAATTTCCATCTCTTCTGCTGCAGTCGTTTCAGCATGGTGCCGCGGCAATTCAGTGCACGTAATTTTGCCCTATTTACAGTGCCTTTCGAACAGCAGGGGCCTTGGCAGTGCACTTCCGCGCGCTCGTATAAAGCTGCCGCCAGGTCTGAATGTAAATGTGATGAAGTGTTAAGGTTGGGGTAAACCTCTACTGTAAACGTTGCATTTGTAGTTAACAAGTGCTTGACACATGAGTTAATGACACCTGAATGGAGTCAATTACTGTGGAGATGAGAGGGTGTATACAATCGAACGGCTGAGATCGGATCCACGCAGCCGCCACGCATTATACAAGGAGTATAAAGGTTTGATGAAGTGCCAGACAGAGAGTTTTCTTTTTCTTTTTTTTTTTTTTTTTTTTACAGCCTGACCAGAGTTCAGCGCAATAACGATGATCCAAACCTCTGAGTTATAAACCTCACCTTTGGACAAACAGGAAGACTGGGTTCAACTGGCGTTCACAGCAAAACTACACTGAAAACTACACCAGTGGCAAGAAATAGGTCACGACTGTGTAACGCATCGGGGGCTGTTCCCAGTGCAAAAACACTTGCTGCACTATTGATCTGACACTAAACTAATTCAGTCGGCAGAGGAGATTTATACATTTTTTTAAATATGCAACCCACCGGGGCTGCACTACTTGTTGTCATGGCAACATCAACAGGACACAAACGGGAAAAGGCTCAAATAAGAGCATTTTTTTTGTTTTTAGGCAGGTCTTCTTTGCATGTTCTTTATAAAAGTTGGACATTTAGTTTGCAACTGAGTGTTTAGTGTTGAGATAAGTTCAGTATATTTACCTATATACTGTACCTTTCTTCATTTTCAGAGGAGCCCCAGATCCCTGTTTTCAAGCACTGAGGGCACGAGTGTGAAAGGTTGCAAAGAAAGCTGGGTGAGTGGCACGATGACAGAAGGAACAAGTTATTAGAGAAGGAAAATGTGACAGTTAGTGGCAAGAAATGAATACATCCTTCCCTCCGTTTCTGTTGTGGACCGTGTGGACTGTGGGAGAAAAGCTGGACTTCTCCCTGAGGGAGCCGAAGCGTGCACATATGGAACATGCCCCGGCGGCTACAAAAGCAGAGCTGTCTCACTCTGAGCCAATAACCATCACTGCCACACTGCCGTGCATCATATATTCGAGCGCTTGTATACTTATCACAAGTCACGCTGTTATCAAATTGCCCGAAAAACAATGGTGGTTTTTTGGGCCCTGTGATGGACAGCTGGGATCTGATCCAGCAGCTCCCGAGACCCTCAAATGGAATAAGCAGTGCAGAAGACGAATGAATGAATGAATGAATGAATAAAACAATATTGTTTTGGTTCTACTTTGCAGATCCACATACTGGGCTCCGCTGATCATCCCCCAAATGAAGGGGGGGCCATCTGAAAGGGAAATGAACAAGCTTCCCAACAGGGTAAGAAAGAAATGCGAATAAACACTGCAGCAACAAAGAAATAACCTCTCCTCCCCCCCAAAAAATCCAATTTCCGTACTCATTGGGTTTTGTTTATTGGACTTTGTTTCAAAAATCATAAAATCCGTGGGTCAGAATTTTGGAAGGAAAATCTCCTCAATCAGCTCCAACCAGCCGAAATGTGTTGTGAGAATTCAGCAGCATGTGCCTGCAATCGAATTATCTTTTTTTTTTTTTTACTTTATTCGAGCAAACTAGTTGGAAAAAGCAGAAAATAAAACATTTGCACGTGTAAAGCAACCCCCCCCCCACTCCACGGTTACTGTAGCTATCCCTGGTTCGTGTCCATTCAGAGGCGCTGGAAGTGATTACCTGTGCATCCAGGATCGAGACCCTCGTCAGAAGGCCATTCATCCCAAACGTGCGTGCTCGGAGCTGTCAGCTGCCGCCGCGCCCTCCGTACTCGTCTCGGCGCTGACCCTTTTTAACACGCGCCTGTCACAGCCGAGATCCTGGTAGTCATTACCAGTCGCAACGAGGAGGGGGGGGTCACTGCCGCTCCCGGAGACGGGAGGGGTCAGGGCTAATTACGGTGAGACAGCAATCATGTCGGCTCAGAGAGGAGCGTTGAATGTCAGAGCTCATTATGCGGCGCGATGACGTCGGGAGGCAACTTTGCAGCTCGCGCATCTTCACCGTATTTCAGGTGGGGAAGGGGGGGGCGCTCGGCCTCGGGTTCAGGATGCCAAGGACTCGTGACAGCGAAACGCAGCGCAGCAGAAATACTCATACAGAATACAGAAGAGAAAAATAGCGTGGCAACGCAGGCTGTTTTTCTTTGAGAGAACCTGAATGGGTTTTGTTTTTTGTTTTTTTTCCATTTTTGCTTTTGGTCGCATTGTTGCTGAGGTTTTTCTGAAGCTGAAAACAAGACATCCGACACCACTTTTCACATTATGTGTACATAATTGAGTATACCTTTGCTCTGAAACCCGGGGATGTGATAGTGCAAGGAAAAATACCATTAAAAATGAAACAGAATGACAGTTTTGACAGTCTGAGACGTCCTATTATAGAAGAGAGACGGGGCTGCTCTTCACAGTACTGATCCTGCTCCTTTCCATCCCCGGGCCTCTCAGCAAGCACCTTTTACGACCCCCTCCCTGCATGTTTACTGACCACAGTGACCCCCCCCCCCCGCGAGCAGACTCTCTCCTGCTTGAACAGCGAGAGCACCGAATGCATTAGCGGTGCCGATTTACGTTCCGGCGTGCGAGAAGGATTTTTTCCTGGACACACACACACACACACACACACACACACACACACACACACACACACACACACACACACACACACACAC
>JAUESF010000080.1:1757666-1769406 GCA_032274765.1 Malacoctenus tetranemus
CCCCCCCCCCCCCCCCCCCCCCCCCCCCCCCCCCCCCCCCCCCCCCCCCCCCCCCCCCCCCCCCCCCCCCCCCGGGATCGTCCCTCACAGGTTCCACTTTGTTTGATTTTGGCCCTCTCCGCAGCAGTTTGTTCTGGAACCAGCCTCCCGCCAGCCACCGAGCTGGCTTTTATTTCACGCTGAGGCACGAAAGCGGAAGTGGGCCGCCCATGTCTGACTGAACATGTGTCACATCTCACCAGACACATCAGACGACCTCAGCATCCACTGGAAGAACAGCTGTCTCGGCCTCGTCTTGGACAGGAAGTAGCTGCGTTGACGAAGCTTTTAATGACACCTCCAAATGATAAAAAAATATACAGTGAACCCTCACAATAATGCGATTCCCCTTTCGTGGCTTTGCTGTTTCGTGGATTGTTTTAGAACAGTTTTTTTCACGCATTGTGTTATGCGTCCTTGGCTAAGGGGCTATAGGCGAGTGTCAATCAGTCTCTTCTGTGGGCTTCATCTCTGTCCTCTGGCTAAGCTAATTTACGTTTGCAAAGTTTCTCCATGACAAAACCCACAATGTCGACGAAACCTTCTGTGTCGACAAAGGCAGCTGTGGATGCACCCTGAGAGCAGAGGAAGACCCGGACCATCCCAGGAAAAGTTAAACTTCTGGACGTGCTAAAGGTAGAAGCTATGCTGTCGGGCGCTATTCCGGAACACAGTGCTGTATAATCATTTTAAACAATAAAGGTGACTACTTCACAGATGTCGCCAATCATGGGCTCTTTTTGGATCGTAACCTCACGATAAATGAGGGTTCACTGCATACATATGTCGTAGGACACATAGGATAAACAAGTGCATATGTTTACAATATTCTGCAATGTGTAAATGAACCAGGAACAGCTTCATGTAAGTCCATTTAAAAAGACAAAAAAAACCCCATTCAGTTCTAATCAATGGTTCCATTCAATCTC
This sequence comes from Malacoctenus tetranemus, assembly GCA_032274765.1. Taxonomy (NCBI): domain Eukaryota; kingdom Metazoa; phylum Chordata; class Actinopteri; order Blenniiformes; family Labrisomidae; genus Malacoctenus; species Malacoctenus tetranemus. The sequence continues at coordinate 1,758,635 of JAUESF010000080.1, forward strand.
TTTAGTTTGCATTACTTCACAAAAAACGAACAGTTTTTTGTAATTGATTATTTTGTTTTGTAATTTCAATTGGATTGAAAGTTTTCATCTTGTATTTAGCCGTCTTGTCCTCTCCCCACCTTGTTCCCGGCACTTCCGGGTTTATTTTGACATCGATTTCCGCCCTTCTTCCGGCACGGTTTGCCACCTCCCGGTCCGTCCGTTAGTGATTGACTGATACCACCTGCTCGCGCACCTGCAGCGCCTGTCCCGGTCATTTGCATCGCCTGGTCCGGTTCCGTGTGTGCAGCCTCCCGCTCCGGGCAGCACCGTGTTTCCCGCTGAAACCGACACGAGACCTTCAGACCTGGGTGAGTTTGGTCTTGTTTCTCTGCAACGAGTGATTTTCTGTCCTTCTTTTCCCTCTTTAAAGTTTTATTGTATTTTATTGTCGTTATTACCTCTTATTTGGGCACCGCAGTCGTTTTTTTCCTCTTTGGAGTGATTTCGTGCTTGTGCACTCTGTCACTGTTTTATTGGCAAATGCCACTTTCAAGGTGTTTTTTTTCTTCAATTAATCCTTATGGGTGATTTATTTAACTTTACTCCACACCCTGAATTGGATAACGTGTGGAGACTTCCAGGAGGAAGGAGCCGTCAGTAAGAACTCACAGTTAAAGTGTGACAGTAGGAGTTAATAATATATTTCTGCACTTGAGTGATTTTTGCAGTAGTTCCTGGTAATTAAGAGCTCAACCTAAACAGCGTTGGTGTGCTTTTAGAGTGTCATGATGAAGCTAATTTGTTTTACAAATGTTACAGCTGAGCAGGAAAAAAAGGATTTTTGCATAGTTTATGTATTTATTTATTTTTTTAAGGTCTTACAAAGACTGTAAGAAGACAGATTTGTGATATTTCTGTGCCACCAGTCGTGCAGAGGATCCTCCCAGACGTCACTGTGCTCACACAACTGACCTTGAATTTCCGCCGGACCTCTGGATTCTCAAGGACCTGGATTAAATTCAAGGACGGACCCCTCGCTGGATCACTCCAACTTGCTTCAACCGGGATGCATCAACACCACGCTTGCGGTAGGACTCCTTTTTATTCTTCTTCTTCTTCCTGATGCCACTTTGATGATGCCTCCCCCGTGCTGGGACAGTGTGCGATGTGCTTGATTTTCTCTCATTACCATGTTGTCTGTGACTGGAGGTCATTGAGGAATTCCATGTTGTCCCTTTTTTGTGGTCTCGCTGGCTTGACATCCACCTCCAGGTGGTGTAGCACAGTGCTCAGTGTTTTCCATACACGAACTGCTTCTTTATCTGTGGCCTTGGGAATATCAAGTGTATTCTCTAACCTTGCAGCTAAACAAGGGTCTACTTTCAACATTATGCATGAAAAGTACACGATGTTCCAAAGTCCTCAAGACCAGTTTCTGGTCTTCATTTTGGTCTCGTGTCTTTGTCTTGGTCATCGTTCTCTCCTGCGCTGGTTTCTTATGGTCCGGTGTTTGCTGTTGCATCCTCGCGCTCTTTTGGAGGTGTTTTGCTTTTTCTCCGACAAGGAAAGTTGTAACAGGACATCCTGCTGAACTGATGAGGGCTGATGTTGTGTTGTGCCGACAGAAAAACAAGCCCCAAACTTCCTAACTCTTGTCCTCCAGCTTGGTGTGAACCATAAGGACTCCAGCAGTTTAGGAAGGGAGATAGATCTGAACAGAAATCGGAGCGCTGCGTCTCTTCCAGCGGGCTGTGCTGTGGGGATTCCTGCACACGGGGTCAGCGTTTTGGGAGCGAGACAGCAGGCAGTCCATCTCTATTCTCGGGTAATTAAAGGCTTTGACCTGCCCCCTCGCTTGGCCTGGGAGGCTCGGAGGGGTTCCAGCGTATGCACCTCCGCAGAAAAATCGGAGCTCATTGGTCTTGAAGGAGCTTTGCTCCAAAGAACTCCCTCTGACGTCCTGGTGTGCACAGATCAGAAGTGTCTCTGCTCAAGCGTAACTCTGTTCACGTGGGAGATCTTTTCCTGACACAACCGCAGAGGAACACAGAGAGCACACAAAACAGACACTCAGTTGGTATTTGCTATTGTCTCAAAAAAGAGGTGCCAGCTTCTCTGTCTGTCAATAGTTTTTAAGTGGATCATCAATAGTAATAGCCTGTTCATATGTATAGATATAGAGCTATTGTGGATGCTGCCTTATCAATTACAGCACCTCTAGTGGCTGTGAGAGGTATGACAAGAAAACAGTGAAGTAAAGAGTGACGTTAAATTGTCTGAATTCAAATTTGAATCCCTGCCTGCCACTTTCTTTGTGTGTTTTGCACAATGGAGCGCTTCCTGTTTCAGTCCAACTTTTACAGATAAGTAAAACAAACAAGCTCCACTCAGAGTGATTCTGGTTTGGATCTGAACCCACATCTTTTTGCTGTGTCAGTGTGTCACAATTGTTTCTCTGTGATACCACAGAAGTGTGTTGTATTTTTGTCTGCACAGACCTCTGCCCTGTTATTCGTTGTCCCCTCCCACCCCTTCTTTGCACCTTTGCTAGCTTGTTCCTTTGACCTCTGTGGTTTGGTGCAGACGTTTGTTTGGTCCTGTTTGCTCCTTGTTTAGATTTTCTAGCCGAGGATATTTTTCGGGTTGTTTCATCTTTCTCTAGTCTAAGCCTCAGAGTGTTACCCCCAAAAGATAGTGTGTTTATATTAAGGCTGCTCATGTGATCAGCAAACTGTTTATCTACTAGTCTTCCTTCATGTCACACAAGCATCATCATTCATTTTTGACCTGAACAAGATACTCTGTGTTCAAATGTGATAGAATTCACAACACAACCCTTTCACAACATTTTGAATAGCCTCATGATGAAACAGATTTTTTTTCATGAGAGGAAAATAAAGTTTTGCTTCCACACATGTATGCACACATACATTCAGCATGTGTGCATGTTGCTTCAGAAAAATCAAATTATTGGCTCAGCTCGACTGAAATAGGACTTGGCATGAAAATGTGATTTCACCCACAAGAAGGAGATGATGCATCAGCGCTTTGATAATAAGCAATATTTGTAGAAAACGGACTCCATGGCGACCAGGAAGCAGGAGATGCTTTTTCGCACAGATGAGGAAATTTACTCATTTACCTTCTTCGAGTCAATTGGGTTTATTCTATTGAGTGCCGTATTATACGACAGACACAGCGCCCTCTACAGACGTGGAGTGTGATGTACTTGGTCAGGATTTAGTATTTTCTCGTCTGCATGTAAACTCAGACAGGACGACAAGTCCTGCAGGTGGAGTTATGAGCGCAACTCCTGCTTGCATGGAAACTTACTGAGTGACTGCAGCCTACTGAGCCCATCATAAAGTGAAAGAGGCCTCAAAGAAGGAGTGACTGTGGAACAGATCGGTGACACTCATGCGATGTTCCTGCAACAGTGAAGCTGTTAGAGGGAAATATCCAATTTAGATAATCCGTTCGCATTGTTTGAAAGCGAATCACCATGATTCATCACGGAAAATTAAACTTAAAGAGTAAACGCCGAATTTTGTGTCTAACTGCGCGTGGGTGTGAAGAGAATAACTGCAGCTTTGGCCTCTGATAATATTGGAAAATCGATTTGTGTCTTTTGTTATGCACTGCTGAATGTCAGCTGTTGGCTCTTTTATGACACGTCTAACAACGAGCTCTGAGTGATTGACCGAGGTGTTCATGAATAATTTACCTGGCGCTGCAAACGTGGGCTCAAAAACGCCGTGAATGCAGAGAGAAAATATATGCGTTTTTTTTTACTTGAACAGTGGTTCCCAACCTAAGGGTCCAGGACAGCTCAGGAGACCGCCGGGGGTTCACGAGGGGCCCGAGGGATGAGCCTCTGAACAGGTCATCAAGATGACATTTGTGTATTTCACGGAAAATCAACTAATACATTTTGGAATACAGTCTGAATACTTGTTGCAGTAAAAATCTACTGTTTCAGGGGAATCTCTTTATGGTCCTAATTTCCTCCTCAGTCAACAGGAAGTCAAACTCCTGGAAGTTCTCCTAAATGTGCCAAGATGTCATTGATTAGTGGAGGGTGCTCACGTTTCTCTGAGGGGTCTCCAGGTTGACACCGCAGTCTGTCGGGAGACCCCAGTGGGCTGTGAGCAGTCACCATTTGGAGTGGGAGTGGTTGATCAGCTGCTCCTAAATCAGGTTTGGGTGGCAAATGACCTGCTTGTTGGCCACGTACTGGATTTGGAGACGGCGTTTAGATGGCAGAGAAATAAAAGTTCAATGTTCTGGGCGACAACTCTGGTGCACCTTCCTCCATGCCAGCTGCACGCTGCTCTGAAACCAGCAGCATTGTGCTGTGTGATGGAGCTGCACATGTTGGAGAGACCTTCTATTGTGGCCAGTCTGAGGCACACCTGTGCATTAGTCATGCTGTCTAATCAGTGTCTTGATGGGCCACACCTGTGAGGTGGGAGCATCGTCTCAGCAAAGGAGAAGTGCTCGCCGGTGCACAATGAGACACATTCACAACAGAGAATGAAGAAAAATAGGCTTTTTGTGCACAAGGGGAAAAAGATTTGGATCCTTGAGTTCAGTGATGAAAAATACAGCAAAAACAAAAGTGTTTAATTTAGATTTTTGAGTGTATGTTGAGGAGAGTGTGGTTGTGTCACTGTTAAGATGAGATCCACAGCCTTTTTTTGAGACACTTTGGGGCCTCCCAGCAAGGAATAAACCAAGGTTAAGAATCCCCTGCTGATCCGCACTTGAATCCTCTGATAAACGACTGTGAATTCAAAGCAAGTCGAGAAGATTTCGGACTCCGACTTGCTTTAGTTTCGCCCTGACGCTAAATTTATCACTCTTCTAATCGACCTCATTTTTTACTTTCACCACTCTTTGCTAATTCATCCAGCGCTGAACGTCCACCAGCGCGACTCCATTCGATCTGAACCGAGCACGCTCGCCCGCGAAAAAACACCCGGGGCGAACGGGGCGGCGAGGCATCGCTCACCTGGCAACGCGAGGGGAGGCCGTCGTGGAATATAGAGTGGATTTTAATTATGCTGCCGTTCTAGTTTTCACTCCGACATGAGGCTATTAATTCAGAGAGACAATCATGCCCCAGCCCCGAGAGCCTCCCAGGAGATGGAGGCGCGCTTTGCTTTGACAACGTCAGCTCCGCATTAGAAAGATCTCGCGCAACGTATTTGGCGAGGGGAGAGACACATTAGTGCGATTCTGTCTGACAATGACTCCATAATAGAATCCACACAATCGAGCCAGGAGCTATTCTCTGTGCAGAACGAGTGCGATCGCTATTATCAATATAATACCTGAGGAGGATGACAAAAACGCAGCACGCGACTCCCGTCTCTCACTGTGACACTTGAAAGCAGCTTATGACAACGCTAATGGTGATGCTTTTCATAGTCACCTTCACACAGGCTGTTCCTGGTGTCTCTTCATGCAAACGAGTCGTTTCCGGGTCTGATCGGAACGAAGGTGGACTGAAACACACCAAAGGCTACGAGTGTACTTTTGAATTCGAAATTGACTTCGATGCGGGGCCCAAAAATAAACAGCGTTACATGTCGGTGAATGTCAAGGCAGAGAAGTGGCCTTTGTGGACTTGCTGTGGCCTTTGTACGAGCGTTAATCGCTAAGTATTAGGGCGCCATCTGACAAAATGATTTGGGAGTTTTCTTCAGCCAAGATTAAGAAGTTAAGACCATGAGAGAGAAGGCCGCTAACAAGAATCTGAGGTGGCATTTGACAGAGATAAGTGCCGGGGAAACCTGTCTGGAGATGCAATCTGTGGCCTTTAGAAGTAAAATATTAGGTTTGATGTCCACCACTGATTTTTTTCTTTTTCTTTTTTTCTATCAGCAAAGAACATTTGAAAACAGGATTATTAGCCTGTTCTCAACTAATCTCTTAAGAGGTACTCCACTTTTGTTCGAGGATAAAGTTATCTGTCTCGTCTTCCTGGATCAGACATTGTGTGCACTGTACATTTAATGAGGTATTTTACACAGTAGATTACCCAACAGAGAATATGCTGTAAGACAAAAATCCCCTTTGCTTTCATCCACTTGAAGATCACAGAGAGAGGGAGCACACTGGTATTATTTGGCTTTTTGATGTGAGGGGGTCTGTTCTGCAGGTTAACCTGCAGCCCAATGGATTATACCCAAACTTGACCTGTGGGATTGTATTGACCCCTGTGCAACACACTGTGTCTGTGTTTGTGCTTTATTGTCTGAGAGGCGAGCGAGTTATAAATAACATGGAGAGTTTTTGTTTTACCCTCCAGAATGACTTCTAACTATTTGTCTCTTGAGTCCCAAATCAAAATGTTGCTGAAACTACACAAACCAATTAAGTCAAGCATTGTTCTCGAGGTGAACGAAAACATCTCTGATTCTTGGGTGGAAGTTGAATAGTGAATACATATACAGGACTTGACTATTTTGTTGCCTTTGTCTTCAATAAATATTTGAACAGAGAAATCTATTTCAATGCTAAAAAGACGAACGTCGTGTTCATCTTTATTCCAAATGGTCCATCCTGCAGTCTTGGGAGTTGGTATTCCATGATGCCAAATTATCAAATTATGTTTTGAGGGGTTGGTTGAACAGGCAAAAGTTGTCAGGGAATCAACTTGTTCAAATAGTGGTTAAAGCATTTTGAAGCCCATTTTGGGTGAGTGATGCTGGTGTCAAATTTGGTCGACTCTATAAAGCAGCTAGTTGATTTTTAAGGTTGAATTGATCACTTATAAAATCATGGCTTTGAATGTTTCTGTGAGATACAGGAAGTTATACAGGAAATGGTGAATGGACTTATACAGCATTTTTCACTGTAAGGCATGCATACACACAATAACTCACCAGTAGCAGGCAGCTGCCATGCAAACACACACACACACACACACACACACACACACACACACACACACACACACACACACACACACGCACACACACAGGGTTCAGTGTCTTGCTCAAGGACATTGAAGACATCTATTCAATACATACTTTATATCGCAAGTGGATCATCCCAGAAGGCTCTTGGGGAAAAAGGGAAAACTGCACCTGCCACTCGTGGCCCACAGGGCAAATACATACACACAAAATCACTCCTAAGAGTAATGGCATACATGCACAGGGAGAACATGCAGACTCCTAATAGTTATCCAGAGTCCGTTTTCTTTTTGCTGCTACGACATGAGAGCCCCATTCAATACAACACTGAGGGAAGTAGTTTCAATTAACAAACTGTCCAAATCTTTCAAAATTGTACTCATTGGTAAATGTAATTTCTCAAATAAATGAAACAAACCTCTGAGTCGTGAGCCACCATAAAGGTGACCAGCGTTCTCCTGCAATTGTCCGTCTCTTAGGTAGAGAGCGCTGTGATTCAATTACACTCCTCCCTGCAGCCTTCCTTAACATGTCCTGCAGTGGGCTGAGGACTGCACTCACCCCAAGCCATATGCTAATCACACTCCCATATGTCACCCACGAGACTATCAAAGAGCCCCGAGCACCCAAAGGACAGCGGATGATGCTGAGACCGGGCCGGGTCGGGCTGGATAAGAGGCAAGCCGTTGCCCTGTGCGTGTCTTTGGGTTACAGAGAGAGAGAGAGAGGGAGAGAGACGGGCTGGTGACTTGGACGGTCTGGCTCGCAGCAGACTGCCAGATGGAGAGATTGCCCGCGGACATTCGCACTTAGTAGGAGACTAGCACTATATATGCCGGTGCCAGAGAGCATCCAAAATAATCACCCCTTTTGACTGTAAAAATAGCTTTCAACACTGCCGCAGCCTTTCGCAGAGATGTCTGCATTCAAACTTACACACCTCGGCAAGTCGACGGGTGTAAATGCGCAGGATTGGCGCGGAGCAAAATGCAACCATTTTCAATATCGGTGTTCATGCACCTTTTTTGATTTTAAAGGAAAACCTTGCATCCATTTGACGGTGAAAGTTCCCCCTGCCTACGTGCATTTGCATTTGCCATGTGATGGAAGGCATCACAGTGACCCAGCTAATGCTGTCACAAGAAATTTCAATTATGTGAACGAAGACGCCCGGCACTCCAGATACGGCGTTCAGCTTTTTTTGCGATGTGCCGTGTGGCGCTGGCCCGTCGCTGCTCTGAAGGGTCTCAGTTTAATTAGCTCGCTTTGTTCGGCGCTTGTGCCAAACTTGACTTTACATTTTGTGTTAATTACAGGCTGGAAAGGGGCTAAAAAGGGGGAGACGATGTTTTTACTTCCGGCCTATGAAAGAAACTTCCAATTACCTGGGACTTACGAGCAATTGAAGCATGACTTGAGGACTTTTGATTTATTCCATCAAGTACAGAAAAATAAAGACATACGTTTACATGAACCACAAAAGCAGTTATAGGTGTGATGTCGAGTGCATTTGACCTTGGGTGATGAACCGCGATCGAATGTGATGGCAGAGCTGAAGGGGAAGAAAGTAGTAAAGAGCAGAAATCGTCGGGCTGAACTCGCAGCGTCACAGTGTATTAAGACTCAGCAGACAGCCGGGGGGTGGGAGGGTGGGGGGAGCAGAGCCGCAGACCTGACAGCCGGGGAGCACTCGGGGTCACTGGATACTCCGCCGCCTCAGTCACAAGCCATGCCCCACATGCTGTCAACACTTGCGACTGAAAGGTCCTCGGTCTCAGGCCCACGGGTGCTTCCACACGCCTCCTGAGGCTAGCGCCTCAAGTTTCTGAGAAGCATTGTCCAGGTGGGCGAGTGGCTCTTACAGTCAGATCAACCCAAGAGCAGACTTCCAGCGTCTGCCACTTGTTCTAAGTCACCGCTGAAGATAAACGACTCAATTCAGGTGAAGATGCTTTGTTTTCTTTTTCTGTGTAATTTATTTTCTTAAAGTTCGAAGTTTCTTCCTGAAATGTTTTTCTTTTCTGTGAAACTATATCAAAATATTGATATAAATGAGCCTTTTTTGTAGGCTTTGTTCAGCTGAAACAGGAGGTGCTTTCAGCCTGATCTTACTCAACTTGCTGGTGTGTCGCAAATAATTCATTTTTTATTAGTCTGTCCGGGCAGAGTGTCTTGTGATGCTCTGACTGCTGTTCTTAACTGAGCCTTTTGATACTTCACCTGAACATTGTCACTGGTTCGAGGACAAAGCCTATTGATTTTGGCAGAGTTTTGGTCGAGTGCTGCACGGTCGACTGATCTTTCTAGTTCCAAGTGGCAAACGGATTATTGCACATTTTTCATGTCCTTGGCAGGCTCTAATGCAGACAGCCACATTTTCCAATCATGCCGCTACGCAAGGTGTTTACCCACCTCTGTGGCTTCAATGTCTTGCCCAAGGACACTTTGTCAAACAGACAGGCCCCTGGGTATCAAACTGCCAACTCCGACATTTGAAGCCGGCCTGCTCTATACAACCACCCAAAGCCGCACATGCCAGACCAAACCTGCAATCTCGCTGCAATGTACAGCAGCCGAAAAATGAGAAATGGAGTACTTGACACCAGCCAAACGTTTCCCAACAGCTATGAATAAATGTTTGGTAATAAGAGACGGCCGGAGAGCTCCAAGTGTCATCTGTCATTTTTGAGTGAGCAAAGCACGCGATAAACACGTGAAGTCATCAGCGAGCTGATACAGTTTGAAATTGGCATCAATCACCCTGCCAGGGATGAACAACAGATAACGACATAATGCAGCTGAGAAGTCAACGATAATGAAGTTTTTCCAAAATGATATAGAATATAGAATTGATAAATGAGCCAACAGAGCAGTATCGTCGATGTATAAGACGTAGTTTTGAACAGGATGATAAACACATTGAGTGCTGGGATTTATTCAGAGAAGCACTGAATTCTTGGTGCAATTTCCCCGGATTTATCAAGAAATCGTTGCGCTTTGCTCCGCTTGATTCCTGGTGAGCCAAACTTGCTCGTCTCATCCACATTTCATGAAGTCTGCAGTGATCAAGTCAGGGGAGGCCCCGTTGGATACGAGGCGGCGTCTGTGAACTGTAACGTCAGAGGGAAGATGACATGTTTTACTCATTTATTTCCACATTGCTCGACATCCATCGAGTCAGATCTCTATCAAAAACACGCAGGGATTCAGAAGCACGTTTTAGGATTCATATTCTGCATGAATGCTTGTGTTCAACCCACCAATTAGCAGAGTTCCTCCTTGGTTTTTTTACAGTGGAGCTGTGCTGTGTCGATGGAAACCCACATCTGTGTGTTTTGTGCTGAACAATGACAATTTCACCTTTATCCAATCAGCTGTGCACTCATATGATTGACTATGAGTAATGATGGAGACTTCCGATTGGCAATGGACATTTTTGTGACTGAAAACCTTTGTGTTGACTGGAAAACATGATGAGACCCTTCAAGGAAGCCCAGTGTGTCCACTGGGATTACAGAGGTTTACAATTTAAAAACACTTTTTAGGTGCAGAGTCCCCAATTTGTCTCTGAATTTTGGACATTGCAAAACAGCCAGCTTGGTGCATTGCAGGAGGCGGCACTATGGTAGGGAGCGGCACATTGAACAAACAGCAGACCCCCCTTCACAGCCTCTTGGTTGGACTGAGGATCAGATGGGGAAGGGGTGATCATCCAGTGATTCAAAATGATGAAATAGGTCATTTCTGAGGTTTGTATTAATAGTGTCTGGCCCTTTAAGAGAGTGCAGCATGCAATAACTTGAAGCCGGAAAGGTTAAGGTTCGATAAGATTAGTTATAAAGCTCCTTGTATTTGTAACTTAGATTG
>JAUESF010000080.1:1769506-1785584 GCA_032274765.1 Malacoctenus tetranemus
TGCAATAACTTGAAGCCGGAAAGGTTAAGGTTCGATAAGATTAGTTATAAAGCTCCTTGTATTTGTAACTTAGATTGATGACTTACAGCCCCTGAAGCAATAATGCAGCATTGGTTTAAGTTAACTTGTGGAAGCGGGGGTTATTGAGGGACCACTATAGATCCACCTCAGTCGTGACACACTGCAAATCCACATGGCTTTACTCTTGTTAAGATGGATCCTGATTTGTGTGGTTGGCTCAGGATTTAAAGGGAAAAACCTGGCAAAGTATGTTGCGCATTTGAAAAAAGCCTCATATGTACATAAATTGAAGCACGCCTCATGCATGTGGAAGCGGAGCATACAGAGCAGAGATTCATTGCTGCTCATTATTTCGACAGCCCTACAAGGCGCTCCTCTGATTGGTGCCTCTGCTGTTCAGTGTTTTGGATCAACCTTGGCAAAGAATGTGACCCAGTATTCAGATTGTAGCCCATTAAACTATATCTCCAGAGCAGCACCAAGTGCTCAGTGGGGCTCTTACACCGGGAGACGTCGGGTCCCGCTTCACTGGGCCAGCAAAGGCTGTCATGTTAATGCATATATTCCACCTCGAAGTTCACAGCCCCCTCGCGCAGGAGCCCTGTGAGGCGCGATACAGCACATTACCGTCTGTAATAAATCAAACACCAGCACCTGAGCGTCTGTCATCGTAAGCCAAGAAAATGCCAAACAATATTTTTGCATCTAATTGGATGAAAGAGAGTCTTCAGAGCAGTGTGCTGCGCTGTGAGTACTGCGTGTCTGGATGCCATTACTCAAAAGGAAATGATCTTTGCCGAAGCAAACAGCAGGAAAAAACCTGAAAGAGCAGCAAAAGAAAAGTGGTGTCGTCTGTACCGTGCATATGGTTGACATACAACAGGAGAAAGTTGCCTGCATGATGAATGTACTGTTTTAATTTCTGTTTTTTGGAGTTTTTTATACTTCTTAAATGGTGTGAAGTTGCTTAAACTTGCATGCAGTATTTTGTCCCACCTATAATGTATTTAGATCATCGTAGGAACATTTCTTTAGCAAAGGATTTTTTTGTGGGTTTTTTTTTTGGTTTCTGTGAATAAACAGATGGCAAAAATTCAAGTAGAGGAAGTACAAGTGTTTGCTTCTAGGGAATAGAAACGCACAGAAGAAACACAACAAACTCAAATATGGTAAATCTTACTAAAGTCTCGCTTATTGGAAATGCATTTTGTTTGTAATTTATGTTGTAATTATGTTGCCATCACGAGTTTGTATTGCAACTTTTGCAACAAAAAACAGCCATTATTGAAAGTGTTTTATATTCTATATTTTATAGGAGATTTATAAAGAAAAACAAACACGGCATTTGACTTTGAATCATCCTATTCACATGGCCTTTACAGTGCAGTGAAGACTGTCTCTTCACCCAATGAGAGACCTCAGTGAAAGACTGATCAACAGGTTTCCCATTAATGTCTCTGTAAAAACTCCCATCTGAAGTCGGTGTCCACAGGGAATATCCTGCTTTTACATAGTGGAAAAAAAAGAGTTCAAAGCCGAAGCCGTGGGGGGAGGGAGGGGGGGGGTCTGCCAGTAAATAGGCCATGAGATCAACAGTTTATCTCCCTCTGTTTACAGTGCATCTCATCAGCCAGCTGCAGACTATTGATGCAATTGAATTTCCACAGGATTCATCGAGAGTCAAAGTGCAGATTTATACATAGGATAATTATACATGATTAATGTATGTATTCAGATGTTGCAGATGAGTCTTTAGTGTCACCTAGCTCCTATAATAAACAATAATTTGATAGGAAAATAGGGAGCATATATCGTAGCAGAAATGCAAACAGAAATAAACTCGTAAACATCTTTGAAACGAGGGCGTTTCAGCTTTATAAGCCCTCTCGTTTCCACAGGCAGCACCTCTAATTAGCCACCACTGCCAATACAGATCACTGCTTGCATCCTTTGCCTGTGATCTTCTGTCATCTTTGTCGGATCATATTTATCCGCCACTTCTGAATCACGCCTAAAGATTAATTACAGGTTTTTATTGTTTTTCTGCTGAGCAGAACCCCCCCCAGGATGGTGAGAACCCCAAAGCACAGCATGCATTGCAGCATCTGTTGAGTGCGTAATTGTACATTTGGTTATGATTTGTACTTATTACATCAATGCCATAGTCGTAATTACAGTAATATTCTTCCAGTGATTAGTGCGATAGTAACCAGTGATTTGATGAGCCTCGCCTGCTCATTGGCACACTCACTCTGAGGCTCTCAGGCGATGCATTGAAAGCCTTTGAGTTTTGAGGCACGTCTGTTGTGTTGCGAATGTGTGTCAGCAGCAGTCTTTGGTTGTGAGTGAAGCTTGAGAGGAAGCAGAGCTTAAATGAATCCTGTGCGGAAATCAAAACCAATAAATGAGGGGTTTGAGCTGAAGTTTGGTCCAGTGATCACTCGCTATAGCATCGCTGCCAACCTTCATAGAAGAACCAGGTGGTGTTGCAGATCAGAGCAGTGGTTCCACACCTGGAGCCCAGGACCCCTCACTCATTCCTTTGCTTTGGTGAGAACTGCACCGTTGCATTCTGAAGAGCAGATCAAGCAAAGGCAACAACTTCGAAACAAAGCACAATAAGCTACTCGGCCGGTGTTGATAACTGACCTGGAGAGCCTGAGCAAACCAGCAGTTGAGCTCCACTAAGCTGGATGGTGATTGGATTGAGTCAGTGGAGGTTGCAGTGCTGTTTGCAGCAAATGTAGTTTCACTCGCAAGTTGAAAACGCATGCTTGCGGTTTGGGACACGCAAATGCTTTGGCACTTTCACCCATGGTGTTGCATTCAAGCCGAGTGCTCGACATCGTGTTGACTTAATGAAGCAGGAAATGTTTTTGCCATGCGGCTCCAAAGAAGATGCATCACATGACCAGAGTGACCAAGGCCTTTTTATGTTAGAAGTCTCCAGAAGCTACAGAACCTGTTTCCAAATCACTGTGCATCCTCGCACTCATGACTTTGAATGTGATCATGTTCCAAAAGATGGAGCCAAAAAGGCTTCAAAGCTGAATTTGACAGATTGTATCAGTGATATTTAAGCTTCTGTTTATATTGTGATATAATTATTGTGATACTTTTGCCCAATTAATCACGGAGTTAAAATAATATGATGGATGGGTTATTTGGGGATCACACTCTGTGTGCTTGTGATACATGCCGGTTCACTTCCAGACTTGCCTCCTTCTCACTGGAGTTTCCATGTTTTGCATGTGAACAAATTAGTTTTTCTCCAGGTTTTTTGAAAAAGCGTGAAGCAGCAGGTACATGTGATGAATGAGTTCAGTATATATTGCTTGGAGTTTCATTGGATGTCTGTGTGTGTGTGTGTGTGTGTGTGATGAAATATGATGGCTTGGTGGCGTGTCCCGCGTTTACCCAGTCCAATCTTCATGTTAGCTATGACTGGCTCGAGCACAACATGACTCCAAATCAGTGAGAGGTAGAGAAGGTGGTCACATGGATTCAAAGAAAGGTTTTCAACACATAAAATTCAGAGCGGCTAATTCATTCATTCATTCAGTTATGTAAACACACTGAGCGCCATCAGTTCTCGTGCCTGAGGCGGAACAAAAATATGTAAACAAAAGCAACATCCTGGTATCTGTAAACACATCGCTGCATCTCCGCTGGAGCAAGACGCTTTTCCGTTCCCATGGCATAAACAATAAAATGATGTCCAAGCATCTCCAATAAGCCTTTAACCCTGAGAAATTTCTCAGCCGTCTGACTCAGCAGCAGCAGTGACTAAATTGTGCTGCCTCTGGATGCTGCAAACTGGCGGCCTCACGCTGGGCAACATCTGTCCTCTGCTGCCATGAGGAAAAAGAAGGAAAAAAAAACGCCTCCACTCACATTTATTCTGGAGGAGCAGCAATGCAAAGGATAGATTAGAGACAGATAAACAGTCGAGGGGGGGGAATGGGCGAACAGGAATGTCAAATCATCAAAATACGCTGGCCATATGCTGCAATATGCTGACAGCAAACAAAAAAAGGAAGAAATGCCCCCAAAGATAATACTTCAATGTGCATGAATAAGAGATTTTCAAAGCATCGAGATAATCTGTGGTAAGCTAAATCATGTGTCGTGAAGGAAGCAACCCCTCAGTACCTTGGTCAGCAGATTGTGTCTGAAACACCGAAGACCAGGTGACTGCCGAAGCGTAACGACAAGCTCACCATCAAGGACAGTCAGATGCTTTTATTTGTTCACAGAACTGTGTGGAGGCTCTATTTTTCGCTTCTTCGAACATCTCCTGAAGACACCAAATGATAGTTAAGAAATGCCATCACCAGTCTGACGACATGTCTCCAGCAAGTATCCCTGCAGGAGTGAATCCTCTTTTTATTGCCATTTATTACAGATCTTATTTCCATTTTCTTTTTTAAACTCTTGATCTGCTACAATCACCTGGAGCATCACCATGGAAATATAACTCCATGATGTTTGCTCCTGTTTTCCACTTTCTTTCTCTTGACTTGAATGCACCACTTGGATATGTATAGAAAGTGAGTCATTTGTATTTCATTCACTGTTTGCCTCCATACATGATCTGTCTAGATATTGTACCGATTACCTTTTTGTCTGCATATTACAGTAACTATACTTCCTTCGGTTGCTATTTATCGATCCAGCTTCCTTTTTTCGGTCTATCTCATGATCTATATTGGTGAATGTTTAGCTGTTTATGTTTCCAGTAACCAAATTAATTTCAAATATGGCTAACTTTTCTTTTGCGGGGGGTGGCTGTGTAATCTCCATTTAGTCAGCGAAGCCAGCCGGTTCGTTATGGTGTTCTCTTTCACTACATTGACAATTTTCTTCAGACTGGAGCAAGCAGGAAATAATTAGTGTGCAAACACTGGATGAGGAAGCTGCATTATCACCGGGCTTTAATTGAGATTCCAGACCGTTCCCGTCTCCCACTCATCTATAAGTGTTCAGCATTTGCTCCGGTAATAGAGAGTCGCTATTGTTTTATATGGGATCCATGTGCCAGCTGACATTTCTACTGCTGCCGAGGCAGCTCATCCACAACTTTGATCTCACAGATCGATGTAATTACATTTGCAAGGTTTTTTTTTTTACGTCATTGTTTTGCAGCCATTTAAGCAGTTTTGACACAGATACTGTGATGGTGAGAGTCATTAGCATGTGTGGTCTGTGCTGGCCCGATACAGCTGTATTGATTTATGCCCCCCTCCCCCCCTCCCCACACACACCCCTTCCTCTCATGCTTCTGAAGCCCTCAAAACTTGGCGAGGGGCAGAGCTCTGATGCCGCTGATTATCTTGTGTGGGGGGGGGCTCTGAATCAGCAGGATGCCGTTGCACCCGGACCCCCGAGCTCAACGAGCCTTCACCTTGACTGACCGAGCCCTAACCCCCCCACCCCCCACCCCCAAGCTTTCATCAGGCTGCAAGTGCACCGGAGCCGCATTACACGCTCCTCCAGACGGGGCCCGCCGCGCATCGTTGTTTTTTCGTTCCAGCCTCCATAATTAATTGGCCTTGATGAGCAGAGAGATGGATACTAATTGGCCGGTTAGGGATCTCTTTGACTTGGTGTTTTAACATGGGCTTTGACACACAACGTTTTAAATGATTCAGCAAATAGTGGGAGCAAAAGTGCCTCCGCAGTGACTTCTTGCCCTTGGTAATCCTGATTCATAACGGATTTATTCATCCTTAAAACGTTTCTCTTTTTTGAACATTTTTGGATCTTGTCATTTGTCCTATTTTGCTCTGAAAAAGGGAATAAATGTCGCTCTGTTCAGTGAGAACAACAACTCATTACATTTCAATTTGCTACAGTGTACTTATTTAAAAGATCAAATGCTGCATCTTTTCAAATAGTTGTTTGATCTTACAAATTGGTTCCTAAATGGGGGTACAGGTTCCTTTTGGGTACTTGAAAACTTTCTTAGGGGGAACTTAAGAAAAAGTCTGAAATAGTAAAGTTCTGAACAAAATATAGTTTGCTGGTTCGAGGTGATTCAGTGGAAAAAAAAAAAAGGTTGAGATGACGAGTAACAATTTTTTTTCCCATTATGTTTTACAGTGATATTATTTTGCAATTACATGGAAGAAAAAAACTATCATTCAATGTTATACAAATTGATATTTACACAGAATGTGGCCCTTTATCTGAATAGCAGCAAACATTGAGAGGCAGACAAAGATCACTAAAAGTGTGTGGATAACCATGTGTTAATAAAATGTGACATGGTGAGATTCCTAACAATGCCCTCATGCAGCAAGTTTCTAAGATGATGACAACTTGGATTGTTCAGGACAGTCTGTTGGAATGAACACCGTCTCCTGTTTCTGCAAAACGATTCTTGTAACTGTCGGACTCTCGACCTGTGAGCAGGAACGCAAACCTACAGGGACGAGCTTCATCAGCCTCATTTGGGATCAGTGTGATTAATTGTCTTCCTCGTTTGTGTTTAACACCGTATCTAACATGCTGAAATGATATCTATTCAGTTCTCTAAAACACAACAGAGAAACGCAATGGTCCAAGTGGAGGAGCAGCCTCTCGCAAACAGCCTTCGCCTGTGTTGATCAGAATGCAGTAACTGGGAACTGACCCACACAGTGTCTCTCTAATAAATCCTCGGATTCACCTCTGGAGCACGGCCGGGCAATCTCCCCTTCTTTTTGTCTCCCTCTAATTAGTCACATATTAGAGATGCAGTGAGAAACAATCTAATTAGGAGGTGCCTGACTCAATTTGCTTGTGGAAAGTTCAGTAATGGAGGAGGGGGAGAACGAGACAGAAGCACAGGGGAGAGGCGAGGTGTGGGGGGGAGACAGAGAGAGAGAGAGACTCTAATCTTAGCCATCCATCTCTCCATCTCCTCACCAATTAACAGCGCTCACCACGCAAACATGCAAAGGACCGGCAGACGTGCGAGGCTCCAGCCTGTCGTGTTTGTTTATTGAGAACATCTCTGTGTAGGTTCCTACCTGCGGTGAGCTGAAATCTATCGAGATCCATCGTGCTGGGATGAGAGCGCCGATTAATCAGCACAAGTTGCGACTATGTGCGTAAGCAATTCCCTTCTCGGCGAGTGGTCCCAAAACAAAACGTACTGACAAAGCAAATATACAGAGATTAAGCCATTTATCTTCAAGCTAATTTGATTCTGTAATCGTCTTTGGACACGGTTCAACCACATTTATCAGATGTCGTACATGCGTATTTATCCTTCGTTGACCTCGGATTTCATCGAGTTGTCGAGAGGAGAGATCCACATCCAGTGAAGGAGTGTCAATACATACCAGATCCCCTAGTGTAATGCTTGGTGAGGACACCACTGGAAGGGACAAAGCTGGTGATAAAGGAACTCGTCACCACGAGCTAACAGTCAGCGAAGGGCTGCAGTTGCCACTGACGAGGCTCCTCTGATTTATCGTGTATATACGCATTTCATAACAGCGTTTCTCTGTTCCATAGAGTTGTTACATGGTCTGCTGTCTGAAGGACACACGCTGCTTTCTGAGAATATTCACTCTGCCCGACGAATTCATCCTAAAATAATCTCCTTTTGTTGTACTGTGGATAAGATAAGATTTGTGTCCTTTGGTTGAATCACGATGTTCAGACACTCACGAAAGGAAACCATAAGAACTTCTTGTACATTAACGGCATTTTCAGTGTTTAGAGATGCATCTGCAGAGTTGGTTTGAATAGACTCTCAAAACCTTTTATCAGGTCGAGCAGAGATGTGAATCGAGAGCCTCTAATTACGAAACTTCAAGTATCATTGTGGGTAAACTATTTTCATTGGTTAGCTAATGTAAATTCACAGCAAGGCTATAAAGTATTTATATACATTTTTTCAATTACTTCAGCTATTTTAAGTTGAATAAGTTTGCTGTAGAAAAAAGGGTTTCACAATCAGTGAAAGGAGCAGTTTGCGCAGTTTCTAAAGTTTTGAATTTAAACATAAAATGAACTTTACTGCATGAAAATGTCAAGCAAGTAGTGTAGTGTATGCAGCAAGTAGCAAGTAGTGATAGTGTTTAAACTTTGAGAACTCGCATGGGGGAGGGTGTAACGCCAAAATGAGGTAAATGAGTTGCTTTTTGGCCTAAGTACGTTGGAGGACTGTCCAAAAACGAGCATTTTTCAACAGGAAAACTGCTCTGCTAGCGTCCCACTCACCGCCTCGGGCGGCTGCTCCGGGTTAACACGGGAACCGAACCCCCTCACATCTGTGGCAACTCGTTGCCTCACCCCAACCGTAGTCTGACCTCAAAACATGTTTTAATGGGATTGTAATTAGCTGTAGAACTGTGTTCACAGAGTTGGTGTCCTCTCACTTTTCGTTTGTGATCACAGCGTGCACCTGAATCAGAAGGCTCTCTCTCTCTCCAGCATCTTTCTATAAGGGCCCCCTTATCGAAAAGTCTGAGGTGCTGCTGTCGGGTGCCTCACTCTGCGCTCACTGAGTTTGCATCATTAAAAATGCACATGAAATCGTGGTTCTTGAGCTCAGAGGGGGGAAAAATAGACGTGGGTGGATTTTCACACTTTCTGACACCACTGCTGCACAGTCACGGGGTCATATATACTGCCAAGCTGCTGCGTTGAGCTGCACAGAGAAATCAGCATTTTTTCCTGCAGCACATAGTGTTCGAAAAGGTATGCAAAACAAATGGCTGGGATGTTTTAATT
Source organism: Malacoctenus tetranemus (assembly GCA_032274765.1). Lineage (NCBI taxonomy): Eukaryota > Metazoa > Chordata > Actinopteri > Blenniiformes > Labrisomidae > Malacoctenus > Malacoctenus tetranemus. The sequence continues at coordinate 1,778,255 of JAUESF010000080.1, forward strand.
TACTCCAACAATCGCATGACTCAGATGTTCATCTGCACTCTAATAGTTTCCTGCCATGCGAGGGGTTATAAGGCCAAAATATTCCATCCATCCACGGTATGATTTTGAAGTGGCGAGCTCAGTTTAATTTGGCACATACTTCTATTTCCAAGGAAGGAGTCCAACAAAGAAAAGGGTAATGAATGGACTGTCTGAAGGTCACTGCACTGCCCACTAATGGGTAAAGCGCTCCCAATGGCCCCACTGAATAAGTCCCTGTTCTACAACAGTGATTTCCTACAATGAAGCAAAATTAGGAGGAATCCAGTGGCAGCCCGGAGGACAAGGAGCTATAGGCTGAATTCTTGAAATACGGAGTGCTTCCAAGATTACAGCCCAACGCTTTTGGTACAAGGTCAGCGCGCGGGGCTGCGGAGCGGAACATCACTGCATTCTGATAGGAGCCTGTCCTGTATTTATTTAGCATGAGGCCAAAAAAACCCCCATCAAATCCGCTGCTGCTGTATTTGTCCCACGCCGACAAAGGGGAGAAAAACTGCGCGGAGGCAGGTGAAAAGTGTTTTTCGGTGATTACAATGACCCAGCTGCCGAGGTCAAAGTCGGTCAAACCCCCTAATGGAAGAAAACCCGTGTTTGTTAATCCAAGGCACATTGTAGGTGGTGGGTCCAAAATAGTTTGCTAGCTAAAGTAAACAGCCAAAGGCACGCCACACACTGTGCCCAAACATTGTGTCCAAAATCCAGCCAAAATAATTACAAAATGTCATCGAGAGGCAGACAAAGACGGAGCGAGGAAGACACGGGGCTGTTTTTATTGTTCCAAAAAGGGGGAATGTGGCTCCTCAGTGGACACGGCTATTTTAAAGCTGCTCTTTTTCTGGCAACCCACTGCCGGTTTATCTGGCACACCTCGATAAAACCAGCGGAAATCCTGCAATAAACTCATAGAGGTGAATGTTTTGTTTTTCTGTGGAAACTGATTAATAAAAAAGAGACATGCCACCGATTAATTTTTTTTCCAAACACACACAAACACAGCTTCAGGTGTTGCATAGATATTCTGGTGGTTTAGTGAGTTCTGAGTTAAAGCAGGAGGATTAGTTTGTGTTATGGAGAAGATTGTGGTTCCAGTAGAGAATAGGTTTGTTTCCTGAAGACAGATGATGCTGGTCATCGTAGTACTAAGGTGAAATTCAAGGTCAATCCACCACAAACGCATGTTTGTTTTTTTTTTAGCTATGTTGTCATTTTAGGAGCAAATTCTTCAAGACTGAGATAGTGCTCGACTTGTTCAACTATTCAAGAAAGAATCAGATGAGGCAAGGATTGTATTTTTCTATTAAGAGTACATACATTTTTCCTGGGTTTGTTTTTCTTTGCTGCGCCATGGAAAAGGCCCCACCCACACAGCAAACACCAAGTCAACTGTAAACTTGAGCATTGCTTTGTGCTGTATTCAGACGAGAGCAGCCATGTTACTATTTCACGGAGCTCGGTTTACTAGAGAAGAAGCACTCGATGCTTCGTGGACAAGCTCAGTGTTCCTGGAAGCAACATTTGAGGTACGTAGAAACAGTCACACGAACATGTGTTTAACACGTGTGTTCACTCGAAAGGTCTGCATGAAGCCCATGAAAGCTGTCTTCTTTTGGAGCTTTCTGCTTGCTGGTGATGTGTCTCATCTGTTTCTGTTGCTGCTGCTTGTTGTTCGATTCAGAATCGGATTTTCTACGAGAATCTCTGACTTTCATATGTGAGAGCATCTTCCTGTGATTACTGTCATAATTACTGGCGCCAATCGACAATTCTGTCACTCTGACTTGCATGATGCAAAAGCGCACAGGCTAATAACACGGGCTTTACCCAGTTAGAGGACGGCTTAAAGTGGAAAAAACGACTTTGCAGAGGAACTAGTGAGAGTAACTCAGTTTTCATTGTTTGGAAATAACTTTTGAGATTCATGTATTACTTTTTTTTCGCAAGCTCACCGGTGAAGCATGCTGACTGAGCATTTCTGTTACTGACACCAACTTTCAATGAGAAACCGCCAAAGAAAATAACTTGAATATAAATTTATGAAAAGAAAAAGGCTTCATCGTGAAATACATTTGCTTCCACTACCTGTACGTCAATTAATACTGAGTGTATCAGTGCTGAGCTCAATTACACGCGTTTTGAATGAGCGTTGATGTTGATCCTCCCACTCGACTGCTTTTTGCATCAAAGCATTTGGTCGCTATATAAAAAAAATATAGATCTCAGTGGAGGCTGCCTCGTGCTTTTATTTAATGAGTTTTAGCTGGGAGTTTAAACATCCCTGGAGTGAGTTGCAGCGCCACGCTGGGCCACCACATTTCCGCCCTCCAGAATGCCACCACATGCTGAGGGGAGGTCCTTTCTGTGGGATGCACGGCAGCCAGATCTGTAACTCAAGACGGGCTCCCATCGCGAGTGGGGCTGGAGGTGCCGGCTGAATTGCCGAGTTCTCCATTCGAATGTCTGTCGTACATGAGAGCGTAAACACTCCATTTGCACCTCCTCACAAGGCGGCGCTGGGTGATAATCAGTGTCGCCACAATCGTTCCTGAATCCCTCGTCCGTGAGCGGTGACTTTGTGAATATCTTTGAGCATTTTTTACGAGCCGGCGCCACTGTTCACGGGCACAGTGGGGTGAGCAGAGGGCCTCCATAACAAAGAAAAGAAGTGCGGCTGCAGTGTGACCCACTAGCAATGAGGACAGGTGGGGAATCCAGAACAGGCATTTTTCGGCTGCTCCTGTGACCAAACTCTCGACCTGTTTCTAAGCTTATATTCTGAAGAATTCAGATGCAAGTGTCACAAGAATCAGGCTCTGGTCAAACAGCTAAATTGTCTGTAAAATGCTTTTCTACGAATTCACTTCTTTAAGTCTCTCTGAGTCAGATTTCTGTCCACAGCACCATGACACAGATGCACCTCTTGTGAAGGTCCTCACAGACCTCGACAAGCTTTCAGTGTTTGTGTTTGACTGTTGTGGTCTCTTTTTTTGGGAACTTGGACCTTGCCTAATTGACTAAACCACAGTGCGGGCGTCTCAGGAACATAATGAAACTGCTCAAACCCTGGAAACAGCAACTTCCTCTGAACATTTTTATCACTCAACTTGTAAACTTGAAGTTCTTCCTACTTTTTGATAGAGGGATAGAAATGCTAAACACTGTCCCACTGTCCCCCTGACTTGCCTTTTGCAGTGACACTTTTTTTATGATATCCTCACTTTTCCCCTTGAAACATTTTAACACATTTTACTGTTTTTGGGCATGAATCCCAAAACCCATGATTAATGATCAAATAAAAAAGATATCCTCACTCACTGCTGATCTCTCTCTCTCATGCAAATTCTCAAACAGCCAAACTTCAGTCTTGATTTGAAGGTGTATCTCCGGCAGGAGCCTCACACCTCGCTGACAGAGTGACACTGGAGAAGCGGCTGAAAGCAGTTCTGGCAAAGGAAAACTGGGTGGGAACAGCTTGTGTTTTGGAGACAGCGAGCAGGAGGGGTTAGCATAGGACGAGAGCTCCGGGGTTTTGATAAATGAGGCTGCGCGGTGGCTGCAGCACTAAACTGCTTCCCTCCTCAGCCGCGGTGACAATGTGATTAATATTTGCACGGCATTAAGCTAATTTATCATGGCCACGTGCGAGCCAATGGGAGGACAAGGCTGTCACATGGATGTGGCGGTCTGAGCGGGGAGGGGGGGGGATTTTTGGCAACGGGAGGCAATTATTTCCAGCCAAAATAAACAAATACAGCAAATTTTCTATTCGGGACGAGGTGAGTCTGCCAAGCGAGGAATTTAGATTAAGGAATGGGAGACAGGCAGAGAGCAAGAAATTCAATTTTGCTCAATGTCATCACGGAGTTTGTTTGATAAACATGTCCTGTGGAAAATTAGCTGCAATTATGTAACGCTTATCTCAGAGAGAGGACTCCATAAGTCGAGCCGTATCTGCATCTGTCGCATAAAGAGCTGCTTGTCAGATCTGGTGGGAGATGATGGATTTGATGAACATTGTTGCAGCCATACAACAGTGACTTTGTTCCCCAGTAAGCACTGTACACACAGAGCGGGTTTAAAGCAGCGTTTAGCTTTGCAGTGTTCACTCCTGGCCAGCGCCACGGTGTACTTCTAAGCCCTCTTACCTCTCAGTGACAAAGTCCTGAGTTTGCTCCCAAATGAAGCCTCATGGTGCAGTTTGCACAGGATTCCTCCCACAGCCAAAAAGCATGCAAATAGACTCGATCAGTGGTTCTAAACTTCAACCACTGTTGGCTGGAATCAGTCGACCTTCAGTTGGAAAAGCTGCATGGAGGATGAACGAGTTGATGTCTTGTTTTTCAATGTTTAACAGTGTAACAGAAGTTGACATTGTTCCGTCTTTGTGTTCAGACAGCTGCATTTCCTGAGTGCTATTATGTGAACATTTTATCTCCAAGCAGTATATTTTGTCAGCTTATTATCAAAACAGTATCAGATATTCATTGTAATGATAACAATAATATAAGTTTTAAATGACATCGTATAAAATGAGAAAGTCCTCTGACTTTAAAGTGTCCCCGTGACTGTCTGGGCTTCTGAGACTCAGTATTTCAGCAGTGTGTTGAACATGTTTCAGTGAGAAATCCCATTACATAATGACCTTTTTGTGTTTTATGGGGGGGAGTGTGAAACAAAAGAACAATGATTTGATTAGGTATACGGCACCCTTGGGCTGCCCGCAGGACACCTCAAGTGTTGGGACAGCCACTTGGATAAGTTTGAGTCCACAGCCTTTTAAAGAGGCAATGGGGACCAGAGGGTTGCTGGTTCGAAACACTGGACTGATGAGATGTTGAGGTGGGGGAAGTGAGGGGGCCTCCCCCCAGTCACCACCATCTTTATCCCAACTGGTACCAGAAAAAAGGTGGTGGTGACTGCTAGGTGACTGATAGAGGTTTGGAACCACTGTTTGAGAGAAGGACGCACAAGTCAAATAATAAGGGGGTGTTGCAACATTGCGCTTTGGTTTCGTTGAGAAAGTTTGCCGATAATTCCTGAACATCTTTGAGCGTGTCATTTCTGGGTGGTTGTTTGAGCTTTTAACAGTTTGTCAGACGTCCCTCAAGAGGGCTGGACGATCTGTTCCTGCCCCCCCCCCCCACCACCCCCCCCACCCCCACACCAAAAGCTGAACAGATTTGCCATTTGACGCGTGTGAAATTCATATTACAGAGAGCTTCTTCTCCATCCTCTTTGCCATACATGTCATTCTTGTGTATCTGCTGCAGCGGGACAGGCTCGCCCGTCTGTTGCGGCTTGGCAGGGAATCTGCCTCCGTGGTCTTGAAGCCAGTATTAAGATGCTCCTGCTGTCGGGGGGGGGGGAGGCAGGAGAAACCAATAGCCCGGGCAGTAACTCACCCTTTAAGACCGTTGCCTTGTTTAGGAAAGTAATCTACCCCCGAGCTGCTGCCTCATTCTACACACGATACATCATTGACAAACACTGGCACAGCAGTATTCTCAGCAGTCGCACTCAGCCTCCCTGCTGCCCGCAGCTGCTCAGCCCGGCCTCGCAGCGCCGAATAGAGTCCTCCGCCTTCAGCGAGGGCTGAGGAGAGCTGTCGAAAAAACAAGGTGCGGCTCGGGGGAACTCATCATGCGACCTCCCCTGTGTGTATGTATTATGATAATACTTTATGCAAGTCACATCTCATTTCCACTCCATTGTCACTGGAGTAGCTTTCCGAGTGACACTGAGCCCTTCAGGAGCCATTTTCTCCCATCAGCACATCCACTCGACACCTCGGGATCCAGGTGTGGATGTCTGAGCGGCGGGCGGAATTTCAGTGAAGGAGCAGCTCGTTCAAGTCGAGTTTAATTTGTGTTGCACAAAGAATTCCTGGAAACGGAGGCAGTTGTGTGAGATGATGAACCAACGCAGCAGCAGAAAAATGCATCCAATTGCATCAATACAGCTGCTTTATTCAATTTAGGGTCACATGTGGTTGAACGTACCAATGCCGATTTTCAGTTTTGATTGATGTGAAGTAACTGAGTGCACCATCACAGAATTAGGTTTGGTGCCAAACGCTCCATTCTGATCCTTCACACTCAACAACCTGGACAGGTTGCCAGACCATCACAGTGCTAACATAGAAAGACACACACTTGCACTCTTCAACACATGTCCAGTTCTATCATTGAATAATCCAGGTCTATGGGTTGTAGAAGAGAAATCTTCAGTATGTGGTGCAAACCTCTGCTGATCCAGGAGCACCATGCAAACTCCAGACTTAAAGGCCCCATCAGTCAGCAGGTTGGAAGTGGAAGACTTCTTGATGTTTCTGCATTCTTTCACAGTTAAAAGAAAAGAAACAGCCTTGGTAGGAAATGCTCAGTCGCAACCCTTTGGTAAAAAATGTAAACTCCACCATGTTGCTGCAGAACATGAACACCAAAGGTAATTGTTTCATCATTCTCAAGTTTGACGTTATTTGTGGTTAATTTCAGTCTGGCACATCGACACACTGTAACGTTACAAGCGTAATGAGAGCTCCTGATGAAGTCGCTCACAACCATTTCAGAGGAGCAGAGTTGCTGATGGAGCATCTGAGGCTGCTTCTCTTCTTCTGTGTAGTGGATGTAATTTATGGGGCATGTCCAGCATGTCATGCTAGGAATGATAAACTGTGCAGGGAGCAGTAAACAGACTGGAGCTTCGTTTTTAGTGTGTGTGTGTGTGTGGGGGGGGGGGTGTAAAGGAGTCATCATCAGCTTTTATTTGTTTCTTGACCAATTTCAAATTTTTTGTACTTCCCTAAAAGCTTTTGTTCCCCTTCAATTTTGCCATTGACTATTAAAATGAGTGCAGATCTATTTGGATAAGAAAGAAAGAAAAACATATGAAGCTCATTTTTTTATTCTTACCGTCGCTCAGTTTTTGAAGAAATCTTTGAGCGTGCGATGTGCCCCAGGGACAATAATGGAAGAAAATGAAGGAATTGGAGGAGCGAGGCAGAGATTGTTAGGAACTCTCTGCGTTCCTGCAGTCTTCTACCTCAGGAAAAAGCTGCAGCCCTTGTTGTTGTTAGCTCACATAAGATTTATTAGATCCCACACTGAAACACTTGCTTTTCTAACCGCCGAGACTTAAGTGCCTGAATAATTGAGCGCGAGGAAAAGCAACTCCTCCAGCAGTCATTTTTTTTCAGCCGGCTTGTGGTTTTCGCGGCGCTCTCTCCATGTGCACCGTTTGTCTCGTGAGCCGTGCTCTGCTCAGGAATGAGCGGCGGCGTTACTGACAGCTC
>JAUESF010000080.1:1819587-1838244 GCA_032274765.1 Malacoctenus tetranemus
GTCAATCCCCCCCCCCCCCCCCCCCCGACAGCAGAGAACAAGACACTAATTCCTGATGTAGACTAACGTCGTCAAATCCTCTTGTGTGCAGACGCAAAAAAGCAGGGTTACATCTGCTCTGTATGCGACACGGGCCTCCAGAGATCACAGCACGGCAAGAATTAGCACCGCTGCTGCTGCTCCACTGCCATAACCTACAGCACAGCTTATAGTCAACCATCTAATGGCGTTTTGAGAGGCCTAAAAATTATGATGAGGGGCGGTTGAGTGAATATCACACAAAAAATGTCACAAGTTTTTGCATAACTGAGAGAAACATTTGCACAAACCTCCTTTCTGCTCTGCCCACTGGCTGGGGTCAGTGTTGCATGCAGATGATGGAGGTTGTGCTGAGTGGACCTGCTCAGTGCCCCCCCTCCCCTCAGGTCTCCCGCCGTCTGCGGGCTTGGAGGTTCACAGGTCAGAGCATCGCACTGGGGATCCATGTTCTGCAAAGTTTGACCCCACTGTGTGAGGGGTGAAACGGTCTGAGAGCAGGAAAGCAAGTGTGCAAAAACGCTTAGTTCACGGGCAGCAAAGTAGCGCAGCAGTGCGAAGTGAAAAGACAATAAAAGCCACAGCAGGTGGATCCATGTAGACACAAGCAGCTTGTAACACTGGTCTCTTAAAACCTGGTTTTAGTGCATTTACAAGATTTGTCAAATATCACCTTGTGTTAAATCTCGGTGTCTCATTTCCAAGTAAACAAGGTCCTTAAATGAAGCAACAGGCTGGCTGATTTCTGTTGTGTTTTTCTTTGTTGTGCCTTCGATTAAAAGTCATTAAAAAAGACATTTCACTCTAATTGAATGTTGTGAAGGCACAAAATCTAAAGCATTTATCAATTTTATTTTAAATTTGCCTCTTAAAGCTTTTCACAGTTCAACATTTTACAGGAAGCACCAAGCAACTTTAGGGGCCACTCGTGGCTGCAGAGTTTTTGCTTTGGTGGCAGAACGACGGCGAGAAGGTATAGAGGAAGTGCATCAGAGCGAAGGGACAGCTCGCCACGGCGACCTCCCTCCGTAAAGGGTCGGCGGGCTTTGGAGGTGGCAGAGATGAGGTTGGTGCCCTCGCGTCTCTCCAGCCGGGATGAAGGCGAGGGGAGCGCCTGAGCGGCCCCCTCGGCTCCGAGTAATAAAAACCACACGGCCGGTCACGAGTGAGATGTTACAAATCTGAAAGGTGCAGGTTTGCTCACAGTTCCCTGAGCCCCCCCGGGGAAACTGCTCCTCTGCTTTTGTCGGTGCTTAATAATTTGAAAGCAAGGCTTGTTTGATGCAATTAAAGATTCCATGCAAGGGGGGGGGAGAAAATCGTGTGAAGTTTTTTTTGTCGAATCATTGAACGTACCAACATATTTATCACCTTGACAGCAGCTCATGATAAGCCAACAATGAAAAGCCATTTCCCCCATTAAAGCATGAAAGGTGAGGTAAACAAGGGTACAACAGTGGCTAATTAATACTATGCCACCGTTCAGGAGCGCCGACAGCTTTTCTGCTATAAATGGGCTCTGGGAACCGCAACAAATCCCTCAACAGGTTGCCCCCCCACTCCCCCACTCCCCCTTGCGCTGGTGTGAGCTCTGAGCTGACTTGAGGTATGTTGTGATGATGTACACACCATGTCTGCAAAGAGAAAAGATCACCTTGAGAGTAATCAGTGCTGCAGGCGAGCATCCTCCTGTCACACTGTGTCACCTGACAATGCCATGTGAGACATGCAAGTTGTGTAACTGTTTGTTCTTGTTGTTTTTTTCAGTCAGATGCTTATCATGAAAACTGAGAAACACACCAAGTCTTCCATCTGCTTTTAGGGAAACGTTGCTTCCATCAGCTTAATAGCACAGATCAAAGCTGTGGGAACATCTGTCGGTTCAAAAACTTTATCTTGTGCTTTTAGTACAAAATGTGAAAGTACACCGTGGGTTTTATTTGCTTTTCATGCTTTATTCAAATGTACGAACTGCAAAAAAAAAAAAAAAAGATTTTCTGACAATTTAGACACAACTTGTCCCGATTTCTCTGGAATTTCAAGTAGGATGTAGGTGTGCAGTGTGTCAATGCCAAGAGATGAATTCAGTTTCTCATTTTTATTTTAAAAAGCCTTGCATATTAAATCATGCTGGGGTTTTTTTGATCATCGTTGTTCTTGCCAGTTTTATCTGGCAGTTGTATTTTTCAATTTTTTCCTTTCTCGCAAAAATAATACTTGATTTATTTTGGTGGTCTGACTGCGTGATAACAGACTGTGTTTTTTACATTACAATGCTGGGTCGACCACGCACATTGATGAGTCCATCTCCTGCGCCCACAATTCAGAGATTGTAATGGCTTCCGCTCCGGCAGAATAAAGCCTCACTCACAACCTGATGTACATGCTACTATTCACAGTCTGTGGTGAGATGAAAAGCGCCATCACTGGTTGCAGATTGGTGCTGCAGACTTTTGGTCTCATGTATGAAACTGTTTTGATTGTAGAAAATTGAAAACATGAATATGAGACCCAAGCAGCAGCCACATTATGCACAAATATTACACAGCTTTGTCCTCACTAAAGCAGCCAAACACCTGTGTTTTTGAGAGGTTATGAATTGACAACCTGATTTATTCATGTTTGGTGCGGTTTCTTTCCAGTTGTCTCAGCCAATGAGGTCGGACGATTCTCTTCCAAATCCTCGAAGGCTCAGAGATTAGAAGCTAATTGTGTAAGAAAATACCAGCGCTCACCTAAATGGGCAAACACTGAAAGGTTGAGTGATGCTAACTTGCCTCAGTTCAGGCTCCCCCACCAGGCCATAATGAGGAAACGAGTCAACCAAACAATTCAGGAGTCGGCCAAACAACGTTCTCAGTAGATTGATGTGAATTCACAGTCAGTGATGAAGATTGCTGTCTGCATGATTCTCAGATGGAGCCAAAGTTTCAGTCTGTTCTGATAAATGATTTGTCGTCATGGTGAAACTTTGTCTGATCACCAAACAGAAGCAGAAATGTTGGGATTAGGAGAGTTTTTGTTGCTCTGGCCATCAAAACAACCTCACATGAGATTGCGTGTGAACCCTGAGCTCAAAGGAGGCGGGCAAAAGCAGCTCAACTTCTGAAAACTTTGCGAAGGATCTTCCTCCCCCCCAATAAACACCACATGTATCACTCACCGAATCCTTCAGGGAGAATGTAAAAAGAAGCTGCGGCTGCATGCGATAAACAAAAATTTAATAATAAAATCTAATTAAGCTTGGGACAAGATCGAGATTAGTTTTGGGCCTCTGATTCCAAATTGTTTCCAACCTGGTGACTTGTTGTCTCCGCAGCGCGCCCGCTGTAAATCTGCAGCAAAATGGAAATATCAGCTGGAGGAAATTACAAGCTCCCGGCCATCGAGGGCGGCCGCCGAGCCGTCGTGTTCCCTCGCACGGGCCGTTCTCATATTCCTGTGGCTGCCTCGGAGCTAATGAAAACGCAGAAGACGCGGGATGAAGTTCCCTCCCCCCACCCCCTCCCTCCCTCCCTCCCTCCCTCCCCTGAGCGTAAACACATTGCATAATAGGCACTTCTTCCAAATGCTAACAGCCCCAGAAAAGGTCTTAGCATTTTGAAGATATAACACTTATAAGCAGAGGTGATATTCTCGGAAAAAGGCAACAACATTTATTCTACATATTGACAGCGAGGGCACGTCTGTGTGTGTGTGTGTGTGTGTGTGTGTGTGTGTGTGTCTGTGTGTGTGTCTGTGTGTGTGTGTGTGCGTGCGCGTATTGTGATTCTGAGGCGGCTTCTTTTGTGGGTTGTTATATTCTAAAGAGGCTCTGTAGGTGGGCTTCACCAGCGTCCTCAGAAATTATACACAGCGAGCATGCAAAGCTTCCTTTTTTGAAAATGCCAGGTATACAGAAGGTAACATTTAGCTCTTATTCTGGTCTCTTGGGGGATTTTGTTTTCGGTTTATTCGGAGAATAGGACTCAGCCTGGATCTCAGTCAAAGTCTCCACTCTGAGGAAAGCGATGAAGACATGAAAAAAAAAAGTGTTGAATGTGTGTTTTGCTGGCGTCTAATTTAGGATAATTAAAGAAACACCACGCACTCCAGCTTCCACGTGGCTTTATTCTCCCCCGGGACCGACGGAAAACTTGTCGAAACATCAGCGAAATCCAGCCGCACGCAGAGTCGGGAGGCATTTTATTATCTCAAATTATGATGGAGGGCTGTTGTCGGGACAGCTGTCTGCGCTCCCGTTTGTCGTATTATATCATCTTCCACTTGCTTCATGTTGCGTGGCAGTGAAGAGGGGCCTCCGTCCTCGGACCACAGCTCGAAAATGATATTAAGCTGATTTGCAGCTCGGCGTTGTCCAAATTTAATGACACCGGGTTATAGGAATTTGGATGCAATAAATCTTTTAATAAAAAATAGTTTGGAAATGTCTTTTAATGTCCCAAAGTCACTTTTTTTCAGTTCGTTGGACCTGTTGTGAAGACATATGGAGATAACAGAGAATTCCTGCATCTGAAGCTACTGACTGTGAAAGCTTCTTATGTTGCTTGTTGTGCTTGTTTAAAATCAGGGAGTGACACTTGCAATTCTTTGCCTCCCGCTGGAACTCACGATTGTCAAATTTGTAGTTCAGAAGTTAGGTTTCAATGACAAAAACGTATGAAAGTATGTTATGAAACAATTGTGTTGTGCTTCAGTGACCGCCTGTGTCTCTTTCGCTCCCCAAACGCGTTTGTGAGGTTGATAGATTGACATGGTTGCAGTTTTATGACTTCATATTCTTACCTGAGGTTTGAGTCAGTCCTGTCAAAAAAAATATGCATTTGATTGAACTTTGATAATTGCAATGTGAGTGGAGGTCAAACATCTGCCAGGAGTTGGTTGCTGGATATCAAACGATGTTTCTATCTTTTAGATCCGATGTTTCATGGAATAAACAGCGAAACATCTAAACTTGTTTAACACTTTCATTGCTCTTATGATCATGCGCTGCTCATTTTTTTGCTTCTAAATTGACAATGATTTCAATAACGTTCTTGAAAGTGCTGAACTGTACACCGGATGAAAGCAGGTGTTCAACAAAGCTCATTAATAAATGCAAATGTAACTTGAGGCACTTACATCCGTGCAGCTTTGTGTCCTTGGGTACTTTTTTTCTGCTGGTGCTGCATTTCTTTGTGCCATTCAAAGAATACAGAAAAAATGCACATCAGGCTAAATATCCCAAAGGTTTCATATCTAGCTAAATTGAAGTTGTATCTACAGAATATGTGTGCTGTCGCACACACTCCACCACGTGTTCTCTCAACAGCAGTTAGACTCAGGACTGCATTTGCTATATAGCTCCTCTAGTGGTTGGAAGTAGCAACTTGATGTTGATGGTTAAAAACTCAACGTAATTACGTCGTGCCCTGAAAAAGATTCTCCTGTGTTCATTCTAATTAGAGATAAGATGTTTGTTCCAACATGATCAATGAAAACTTATGGTTGGCTGAGGAAACTTGTTTCAAGATTTTGATCGGGAATTACGACACCTTCGACTTTGATGCCTCTCGTCATCATAAATTCAGATAATTGACGAATCGGCCGTTTGAAGGTCTAAAAATAGTCATTATTAGTAGAGAGCACACTTAAGCTGACCTATTTGAAATGACAGGCAAGAGTGATGTAAGAACTTAGCGCTGGAGGTGCAACATCCCGGACATCAGCTCATGTAGCATTAACAGAGAGAACCCCGTATTCAATACTGATGCACGGCTCATTAGCAGGAATTGCTCGGCCCCCCCCTGGTGCCCGCCTCCTGTCCTCGGGTAAAAAAAAAAAGCAAAAAAAAAAATCCCTGTCTTGGTTGAGCGGTAGCGACTCACCACTATCTTCAACTCGCAGACATGCACTGTGTGCCCTGGCTCTTTGTCAAATCCTAACAGAGAGCCTCTTGGTTTAAGTAATGAGAGCGGTGATTGAATATTTAAGCACCTAATTAAATTCTCTTTTTTTTTCCCCCGCCACTTTTGGGGTGCGCTGCGGATTTCTGGTCCTCCTGCTTGAGAAGCACTAGAGTTTTTGAGTCATTCGGGAAAACGGCAGATTCTACTCTTCACAGGAATGACATTTAGGATTATGAAGGGGAGGGGGGGCTACCAAGAGATTCAGGGAGCCTAATGTGATTGCGACAACTGGGACTATCTAAAACAAGCATTCTGTTGTTTTGATAAAAAAAAAACACCAAAAACTGTACCAGTAAAAAAAATACATCAGGGGTCGCTTTTGGGTTACTTGTAGATGTTGCCTCAGTTTCTTCAAAGTATAGAAAACAACCAGTCTTCAGTGAAGACACAAAACATGTGTGTGTTAATGAACTGCAAATAAAGATACATGAATAATTTGAATTTGAATGTACTCTCACCTGATATTTTCAGACACTGTTTCGGAGGCTTCACTTTATACCGAGCCAAGTGCATTCATCGGTTCCTTTGAGTCTTGAAGAAAAAGGAAGCAGATGGTTAAACTGTTTTCTTCAGCAAGGGATTCCCACTCCATCCAGAGCCCGCGGAATACAATCAGGGACTCAAGTTTGACAGAGGCAATGGAGCAAAGAGGAGGAAAAAATGTTAACCCAGTGGAAAAACAACCTTCCCCCTGTGTTTTGGCAACTCAACACTGATGCGGCTTTAGCGCAGGCCCAAAGCACTTCCCTGTAAACAAGTGCGGTACGTGAAGGATCGGAGCTGCTGGGTGGAATTTCAAAGAAGCACTGAGGCACCGCAAGGAATTTCACGTATGTCCAAGAACGTATGGGAGCAAAAAAAAAAGTATCCAATAAGACAGATCAAGTTGATGATTAAATATTTTTCTTTATACCTCCTCTTTTAAAACCACGCCATGTTTACATGTTGGCCTAAAGTAGGACTCTAACCCTCATTTAAACCCACACGTCTCTTCGTGCTCTCTCTCCTCGCGGGCGCACGTTTGCGAGTGCTGGGGTAAGCACTCTCCTGCTGGGCGCGCTCCTGGGATGGAGATTTCTGCTTATTAAGATGTCCAACAAAATACAGATGCAGGCAAATCCCAGCTTCCACTTTGGGGGGTGGAAATACTGCTCAACTTCAGGCACGAGAGATATTTTGAAATGCACTCACCTTGTAATGTAACTAAATCCTGCTGACGACGACTGTCAAAGTGCCCGAATAAGAAGGGAAAACTGTGACGGCGCGCCAGCGTCTCGGAGGAGACGGATAACATCGCGTCCCACTCACCGTTCCCTTGAACATGCACGATTCAATAAGCCATCGCTGGTCTATATTTATATTAGTCTGTGTTTAGTGCTCGGTGGTCACAAACAATCGCAGCGGAGCAAAATATCGCCAAAGGCTTGAAATCAACCACTGGCCCGGCGTGTTCAATAATAAGTGAGAGCTGAGTCTATGTTCACAGAACGCACCGAGGATCGAGCGAAGGATTCACCGTGTGCTAGATGTGAATACGGGGCCAGTGGACAATTCACATGTGTGTGTAGATAGATGTGTAATGTTTGAACACCCTCTGGCACAAGAGCTGGGATACAGTGCAGGGGCTCACCTCCATCAAAGATCCAGCATGTGTAGGCTGCCAGCAAGAAGCGTTGAATAACTCAGTGATCATGTAAGATCCTTGAATCCCTCCGTGTAAATTGTGCAGGAACGCTCGAGCTCTGGATATAGTTTGCATTGAAGGTCAAAAAGTGTCCGTAAAAATCCACCAAATGCTTGGCTGAAAGTTTCGCTGCTACCCGCAGTTTGACCGGACGCTTGGTCGTTTTGTTGTGATAAAGGTTGGAGAAGATTTTAGAATTTCTGGTGCAATCATTTGTTGAGCGTTTTGGAAATACATTCCAATGGAAAGCATTTGGAAAGCGTTGTTTTGGAACTTTATTTCTACTTGTGCTCGGATTCTTCAAGCCCAAAGGAGTCAGTCATCTTGTGGTTTGTCAGAGCGTACCTTGTGGAGGTTTATGGGGTTTCTGATTTCATTCATTCGTCAGGGGCAGGGATTCCCATTGTCTTTTCCCTGGAGTCCCCCCAACTGCCTAGCGAAACGTCTGGAATAGTTAGAAATCAGAGAGAGGGGTCCACAAACAACACAATAAACCCATACGCTTACTGACATGTCACAGCACATATCAGCAGATGCCATCAGACTTAAAGCACGGAGCAGTTTCCCATGTCATCTCTACATTCAGTAACGTGTGTCTTTCTGGTTGTCCTTGACCATCTCTGTGCAGGTGAAGCCTCAGGGCCCCCCTTTTTAATTTCTGCTCCTCATTCTTAAAGTGGGCCCAGCCCCCAGGTTAGGAGCCACTGCTGTATGGCGTGTGTCTGAGGAGCAAGCACTGGAGTGTCCAACCTCAGTCCTTTACAGGCGGCTTTATCGGTTTTGTTTCCAACATCTTCCTGCTCCAACACACCTGAATCCAATCAGTGGCTCGTTAGCAGGCTGCAGCAGAGCAGGATGATGTCACAGTAATTAAAGCAGGTGTGTTGGAGCAGGGAGACGTCCCAAACTCTGAGGACTGAGTTCAGACACCACTGAGCTCCACACAGTGGATTGCACCACTACTGCTGCGTCACAGTATCAAGAAGCCCTGCTGGATCCGTTTGATGGACGGGCTCTTGTCTGTTGTCTGTTTGTTGTTTGTGTGCCTGCCGGTGGTCTCTCGAGGAACTCTGCTTTCCCCCGACGACGTGGAAGACTGTCTTTTCCGTCGATTGACATTCGTATGTATCGGAGATATAAATATATATGTATGCGATGTACTCCTGCCTCAGAAAAAATTCAGTCAATACTGAAGTCAAATATTGTTGAAACATTCATGTCCATGACGAATGGATGTGAACCTCCAGCGTCCGCCAGAAACACTAATCATCTGAACTCACTGAAAAAATCTACAGAAACCTAAAAAAAAAAAAAAGTCAAAATGAAAATTAAAAACAAAAAAAATCAACAAGTATGTTTTGTTACAGAATTCTAATCAAATGCAATAAACAATCTAAAAAGCAGTCACGTAAATTGTATTGAAAGTTTTTTTTCACTGTAACTTTTATAGGCAATCTGTCATAACTTTTCCAATAATAAATGTACAGTTTAGGTCTTTTTACACAATTTATGTTCCTTTGAGATTGAAGAGAACAATTTCAAGTTTACATGACCAACATGACTCAATACATTTCATTCAAATGACAAGATTAAAGCAGCAATCAGAGCTGCAGTGACCAGAAGTGGCACATCGCTCGCTCCCTTGTGTCCTTTTTTCATCTCATACACCACAGAATGACTTTACAAACCGCCTCTTTCAACCAGCGCGCACTGTAGCCTGTGGAGCTCTGAGGTTTCCCTGAAATGCAAAGACAATTACATGATAGGAACATGAAAATGATGATTTACTTCATCTTCCCTCCAGCTACAGCATCGTTTCCCTTTTAACTGTGCCCAGCAGCTCAATCATCGTGAATGATTGTTCATCTGACATTCTCAACAGCGTGTTCCCCGACCCTCCCCAAAGCAGCTAAAGGTGTCGTCCCCTAATACTCATCACAGAAAATGAAACACTTTGTGACTTTCAATTCTCCGAGGCAGGTGATGAAGGCGAAGACCCCAAATGAAGGCATCTCTGTGACTTTCTCCATGGATACCATTGGGTTATCGCTCCTAATGAGGATGTAATTCGCCTCACGCGTTCAATGGAGTGGCTCTGTGCACGCGCCACCCCGACGCGGACCGAAAGGTGGAGCTATGGACAGAAAAAAGGGCCTCGGTGTTCATTTACTTTAAAGACCTCAAGTGGTGACAACCTCATCTATAAGCCAACCCACAAAACAACTGCTCCTTTAAAATAAAACGTGATCACAAAAATAGGGTGTACTGTAGCTGCGAGTAAGCATTGTTTTGTTTGAATAAGTGTGTTTGTCATTGAGTAATCCATCAATATTTGCTTGATAATTCATGTCGGCAACAAAATGCAACCTGTAATATTGAAAATACTGTTGAGACTGAGCTAAATATTGTAGGTAGGAGCAGAGCTTTGTAACATTTCATTGGATAGGTCGCAGCATTATTTCGTTTTCTTGTAGCCCTTAACTGATGACAACTGACTATGAAAGGAGACTGTTGATGGTGGTAGTGTGGTGGGGGCTTTCTGAGATAAGTAAAGCAAACGCATTGATTTAGTTTTCAGTCACTAAATGACAAGAAAAGATCACTAAAGTCCTCCTGATACAGATGTTTTCATTTCCAATTAAAAAGCCAGTTCCATGTGTCACTTTAGCAGGAGCAGTGTTGTCATTCGTCACAACTGAGAATGAGGCTGACGTCCATCCATCCATCCCATCCCATCCATCCATCCATCCATCCATCCATCCATCCATCCATCCATCCGTCGTAAGGCTACAGGAGCTGAACTCTATTCCCAGCTAATATTGGTAGAGGGTGGGACATTGCCAGGATATCAGGGGGCTTATCATAGTTACTCTCAGAGCTTCTCAGCTCACTCCCCATAGCTCACCTGCTGCATTCATAGCTGTGCAGATATTCAGTGTGATTTTTGGTGGCACGTGCAAACAACTGCACCAACAACACATGTACCAATAAAAAATTGACAAATTAGTTCCTTTTTCTTTCCAAACACAACCCAGTTCCACTCATGACTGTCTGTGTGAGATGGACTCGCGATGAAAATGACACAGCACGCTGCCGGCAGATGAGAGAGAAACCACAGTGAAGCACAATTTAGAGATTTTAGATGTGGTCACTGCCATTAATGTGATGATTGCACTTGTGTCACACTGAGCTCGAGTATAAAATGTATTAAAGCATTTCTCTGCCACTTAATACTCTTTTTATGGCTTAAATTTGAAATGACCATCATTTCAGCTCATGCAGATGAGTTTATGAGCCTTGGTCAGACCCGAGTTTACTCCATGAATGAAATTCTGTCATTTTCTCAGCACCCGTTTTTCGACACCGAAAATGAGAAGTTACCAGTTGGCTTCTCAAACGTAGTTACTTAACCCCCTTTCGATTAGCCTCATCTTAATGTGCTGATAGCTGCATTGTTTTGGTGTTGCTGCGACGCACTAGCTGAGCTGTCGGTGCTGTGTGTCTCAGTCTGACCACTGATTCAGCGAAGTACTCATCAGTAACTGGGGGCAAGTTGCTGTTTTGTTTTGTGACACACACCCACTGCCATGTACAAAAACCCAAACCTCCAAAATAAAAGCAGACGAGCAGAGTTTTCCATGCCTGCTCGTTCTGGTTTCCTTTGGAAGCCTCGGACCTCCTGACCTCTTGAGGGGGGGTTCCTGAACCTGAGGTTGAGAATCACTGCCCAGCTCCGGGTCTTCTTCAGTTTTTGCACAATTTCTTCCTTTTACTGTGTGTAATGTTTCATTTTACAGCAGATGTTAGCCGTATTACATTCCCTTGTCTGCGATTAAAAGTACCAAATGCATCCGAGCTAACGGCTTTATTAATTACCAAAGTAAAAGCTGAACATATCTCGGTACACCCACCACATCTGAGCTGAAATCAGCCCACATGTCTTTTGGATTACAGTTCTTTTTTTTTTTTTCTAAACTCTGAGAGCGCTTTGCTGAAAGCGAATGAGTGAACATGATATATTAATTCATTTCAGACTCAGCCATGAGCCACAGCAGCATATCAAGCGTTTGGAAATGAGGCAGACAGACATTTGTTCTGATGAAGAGAAAGTGCTCAATGAGCAGCCATTAAAGGCGGCAACATCTTACTGTCAGATTCGCTCAATTAATAATTAGATGCCAACGTTTGGCAGCACTTTGGTGAGGCGGACGCTGCGACTCGTCCGCCTGTAACATAAAGCTCCTCATCAAGCTTATCGAGTCTGTTTGACCTTCTGAGCCAGCAGCAGCAGCAGTGCCGCTTGTATTTATCGGTCTGTTTCTTTCAGATCATTTCCATTGCTCATGGATCACTTCACTTGTGATGACAGTCCATTTCTGGATAGTACATCAGTGGTTCTACTTTATGATGTGACACTCAGTCACGGAGTACTAATAGTTATAGTCCTGTCTGGCTCCTTATCACTGTGACAGCGCTGCCATCAGTCAGAATGCAATGAAACAATGCTCGGGGATATTTTGGACCCAAACGATGAACGTTGTAAACAAATAGCCACTGACGCCTTTTGGCCAAACTATCTATTATTGAAGTTGAACTTAAATGACAACAGAAATGTTTTCTTGTGGGGGTGTGAAGACGGTCAGTGTGGTTTCTATGGAAAGATATCAACTCGTCCCTGATCCATCGATGTTTTCTGATCACAAGGAGATTCCAGGGGTACGAATGTGCAACAAAGGCTGTGAAACATCGCTTTCATCCTGCCAAACAACATGGCTACAGAGCTATCCGAACAATGGAAGTTCAAATTCAGAAAATGACCGTCACCTTTTCGAAGGCCAGGAGTTGTTCTTTTGATGTCAACAAAAACAGTCAGTTTACAGTTTGATTTGCAGCTTCTTGTATTTACATCTTGGTGAGACTGTGTGTTCCGCCAGTGTTTGGCTTCACTGTGATGTTTAAGGAGCTCATGAAGGAGCATTGCTGTCGATGACATGATCTCGACCACTGGAATTGTAGAAACTGGTAAGTTGTGCCCTATTTCTATGCAGTAACTGTTTTCAGATCAGTTGTTGCTCTCGAACGGGTCCAGGTTTCACAGCAGCTGTTAGACTTTCAAATCTTGTGCAAAGACAAACACTCCTAAATGTTTGTCTTTTTACAAATTCCACCTGAGCATCTGCAAAGTACATGGTGAATCCCTGAGGGGATTTCGGTGACATTTCCAGTTTAGGAACAGTCGCCACATTGACGAGGTGAACTGGTTACAGGAGTGCCGACCGCTTTGTTCCGTTGTCCTCCGGTTCTAAATAAATACAAACTGTTTCATTATTCAGACCCTCAGATGGGTCAAGGGAGCGTTTACCCTCAGGACTGTTGTTTGCTGAAAAGCGTTGGAGAGTGAAGGCAAGCTCAAATGAATGAATGAGGGAAATGAATAAATGCCGCTGCCTCTGCATGCATGAGGTCACTGACTGCGACTGTCAGGCCCCGGTAGCATCACTGATGGGTTGCCAGGGGGCTCTCTTCTTGGTTCATGACTGTTTATGTTATACATAAATAACAATATTCTAACTAAGGGCTTTTTTTTTGCAGATGACACAGTTTTATGTGCCTCAGGATTTTACCCATCATCAGTGTGCATTCAAAGCCTTTCATGTTTCACTGTGTTTTCTTAATGTATGAAGTTCATTTTTTCCTCCATCTACATCAGTGAATATTAGAATTGTGTCTATATGTATATTTCATGATACCAATAACTCACAAACCTTATCTCAGCATCAGCCCCCACAGAATGTTTGTTCATAAGACTCTGGACCTTCTAATCCAATTTGATGTCTGTCAAAGCAATATAATGAACCCAAAGATGGGGATGATGCCCACAAATTCAATGTAAAGAAGAGACCTTCAAATTAAAAGCAATAAGCAGTTTTGCGAGTGTGCTATCGAGCTCAGAAATGGTCCTGTTGTTTTTCAAATTCTGCAAGTGTAAATTGAGCAAAGTTAGGCAACAGGCAACGCCTCGGACCCTACCATTGCTCTGTGTCGCCCCACCAAACTGCCTCCCCAGCTTGACAACCACTGCAGTGGAGGACTGTGACAAAGGACCAATATGGCTGCCAGTCAACTCTTTTAGAGGACTCTACTGGCTCTAGATAGCAGAATAGAGTGGTAGGGTAGTCATGAAGTGTAGTAGAAGCTAAGTGTCATAGTTGCGCCCCCCCCTTCATCTCTCCCTCTTTCTCCCCCCTCTAATCTGTCAACCATCTCGGTTTTCATTCCATGATTCACACATCCCCTCCCCAGGATATGTACTGGTGAGAGCGACGCTGAAGGCTGAAGTGTAAAATTTGAATTGCTTGAGAGCTTTTGAATCTAATGTGCATTTATTTATTCACTCTGACAGTGAACAATGCGGGTGACATCCAGCGTTGCCCGGAGCATCATCCTTGCGATGAGTGGCAAAATAACATATCCGCTTGATTTCCTATATGTGGTAATATCTATGAAATTGGAAACGTGCGTCCCCTGACAATGTGGGATTTGTTTCGTGATCGCGTGGTCACGGCCTGTCTCCCCGCTGACATCAGCGCGCGGGCGGGGGAGGGCTGCCTGTGGTCGCCGCGGCGTTTGCGAGTTGCCCGGTGGGGGAAGTGGTGGGATAAACGGCGTTCTGGGGGGATATGAATCAATTATGATCCCCAGCAGCTCGGCGTGGCAGGTTATTAATCAGTTCAACATGCACCACTTGCTCATCAGATAAGTATGAGGCCGGAGTCTGTTTCAATCAGCGCTCTTACAGCGTTGGCACGATGGCCAGACCTTGATGGTGCCGATAGAAATGTGCTGGCACGGCGAGTATCAGATGTGACATTGGGAAGCCCGTGGATAGCGCAGAGCGGAACGGGCCGGACGCCTCCAACGCGACTTCCATAGGGGGAGAGAAACTCGCCTGCTATTACAGTGATTTCATCAGTGTGATTTTATAGCTTGTGAAAACCTGAACAGAAGACTGGCAGCTGTGACTTTGTCGTCACGACTTGTCGAAAAATGGCTTTGAAATCCGTCAATACGCCTTATTTTCTTATTTGCATGTGTAGGAAGTGCGCTTTTGCGTGTAATCATTTCATTCAAAAGTGTCTGCACGGGTACTTTTTCCACACGCTAATTGAATTTGACTTACTGGAGGGATCTGTAATTCAGGTCAGTTTAATAAGAGCACGTTGAAGACATCCAACGAGCCAGTTTCTGAGGAACGACTTTTCAATTTTATGAAAGGAAACATGTTGAATATTTTTTCTGATGTAAATTACCCCAAAACCCCTGAAACATTGAGACATATTAGAGAAGGACCCACTTCTAATTTCATTGAGATATCGCACCTTCATTTCATTCCTAATACCTCCCTTCCCCATTTAAAGTCATGAATGAGTTCCATCCTTTCAAAGGGGGGCTATTATAAAGGAGGGCTGGATAATAAGGAATAATACGCTCCACATACAATGATTCTTTTCTCTGTCCTGGTCATTAAAAACAGCAGCTCATTCTCTATATGAATGACAAATGAATTGAAGGCTCATCTTATCATCAATCCTTTCTTTTCTTTCGGCATAAAAAATACCAATTAGGACATAATGAAAGTCGCTGATGTAAATGAATAGCTGTCAGAAACAGGTGGATGAAAGTGTCAGTGGATGACAATAAAAAGCACTTTTCAACTACCGTCATCAGTGTTGCAGCTGAAAGTCAGATTATACTTGTTCTGTAAAGTTTATTGTAGAGTCTCTTCAGGGATGCCACCGCGGGGCTGATGATGTGAGCTTTGTGAAGAAGAAGCTTTCACTTGAGTGGTCGGGTGTGTTCAGACAGAAGTGGTGTTGGGGAATGTTTCTTCCTTTCCAGACACTTTGAGATCAGGCAGCAATGAAAGCAGAACCAGCTCATCGAAGATACATGCAGTCTGACATCTTTCTTCTTGTTTTCAGTGGTTTGGTAAAATAACAAAAAGCTGCTTTGAGAAAAAGTGTTGAAAAGCTAAATCGTTGGCGAAGATAGATGCAGTGAGAGACAGCAGCTCTGCAGCTTGATGATCTTCTCATGTAAGACAGATGTATTAAAACCAAACCCACTAAAGATTAAATTCATGTGTCTTTACTGATTCAAATCTTAGTAGGACTCGAAATAATTACAACTAATGATGTTTCCAAAAAGAACCTGCAAAATCCACCTTTTGGACGTGTCCACAGCTGCCTTTGTTGCTGTAGAACGTTTCATTGACGTTGTGGGTTTTGTCTCGGAGAAAATCTGCACACGTAGCTTTGCCGAGCTGAACCATTCTGTACTGGACAGAAAGGAAGTACGGAGACGACTAATTGACATTGGCCTACAGTCCTTTAGCCAATCAGGACCCAGAACACAATGTGCGTTTATATTGTCAAAAAGCTTAAATAACTACATCAAGAAAAATCCGTGAAATGGCAAAGCCCCGAAAGGTGAACCGCGTTATAGTGAGGCATCACTGTATAGCATCGCATTGCAGTACTGTGCTTATGTTTAGTGTTGTGTTGGAAGTAGTTGGAACACGGCTGGAATGCAGCGTTTCTGCTTATGCTCCAGAAAGTGAATTTAAAGAGATCTCAAGCGGTCACATCTCTTCCGAAAGTGATAAATATCTGTCAAGCTGTCTGCCGTCATAAGAGCGAGCTGGAGTTCACCCTGGAGTTTACTGGAACAGCAGAGCGGCGGGCTCCTCACGCAGCCCCCCCTGCAGGACTGGAGGTTGTGAGGAAAGGGATTAAGCTGTTTGAGCTGCACTCGCCAAGCAGCCAAAAACAAACAACACAGATTCCTCCTAAGCGCATAGTAATGGACGTCAAACAGACGGGATCGCGATTGTGTCCGCGCTGCAGAGGTGACGCCGAGCTGACGCTGTGCGGCGCGTACGAAGGATGCAAGATTTAGCCGGACAAAAAAAAAGTGGTGCTGAAGTAAAAAAGTGGACCTGCGAGGACGAGGGCACCGGGTTGTTTAATGGATGCGCGGCCTGCAGGTCACCCACGCAGACAGGGGTCTTCTGCAGCATTTAGCAAGAGATCGATTGTTGCCAAATCGTTCCTGTATCAGTCTGTGGTCTATCAAATCTATTTCGCCCTGTGTGAGGAAGGAATGTCAGCATGTTTTTATCTTTGACTAATGAAACTAAAGGAAGAAAATATGTTTCTGACACATGAAGCAACATTTCCCAACAGAAATAGACTTTTTTGTAGGTGTCTGAAATGTTGAATAGACCAAAATGCATTCACACAATAAAATTGTATCACAATAGTTTTGTCATGAAAAGGGCGTATGAGGCTTTTGTTTGAGGTGATCATTTTGCACGGCGAATCACAAGACGCTCAGGCAGTAAAGTTTATGGCACCTTTGCCATCCGCTGCGATCCATCTGTGGGATGAATGCGTTTGTGTGCCATGTGGGGAGGAGCCAAAGCATGCTGGGGAGGGGCCAGCGCGTTAGTGCCAAATGTGGGGCGGAGCCAAGTGACATCCATTCTCTCAGTTCGGCTGCTGTCGATTTAGACTGTTTGGAGAGGATTCACTCCCTCAGTGCTTTGAGTTTCCCGGTCCTACTGACTGTCCTCCTACTGAGTTTATTGAAACTGCGACAACAAACTCCACTGAATCCAGAATATTATTTTTACATAGACGAGTGCTACTTTTCAAGACGCTCGCACACACAACGCCTGGAAGTGAGAACAGAAGCTGCGTCGGACCCCCGAGTCCCCCCATAGCCGTCCTCACGTTGACAGAGGCATCTGCGAGCGGCGAGATAAAAGGCAGAACTGGCCGCGGATCCAAACGCTCCACAGAAGGATGAGCTCTCGCGTTTGAAGGCGGACGCCTTGACACCGATGAGTCTCTCTTTCCCGCAGAAAATGGAGCCCAGTGCTGTAATCTGCTCCATTTGAAAGTTCACACCATCACACGTTGGCAGCAGAACGGCAGTTTGAACACGCCGACCGGCGCTGCTCCACTGATGTCTTCCTCGATAAGGAATATCAGAGGCAACGTGTAAAAACGTGAGGACGCCGACTCAGAGCTGAATGAATCCAAATCCGTTGAAAATAAATATCTTTACTGGACAATATACGCGTCCAATGAAAAGGCCCAAATTAAACCTGTCAGAATAAAAGCATTGTGAACATTTGGTCCAGACGATGACCTTCACTCAGCTTTTCTTTTTTCTTATCTCTCCGTTTTCTTCCTCGGCTTTCAACCCAGACATCTGACAGAAAATTTTCTTTAATGGCCTCGGTTAACTGGCTTTCATGTTGCTTTCAGGATTACAGTTTTTTTACCCTCTTCTTCCTCCCAGCTGGTTGTCCTGCGTCTGACTGACACGACCTTCCTCCAGCTCCGCACATTCCTGTGTTTACTACACCAGGAATTCAACACAGCTTTATTTATACAGCGCCAATAACAGCATCATCATCGTTTCATTGCTCTTTGAATACAGATGGGCGCCTGAATAAACCCACAAGCTTTTAGGGACAGTGGGGAGGAGAGGTGGGAAGAAATGTCCAGCAGGACCAGGCTCCATACTGAATACATCAGTTGGTGTTGGAGGACAATCGGTGAGAAAAGGAACAGAGGGCGACAACAAATGAGCTCACATCTGCCAGGGAGAGAGAGAGGCCACAGACTGCCTGAAAGAGACATAAGGTTATTGACATGCAGTGGTGACACATTGCATGAGGTTGGGATCAATGCACTAAGACTCTACAAGCAGTAATAACCCACAGCAGTTTCACGTCAGAGGCTCAACTCGGCCTGTCTTCACTATGATCATCATTCAAAGGCAAAGTTTTAAGACGACCCTCCGAATTAGAGAACGTGTGCAAAGCCTAAACTGAAACTGGTTTGTGTGTGTGTTTGTGTGTGTGTGTGTGTGTGTGTGTGTGTGTGTGTGTGTGTGTGTGTGTGTGTGTGTGTGTGT
>JAUESF010000080.1:1868843-1885187 GCA_032274765.1 Malacoctenus tetranemus
CACACACACACACACACACACACACACACACACACACACACACACACACACACACACACACACACACACACCCTGATTAGTCGCCCATATCCTTAGAAGGATTAAGTGAGCAGAGCTGTGGCTTCACCTGTGTAGGTGTGGGAGTGATTTACTCAGATCTGTGCATGCGTACGTGTGTGTGTGTGTGCGGGGGGGAGGATGGCTGAAGTCCATAGGAGTGTGGCTGTAATGACGAGTACATGGTTGTGCGTGGGAATAGTAATGATTTTCTTGCCTCCTCAGTAACTAATGCAGTGGAAGGCAGGAATATTCGAGTTGACATCAGCAGCTTATACAAACCTTTTTTCTTTCATTTTCTGGGAATATTTCAGAAAGTAACAGCGATGCGGTCTGTCAACTGGCATTTGGGATCTTTTGGTAGCTGGACAAGGCTTCCTCTGATTGGCAGTGGAAAGACATGGCCAATAAACTAATCCACTATAATCGGTTGTCATCACACCAATGTAAGAACACACAGATTAAAAGATGCCCATTTGGTCCCAAACTGTCACAACTGGCATCAGCAAGGATGCCGTGGATTGAGTAACGCTATATTGGAGCTTGAGGAAATTCCCCACCTGTATGCCGAAGAACACAATAAATAGTAATGAATTTCTGTTGCTTATTTGTACATTAGGGATCTTGAAACTGCCAGCAGAAGCTAGCAATAGCGTCAAACAATAGATCAGTGAAAGCTAGCTACCTTACGACTGATGAGTCAGTTGGATGTAATCTATATCACAATGTAATTCTTCTTTGCTGTGAAACAAAAGAAAACGTTGTCAGTTGAGTCCAGTCTGCTCGAAATCAAATTTTCACCTTCATGGAGAGAAATTCCTGGTTGAGATGTATGTTGTTTTTTTCCCACTTGGGACCTTTCCACTTCAAACTTACTCCTGATTACACCACCAGTTCCCGATTGTGTTGCTGTCGGCCTTTTAAAGCCAAAGTGTCGCCCAGGTGATACATTGGAGAGCATTGCAGATACTGTCGGTTTAAGGGCATCAGAGTCAGTGTTCAGGTCCTCCATATGGTGATGGTTTGACATTTTGCCTCTGCGTTTAGAGGGAGATATCACTCAAGTGCGTCTCTTGACGTGTTAAAGTTTACACCTGAGAGCCCGCAGCCGAATCTTGGAGAGAGCACAATATTGCAGCAGATTGCAGTTCAGAGACCTGGGGACCGATCAAACGCTCAACAGTATTTATAAATCAAAAACTGTGAATTATTGACAAGTACCAGGGGTCAAAACACAACAAATGTCAAAAGTGATGTCTCATTGGATGATAATTACTTTGTACAAGCCCATGAGTTTCAGGCCTCATAGATTTTCGGGTCTCATCTCGACTTGTGTATTTTTTTTTTCAGCCCCAAAGATCATTAAGGTCTCTGCGGGCAATCCAATTACTGGAATCCAAATATCTGGGCGTGGCCGCTTCGCCAGCGTCTTATTGCCCATCAGCCAGTCGGGTCCTGTTCATTGGCAGCCAAACCCCCCCCCCCTCCCTCCTCCAACCATCTCCCCTCCGCCCCTCATTTAAGTCTCCTCTCAGCAGACCTCTCACCTTTGATAATGGCTGAATTCATCAGCGGGGACCGGCGAGGTCTTGAGGGCAAGGCAGATTGGACAGGAGTGCTCCCCTCTCCTGCCGTTTTTCTCCTCATCTCTGGTGGAAACCAGCAGCTATCTGTCTCCTCGCAGTCACAGGCTGGCACGCTGGCAGGAAGCTGCCGCGTGGACGAGGGGAGGAAAAAAAGGAAAAAGAAATCCTGCTCCTCCTTTTAAGACTTTTCAAAGGTCAAACTCTGCAGCTCCTGTGACTTTGTGCAGCTTTTCATTTAGAACCACAATGGCTCCTCTCCAAGCCTTTTAATGTACAAGGTAATTCAGGTGACTTCCTTTGTGAGAAGCTGCTTCACAATCTCCCCAGCTCAGGTGCGAGGTGCTTCAGTGTGCAAATACACGAAGGCGGCTGTGCTCAAAGCAGCTATTTGCACGCATGTTTAAATCACGCATGTGTTCATAGCTGCCTGTTGAGCGTCTCCTCTAAAAGAGCGCTATGCAAGGCATTCAGATGGGTATGTAAGTTGCAGTGGGTTACAGTCAGGAAGATGGAGTCTGGCTGAAGTATGAGCCATGTTTCTGTTAGCATTTAGCTGCTGTTTGTAGACTGCAGAAGCAGGCGGAGTGCTTTCAGCCTGCTGAATTAGGATGATCTGTTTATGGTCAGGCCAGGAGGTGGGGCTACCTGAGTTTGCATGGTCTCCCCGTGTGTCTCCCTTAGTTTAATTCTCAACTACACGGCTTTTTGCTGCTGCCTGACTGACAGAAGGTTCCTCCCATGGATCCTTCAGTATGTTATTGACACTATAAAAGTCTTTTGATTAAACTTAGTGTCCAAAGCAAGCGCATGTAGCGCTGATGCAGGGGTGTCACAGTCGAGAGCACATGTCGTGATTATGTGAGAACAAATTTCTGATATTATCAGTAAAATTTCTTTTTTTTTCCCTTTTCTCTCGTCTCACAACTCTCTCGGGAGACGTTTCACATTATAGCCTCTGTCCTAAAACTTTGTGGTGTCACATTATGACTGTCGCTTTTTGAGGGGAGCAGCTTTCCATCTTGGAGGGTTTTGTAATAATTTTTCACTTTGTTGCAGGAGCTTCATACTTTCCTTTTTTTTCCCGTTTCCCATTTGTGCTCCGCTATCATGAACTAAACCTGCATTTGGGTTCAACAACTCATTTTAGTCCCGGCTGCATCACACCGGCTTTGATAGTGACTCTGACAAAGGCAGCGCCGGCATCATTAGCATTCTTCTTTTGATCCATTTGCAGGATAACACAGCGAGGAATCTGTGTTTCCTTTTTGCAGTATACGGGCCTCGAGCGATCAGCGGGGGAGCACCGCAGACACAAACTGCACACTTTGTGGGTGTCTCAACAAACTGCCTGTTTATTTTCACAGTTGTTTGACCATTAGTCGCTTTCACTTTACTTGCTGCCGTCGCCGACACGCGAGCGTGTCGCACGTTGGCCGACGCCACCATAACAAATGTGTTTGATGCTAATTAATTCTCCAAGAATACTTTTTTTCCCCTGTTGCGTTTTGTGTCCGAGACACTTATTTTAACAGAATCTGTCAAGTGTTTTCAGAAAAAAAATTAGCTCATAATAAACTGGCTGCTAAACAGTGCCAAGGAATCCAGTAAGTCATGAAGAATGGTTCAGAAGCCAGTGGCAGGTTTGATTTGAGACTTTTATTTCCTGCAGCTGGTTCTTTTTCTGATGCTCCGAACACTTTTTCTAACATATTCTTGTCAGCTATCTCGCAGGTCAATGAACAGCAACCTTGATGTGGTTGGGTTTTTATGGAGACATTGCAAATAGTCTCCAACAAAGGCCAAGGACCTCCTCTCTGATGTTTGGTTCACCCAAACAGAAGCACACACACACGCACCAGAAACCTTCAAAATAAAAGCAAGGGGCAGGTTCCTCGGCCTGTTTTAGAATTGCAAGAGTAAACACCTTCGTTTTGATATTCGTCTGTCTTTCTGATCACATTGCCAACAAGAACACTTCTAATTTCTGACATAGCAGCACAGG
Organism: Malacoctenus tetranemus; assembly: GCA_032274765.1. Lineage (NCBI taxonomy): Eukaryota > Metazoa > Chordata > Actinopteri > Blenniiformes > Labrisomidae > Malacoctenus > Malacoctenus tetranemus. The sequence continues at coordinate 1,872,489 of JAUESF010000080.1, forward strand.
CTCTTGCCTCAGATTCCCACAGAGGTTTGGACGTCTCTGCAGCCTCTGAACCCCCCCCCCCTTCTCTGACGAGCACCGGGCATCTCTGGCTCACCGCGCGTGCCTTCAGCCTGCCGCTTCCCCAGCCAAAGTTATCGGCGCTCTCTCCTCAAGGCGCACAGCGGCGACCCCGACGCCGACCTCATCTCGCCGCCCCGACTGTGACATTTAAACCAGGTCCCCAGGGGACGGAGCGGATAAACAAAGCAGAAAGGAGGGGTGGGGGGGGGAGCTGTAAGAAGTGGACCCTTGTTTGAAAAGGGTTCAAAAGTTCTGCGGGGACCAGATGGAAGCGCCGCATGGTCAGTCGCTTCTGATCTCAGCCGCTCCACGGGCGCTTCTTGCACGTCGCCTGGCGCCAGACAGGCTCGCAGTACCAACAGTCACAGTTTTGTTTCAATCCTCTCCCTTCCACTACCTGATATATATAACAACCACTTAGCACCCAGTGACACAAATAACTTTCCTTTTCACCCCCTATATTTTATTTCGGGAGGAAGTCCAGTTGAGATGAGGTCTGGTCGAGGTAACGGCCAAAACACAGGTGGGGGATATTCTTCACAAAACGTTCCACACCAGCCTGGGATGTGCTTTGCAAACAGTGGAGAGGGAAAGATGTTTGAAACAAGTGTTGTGTGTTCTTTATCTTCATATTCTTTATGTAGTAGGTGATTTAGAAAATGTGCATCTCACTGAATTACTTTGTCGTCTCAGCTGATTGTAAGTTAATTGCAATTAAGAAAAACAAGGGTGACAAAACAGGTTGTTATGTAAAGGTATCTCAAGACAAAATCCTTGTTGTGATCTTGGAGTTACGAGTGTGAGCTTCATTTTTAATACTTGAATTTTAAAGGCAAAATCCTTTCATTTCATTGTCTCCAGGTGATGCAGCCTCAGTCAGAAATATATAAGCTTCTTTCTTCAAATTGCTCACAATTACCACTCAAATCTAAGTTTCTTTTGTGAGTTTGACAGGCAAGTCCCTTTGTTGCAAAGAAGAAGCAGCTTAAACATCGAGTTTTACTTAAAGAAAGTTCTGTCCTGCTAAATTGATGTGCTTTAAATTACTCCCCTCAAATGAGCCTACATGAAATTAAGTATCGGAGTGCATCCATTACAATCAGAAGTTTATTTTTGAGCATTGACAAGAAGGAGGTCAGATGTAACTCGGGTTATGTGAGTCCTTAAAAAACGTGCAGTAAAAGTACACGAGTTTTACACAAAGAGACGTTTTGCAAACTGTGACGGCGCCTCTCGCGAACTCGCTGAAAGAGAACCAACCCTGGCCTCAATTCTCAGCCTGTCTGACGTGGTCATAATTATGAAAAGCCCTCAAGGTTCCCCCAGGAGCACAAACAACTTGATTAATGAATCTCCCGCTATTAATGGTTGTATTATCATGAGACATCCGTGTAATGTATAGAGATCATAAAAGGGACGGGCTGACTGCAGGTTAGCTCAGCCCCAGGAGACGAGGTCATTTAAAAAGTCCTTCAGGGCTTCTGTAATTAGACTCTTGGTTAATGTTCTGTGATTATCTTGAGACTAGTGCCTATAGAGATTGTTCATGTAATTTTGAGGAGGTTTTTTTTTCTCACATTAGTATTCCTTGAATTCACAAATTGAAGTATCTTTTGTTTAAAATAAAGGAACCAAACAGCAGCAACACTCATTAAACTGGGATTTGTTGCTAGCTTTTGTCTAAAATTGGGGCGGAAAATAGCTGTGAACTAAAGTGGACGGGTGTGTATCAGGTGTTCCACTGTGAACTGGCTCCTGAGACTCCGCTGTTGCAGCAGTTCTTTTAGACAACAGTGTGAAAACAGCCTAGAAAACAACCGTGGTTAATGGGTAAAAAGACTCGTTGACCATCTGCAAGTTTTGGTCATTCAGCTGAAACCTTTTCAGTTTCAACAGAAGTCCTGCATTTTTCTGTCTTTTTCCTAATTCACCGTTGGGACTCTTTGTCCCTTTCACAAGCTGTCTCGTCTCCAGGGATGTTGACGCATCGCGAGTCGAGAAGCAGCAAAAGACGGGGACCTTCCTTTCCTACACGAGCTGCTTTCACTACATCCGGAATGCTCCTTCGCTAATAGTCGTCATGAATTCATCCGGTTGTTTTGAGCGAACTGTTATTAAACCTCCTCGACAACAAACAAACCAAACGCTTCCGTGAGACCCCGTCTGACACCTGTCACTGCTGGAGCCGCGTCCCAGAGTGAAACGCTACGGCGCCACCTTTCAATCTTGTGAGGTCTGGAACTTTGAGCGTTACATCAAGAAAACGTCGAGACAGTGACAATGAATTCAACCTGAGACACTGAGGTAAACTCTGATAGTGCGACAGAGTTCACACTGGATGTATTTACTGCTCTTTGCTCGGACGGCTCTGTTGGCAAAGTGAAACCGGCCTCGCTCGCGTCGCTCCATCGAGCAGAGAGCCTTCTTTTTGATTTTCTGCATGTTGATTGGTTGCTAGTCTTTGACATCAAGAATTTCTTGCACTTTTCACTCGTTTTGAATCGTTTTTTCTCCTTGACGTAATTTTGAGTCTTTTTTTTGTTCTTGATGGAGGCGACTCAGTATTCCTGCTTCTCTTTCCCGGCGACGGGTCCCGCCGAGGGGCCCGGGCCCATTATCCTGCCGAAAAACAGGTCCACTTCTGATTCGGCTCCAACCTCCAGACAGACGCTCTCACATTATCTTCAGGCTCCCTTTTGATATGAAGAAGTAAATTCAGAAGCGACAATCACAGCGAGTCGAGTCGTCCCCGAAGCAGTGAAGCCAAAGCCAAGAGCAGCACATTTTTACCACTTCAACATTTGGAGGGAGCATCATCTGCTCACAGGCTGTCCCTGGCCGGTGCCAAACCAGGCCCTACTGGAGCGCCAGCCAAACATGCCGCGTCTTTCATTCATGTGTTCACGCCATTTTTGACTCCAAAAGGTTCCATTTTGGACGGGATGCTTGCTGGCCAGCAGGTTGGGAAACGCTTCCTGTCTAGCATGCTTCAGGTGGCACAGGCCAGAAACGCCATTTTTCCTCGTTGTTGGTGCAAAAATAGTGATAAAAGCTGGAATTTTGGTTATATTTAATGGTTGCAGGACTGAATCTGCAGTCATTTGATGGCCCACTGTTGGGTAGTAACTACCTCACATTGGTAGTCGGTATATAATTATCAATGTAAGGTCATAATTCTCGTTTTTCAACCAAAAATATACATTTAAATTGCACATCTTTGAACAAATCTGTTGGGTGTCTAAGATTTATTTGCTACCTCTCGAATTATCTTTAGTGTTTGCGGGGTGAGACATGAGAAAAAAGGTTTTTTATGAGGTCTTTTTATTCTCATTTAATTCTATTACCAAGCTGTATTCTCTGTCAGCTGTTTTACGATTGGTTTAAAATTGACTTAAGAGGTCCCAATGAGATCATTTGCCTGCAATCAAGGGCTGAACAGCTTCAGATCAGATCCTTGAAGCAATTAAACATCATCACTTTTGAGAAGTTTTTGAGGGAACTTTTATTGCGAGAACAAGAGGGGGACTTGCAAGCGCTCGCTGTCAGTCGGCTGCATGGCTGCACGCTCTCCCATTCACCCCTAAAATGTCAGAAATCGAGAGATTGCAAATTAAATCGAGCCGGATCTCATTACATCCGTCAGCGGCGTGACATTGTGATTGTTCCGTGACACCGTCGCTCTTGTTTTCTCTCTCCCGCGACGTGTTTAACCAGCGACTTGGTTAGAAATTGGCCTTTTTCCCCCTTTTCTTTGGATCGCTTCAGACGGGGGGACCGGGCCGATCATCTCGGATCAGCGCTCCTTTATGAGATGATAAGTCTGGCCAGGACCTCCCTGCTTCCATCTTAATTCCTTCTGAACTATCTGAAATAGATCCCCCCCCCCCTCAACATTCCGCGCCGGCCAAGTCGGCCGTCTTCGGTGCGACATCCATCTTTTGACTGCTTCAAAGTCTTCCATCGGGGGTGCGTGCCTGGGGGACGGCTCGCTGCAGGCCGGGTGACCCACATATTCGGCGTTGCCGTCTTTATTCACTCTGGTCCTATGTTCTTTCTCTCTCCATTCGCCCGGGCCTATCTGCTCATTTACAGGGCTGCTATCTCGCAGCACATCCATCATTCTGGTTGGGGCCAATACAGCAGGGCTCGCTGCTAATGTATTTTCTCAGGACTCTCCAACTGTGTTCCCTCACTGGCGGTGGGGGGTGGGGGGGGGGTAGTATAATCTGTCTTACAGAGGGAGGAATCCAAACAACAGGAAAAACTACCTTGCTGAAAACTCAATATTAGGGTACTTTATGTTAATGTATTACATCTGCTTCTTGTGCAGACAGAATCAATTCCGGACACCACAGCTGGTTTCATTGGCATGGAAACAATAACCTGGTAAACATCATGTCCAGAATGTGATGGAAATAATAAAACTTGACATCTAATAACCCCAATCACTTATGGTAGAATTCTTAAAAGCATCTCTCAACATCTTAATCACCCATATCTCCAGTTTTGTCCTTGAGTTGGGTCATTTTACTGTGAATGTCATCAGTTCAAATTGTCTTACAAAGCAAAAAGTCAAACAAATAAGAAACCTTTTCGGACATTTCACTGTATTTTAGTAGCAGGAGAAGAACTCTCTATCCACACAAAGCCCACCTGACAGCCAATGAGGACACAGGTAAACGGAGAAGTAGGAGGCAACATTTCAGCATTTTCACCCCCCCCCCCCCACACACACACACACAGAAACACACAGAAACAGCTAAAGAGCTGATAGTCAGTACTCAAGGAAAAGTATAGGTACTTGTTTATTTAGAAAAAGGACCTTTTGTAAAAGCAGAGGAACTGCATCAACTTCCTGGTCAAGTAAAAGTAAAAAATCAGCTCATTGTTGACATGTACTTTCATTGGCAATGAATTTAACTTTATTGAAGCTTAATGGATAAAATCAAAAATGTTCTTGACAGATGAATTAATATCTTCCTCTTGTTGACCTCCATGACGCTGGGTCACAAAGCAAACATATTAAAAGCCCTAAAAACTCCTAACAAATACAGCGATTGTCTTTCTCTCCTCTTCTCCTCCTCTCAAATTTCAAATCTCGATCTGATTTTCTTTTTTGCCACCTGAAAGCTCGACAAACCAAGACCAAATGTGCCAATCATCAAATCCAGACAAAAGGGGGTTAAAAGCTGTGTGTTTCCTCACGGCTGTCTCGGTGGTCCTTTTCCCTGTTTGGACAAAAGGAAGTCGATATCCAGGAATGCTCTTTTGAAAGCCGTCCATGCTGAGGACTCATTCAGTCCAAAAAGCGCAGGCAGTCAATAGAGTTTAATTCAGTGCTCTGAATCCTACCTGTTCAATAAGTAATTTCGCTCTTCGACACATAGCAATTTTAGGAGCCGGGGAAGAGGATCTGAATGTCAGAGGTAATAAAAGAGGGAAGGAAAGCTCGTGTTTGAGGTTGACTTAACATGAACTCTTATGTGTGCACTCTGGGAAAAAAAAAAGAAAAAATATGAAAGAGAAAGCTGGAGAAAGGGGGAAAATATCACCTCACAGCGCTTTTGACATTGTGCACTTCGCAGCAAACAATAATAATAGTGGGGGCGTCGTGGCGTGCGGCTGTCTGCGCGCGGAGCCTGTTTGACACGGCAACCTGTCTCGGTGTGTCCGGGCGGCCCCGGCCGGCGTCCTGTCTGCGCGTGACAGACACACGCGTCTGTCGCTTCCAAAGACTCTCAGAGGGAATCGTGGCGGCAGCACCTCAGCATTAGCACAGCTTTGTATTTTTTATCCTCTCTCTTTGTCTCCCCCCTCATGACTTTGCACTTTTTTCCTCCCCTCCCTCCCTCCCCCTTTTGTCGTCCTCCGGGGGGAAAAAATAGAAAGAGAAACAGGATAGCATGCTTAAAGCCCCCTGCCGCAGATAGCATCTTAAATGGCAGAGACTCCACACAATGCATTAGCCTCACCTTAACTGTCCCGCAGAGGCACTTTCAAAGCAGCCCCGGTGTGACAATCGGCAGGAACACTGGCGACCGACAGGGAGGGGGGGGGGGAGGGTGGAAGGGAAAAAAGAGATTGGATCAATATGGAGGTAAATCGGAGAGCCTGTCACCCCCAGAGCAAGACAATGGAAAGCAACTTTAAATCCCCTCACTGAGAGGATTAGAAAAACTCTGGGCTCATCACAGCATGACCAACGAGCCCCCAACCTCGGGGACAGAGGGGTCGTTTCTATCGAGCCGAATGTGCGGCGAGGAGCTTTTATGCTGTCTCCCAATCAACATGAATATTCTCTCATTCATCAATGTGAGTTAATGAGTGAACCGCGGGTAAATGGTTAAACAGCCGATGTGTCTCCCACATGCTAGTTTTTGCACGGACAGTAAAAACATTACAAAATCTGTTTGATTGGTGTCGTTGGGACCCTTTAGTTCCACCCTGTGGAAAAAGCAGATGGAATGCTGAATTTTGAGGCATAAAAGTCACAGTTTTTTTTTTCAAGCAGCACACATTATGTTGACAATTCAAACTTGTGCAAAGAGTGTAAATCCTCTTTTTGTGTACACTTCAGGAGTGAATCTCAGACTATTAACCCTCGACTATGTCTTGTATTCACATCGTGCTTCGTAGTGAAGTTGAGCTATACCTCTGTTGTTCTGGTGCCAAGTTTTAGCATGATAAGCATCAAACACTGGTCCATAAGTGGCTGCTGACAGGCTTTTTTTGGCCTTTGTTTGCGAATAATTGTTAAAAACCTCTATTCTGAAAGTGAACGCTCTTCCTTTGACCCTCAGTGTTAACCACGTCCCTTCATTCTGTTTGCCTGGATTATAGTTCCGCATGTGTTACATTGACTTTTACTAAAACATCAAACTTTTGGGAAAGTGTTAATTAGGGGATGAAAACACGTTTGTGTCAAAACCCTCTGAACAAAAGGGATCTGTTTGTATCCCTATTATCTATTTATTTTGATAGTTTATTGACATTTTTAACCCTCAAAGCCAAAATACATCTTGCAAAAATGTCCTTTAGTACGTTTGAAAATGCATATCACAAAGTGTTTTCATTTTTTCTTTTCTCTTTTGTTAAAAAGATGGTGGCAAATTGCAGTCTTACCCTGTTAACTGTTCAATGTGCAACCATTTGTGAAACAAATGTCACTATAATTGGTCTGCAAATGCTGAAAGAAACCATAATAAAAACACCAAAAAGGGTTTTCAAAGAAGTACAGTCCAGTATATTGATTATATGAGTGCCATCAACACTTTGCACTGAATATGTTGACTTTTTAGGTGATTAAGATAAAACGACCAGGTGAAGAAATCAGCAAAGTTAGGCAGACTGAATCTTTTATAAAACACAGTCATCAAAACTAGGAAACCACGTCTTCAAATCGCCGTGACAACATTCGAAATTTCAGCTGACATCTCGTCACATCACAGTGATAATCAGGATCAATATGAGTTAGTAATATGGATTTTTACCATGAAATGCCACATCACTGCACATCAGTGCCGGTGAGCTCAGCAGGCTGCTTTGACTGCATTAAAGAACACCAGTCGTCGATGGCAGCGTGGTCAGAAGCTGCCGTGTTTCCTCCACAGAACTTGTGTGTCTCCCGTCGTCACGGCGCGGTTAGCGTTACATACGTCCGGATATGGATCGTGCAGACAGACGAGCGTGACGGTTCGGTCGATGTACACTCGCCGCGTGCTTGGGGGCGGGTGGGCTTTAGTAATCTTTAATGACCTGTCATTGGACACTTTCCTTTACTTCTCCCCACCATTATTATTTCATGCCCGTGCCTGTGGCTGAGGGGCAGAAAAGCATGCGCCGCGAGGCTGGGGGGAGTTAAACGCTCCCTCCATGAACAACCTCTGCGGGTGGGGGTGGTGGTGGGGCGGTCCCGTGCGACACCGTGAAGCGCACACGTTTTTTTTTTTGGATCTTCCTGGCGAAAGCAGCCGGAGCCGTGATGTTTATCTCTCACCTTGCCATGTTTAATTTATCGGAAAGAAGGTCAAACAATAAGTCTCTCTCCCCCCCCCCCCTTTTTTTTTTTAACCTCGAGCTCTCCGTCACATGAAATTGCGGCGCACATGAGAAAAGAGAAAGAAAGAAATCATTCATATTTTAGAACAAACCCGACCGGGAATTCCATCGATGGCATAACTCCATCCATTACTGAGGCAATTTCTGCTTATGTGGAAATTTGATTCTGCCAAGACAACACAGTCAATTTACTCCGCCGCGATAACACGTCGTGGTTTGGTGACCTTCGTTGGCCCCGCCCTCCCCAACCAAAGCATGCTGGTCCCTCATGGGTTTGCATGTCTTTGTAAATATAAACAGACAAAACATGACAATGGTTAAATTAACCCTCGGAGCATCTTTTTCTTTTTTCAGGTTTTTTCGGGTTGTTTTCTATCTGCCGACTCTCTCGGGGGGGATGGACAGCTTCTATTAAAGCGGCCCGCCGGAGCGAAAGATATTAAGTTGCGCGCCTCACACCACTTTTCATGCACTCTGGCTTGTGTTGTGCTGGGCAGTCGTGCAGAACTCGTTCGCTGAGGCCATTTCAGCCGCGTCTCCGGGGGTGGGGTGGGGTGGGGTGGGGAAGGCGGGGTGGGAAGCATCGAGCGGCTGTGTAATGCATGCCAGTCACACGTGTAGCCCCTCGGACGGGCGGCTTGTGCCGTCTGATACCAGGTCGACAGCTTCATCTCTCTCACGGTCACGAGACGATTGAAGTGTTGGCACATGGAAGAGCTACGCAGCTTTGGACCGTTTGCAGGCTTTACAGACCTGCTCGAAACTGTATTGATGGAAATTCCTCAGATTCTCACAAGCTGTCACGACCAGTTTTCCTGTTCCGCCTTCACTCAGACATTCATCAACTCTAACATCTGAATGGAAATACAATCTGAAATTATATGCCTTGTTTTTTATCTTTACTCTGTATGATTGTAATTTTTTTTACATACATAACTTATTTTTTTTAAATTTGAAAATAGGAATTGCCAGATTATAATGAAGCATTATTATATGTTTGACAACAGTTTTATGTGATTACATTCATAGTAAACTATGCACATTTCCAAGTAGATGTTTAGGACATGCATTTCAGTCGTCAAGACGAGTCTTGTATTTTGAAAATAAAGGCTTGTCAAGTGCTGAATCACAATTGAAATTTGTCGATGAACAAATGAGATTCAAAGCCATGGTGATCTTCCAGTGACTGAGGAACCACTGTGGTTCTGCATCTCATTGCTCTGCATTACATCGGCATCACATCTTTCTTGTGAGAAAGAGCTTCTGATGTCAGTGTGACTAAGATAAATAAAGGCAACAATATGCAAACAAAAAGAAAATCCAGAGTTTGTATTTACAGCCTGGCTGCAGTACCTCCGGCAGCCCCTAAATGTCAAACGAAGATCCATCACGAGGTGTGTCACTGAGACGCAGGTGTTCTGTTCAATCCAAATGCGCTTCGGGAACAAATAAAAGCCTCATCAGTTCGGGCCTGAATTTAACTCACAAAGCTGTGTGCTAAAAGTTTAGCTGAATTACTTGGAATTAATTGGCCTTCAGGATCAAGGCAACGAGTAAATGTGATGTCTCGCTAAGCCCGTTGGAAGCTTAATCAATTTAATCAACTTCAACCGCCTCCTCAGACTCCCCCCCCCCCCTTCCTTGCCGTCCTGCAATCCTCCTCCTCTTTCGCCGATCCACAAAGTCTGGGCCTCCTGCTCCTGAGCGAGGCTTAGTCCTTGTAAAAATCGCCTCATAATAGCTCCCGAAATAAGTCGCCGGCAGCCGACTGGCGGCAGGTGACAATTTATCAGAGTGGCTGTAGGTGGGCATGTTTGGTAAACAGAGGCGGGTGGAGGGAGCGCCGGAGACGCTCTGAAGCTGGCAGCTCGGCACCTCCGACGGCCTCCAGCGAGCGTTTGAGCGCGCCTGAGCTCCGCCCCGGCGCAGGCGGCGGCAGCAGCAGCAGCAGCAGACTGGCACAACAACACCAGAATGTGTTCAGGCCGCTCCTCCGTGTGGCGTCTCACATGGATTTTAACAGCATATATTTACATGCTCACATGACAAAACGACCTCAGAAGAGCGAAAATTGTGAGGCTTGGTTTTAAGTTACAGATGAACTAAGTACAGATCATTTTTTGAAAGAATCAGGACAAAGTAGCTACAAATGGGTTCAGATAAACCCCCCAACCGGCCGGTACTCAAATCTGCAGGTACTCGAAGCTAAATTTTGATTTGTTCAATCATGTCATTATTTTTAAAACACTCCAACAGTAGCCCTCAGTCTCACTCAGTCCCTCAGCTTCCATCTCCTCCCCTCTGTCTCTCTCTCTCTCGCAATTTCTAGAAGAAACAGGATGGGCCGTCTCCCGCCACTTAGCCGCTCCATCTTTAGAAGCCACAGCAGATCGGGATCAATAAGCAGTGTGGCGGCGGCAGCGCCGATTGCAGGCCGGGACGGGGAAAAGGACAGCGCAGATTGCTACCTGCATGCGCAGATGGTGTCGTGTCGGTGGTTGGACTCGTTTGCTGCTCAGTGTGATGCATGTTCTCGACAGGCGCCGGTGGCAGACGCGCCGAACGTAAGGAGCGGGCGGAGCTTAATCAGATCAGACTCGGCCGGAGAGCCAAATGGAACGAAAGGAGTTCATGTTGTGCTGCAGTAATTCAGTTGGTTTCCTCGGGGTACTTTTTTTTTCTTGTCTGTCACTAAATTGTGAAGGTCATCCGTGTTTGCGAGTGAAAATTTGGGGTCATTCTTGGATTCTTCTCTGGTGGAAAGCGCAAAATCATCGAAGTCAACGTTCTCGTGTGATTTTATGAAACCAAACAAAAGAAGAAGAGGTAGAAGTGTCTCCTCTCTCCTCTCGATGTCAGGCTTAGCAGAAAGCCAGCAGAGACGAGCAGTTTCTGCACGACAACAGTCTCAGTCGGGGTGACAGTGCAGGAACTAGTCAGCACTCTGACCACACGACAAAGGCCGGCGTGTTCGGCTCGCACGCTGACATCACCGCTGTCGTCCGTCTTTTGGGTTTCCTGCGTGAAGTCGAGCTAAATCCGGCTCGGAGGCCGAGCAGCATTCCAGTTGTAGCAATGCTGCGTTCGACAACCCTGTCGTTTTAAAAAAAAAAAACTCGGGACGCCGGCCAGCAGGAAGGCCAGGAGCCGAGAGCAGCGCACATGTCCACTCACTAAGTGGATGTCACGCTCCTAAAATGTCAGGTCCTGATCCGGGGCTGACAGTAAAGTCTTGAGGAGGCGTGTCGCGGACGGGGGGGGGCATGCAAAACCTAAAGCGGCTGATTCACTCACGGCTGATAGTGGCACGCTGGCAGAGCAGGCCAGATGTGAGCGATATCGTCCGTTTGGATCACGCGAGCGATGAGGAAGCGTTTGACATTTCAGCAAAACCAAAAAAAAAACAAAAATGGAAACAGCTCATGGAGCGAATCGTTCCACTGTGCTGCACATCCAGGCAGCTCCGTGCTTTTATTTTGCCATCATGACGACCTTGAACTCCACACAAGCTCCGAGTCCAATACTTCCCCTTTGCAATTTCTAAAACAGGTGTAATCCTTTCACTAAACTCAGGGGTCTTTTTTTGACGACTGTGCCCACACAGGAGTAAAAAAAATGCTGCCACCAGAATGATTCTGGCACTGCATATTAACAAATTACTCATGCCCTTGGCTGTGACTTGATCATGAGTGGCTCCTTCCAAAAAAAGGTGCATAATTGTGAGACAAAATTACCAGCAAAGTAGGATGAATTGGATAGAACAGGGCCTGTGTCTGAGGGTGTCTAATTCCAGCCGTCTATATCTGTGTGCATAGAAGCACTTTATCAGGTGGAAACATAATGTATGTTTTTGACACGCAGGACTTTGGTAAATATACACGTGCCCCCAGCTAAACACCAACCAGCGCAGTGACCCCCCCCCCACCTTCCCCCCCTTCACGTTGGTTACGGATGCTGATAACGTGTCGGCAAATTCCACACACAAAAAAACCAACCACTCTTAATTACTTCTGTCGGTTCATTCGCTGATAAACGAGTGCTGCTGTGCATCCCCGAGCCTGCCTCCCTTCACCCCCACCCCCACCCAAAAAAAACATTAAGAGCATGTCAAGTTTAGGTTAAACTGTGGCTGAGGATGGATGAGTCATTTGTCCCGTCGTGTCCGGGGTGGGGGAGAGTTACGGCCGACGCTCATCACCCCCCCACCCCCCAACAACACGCGTCCGGGGCCCCTCAGCCATCACAGCGAATTAAGGCCAGGTGAAGTCAATGTCAATCAGTGGTGCAGTCTATGGAGGGAAGCCGGAGCGAGCGCGGGGCCGACACAGTGAGTCAAAAAAGGGAGCGCGGCGACGGGCGCGGCCAACCTAAATGTAGTTACAGCCAACGGATTACTGTCCACAGACGACAACGCAGTCAGTGGGCGCGACCCTTCAAAGTAAAAGTATGTGTGGTCGAGAGAAACCAAAAGAAAGAGCTACATCAAACTAGATGAGTCGTTGAGTCGCGTGTGTGTGTGTGTGTGTGTGTGTGTGTGTGTGTGTGTGTGTGTGTGTGTGTGTGTGTGTGTGTGTGTGTGTG
>JAUESF010000080.1:1885287-1897933 GCA_032274765.1 Malacoctenus tetranemus
GTGGGTGGGTGGGTGGGTGGGGTGGGCTGCGGTGATTTACCTGTACTTGTAATTCATGAAATTGTGACTCCTGTATTCTCTAAAGAAAGAAGAAAAGAAAAGGAAAGGAAAGGTCTGTATAATTCACAGCTAATTATAGAGCAAAAGGAGCCGATATCCTGTGACACCACACGACTGTCACAGTGCCTATTTAATTGATTTTGTGGGAAAAAGCAGAGAAGTGGAAAAAAAGGCACCGTTGGCTGAGGATTCTTAAAAAAAACTGCTGCAATTTCAGAGATAACAAAAGCTGTCAAAGATACACTCGACTTACTATTAAAGTCCATATGCGGTGGTTTTTGTGAAATTTGGGCTTGTCAGCGTCTAATGGTTCGCATCAGGAGAATCATATCCCCCCCTCCGGCCACAAATCCTCCCCGAAAATGAATCTGATCTGAGAATACATGCGACACGTTCACAGAAGAAAAAAAAAAAGTGTCACTTATCCAGAATCTCTGAATAATCAAGGCACGACGGCCATGTAGAATATGAGTCACAGCAGACATGAGATAGGGGAGAGTTGTCTGTAATTCTCGCCCACGCAGAAGACCTTACATGTTGCCGAACATGTAAAAAAAAAAGGGAAAAAAATCCCTGCTGTTCACAGACTGGGACTGCAGGCTACGCCAGATAATAAGTGGAAATAATTTGGAGCATAACCACAGACTGCAGTCTCCCTGTGCCCTATAATTAGTACCAAATTACGCAATTATCTCCAGGAATCTTCTCCTAGTTTCACATCACTCCCCTTCAAGCGGTTCTATTAAGTATTGGTAGAAAAAAAAAAAAACAGGGGGGCCAGAAAATAAAGTGTAGTGCATGTGGAAGAGTCTCAGCAATGCTTTTACAAGCTTCTCGGCTCTCTCAAGCATGCAATCGACAAGGTGCTGAAACCATTCAGAGATAATCTGGGCCCTCGTCAGTGACTCAATAACATCGCGGGCTCTTTGTTGTCCGAGATATCGACAGGAATAACACTGCGGTGCACGCAAGCCCCGGGAGCGCCGCCGCCGCGAACGCTGTCTGGCACCAAGCAGTCCAACTTGGACAACATCTCCTAACTTTTCTGACTGGCCCAGGAACTTTGGCGCATTTGATTAGACTTCTATTCACTGAGGAAAATAACAGATTAGAAAAATGAAGCAAGCACTTTATCCTAACAATCCACACATGGAACTTTTTTTCAGCCCCCGGCCAATTTTCCCTTTAGTGCTGATTATACTGACGCATCGAATGAGTCACCACGGATCAGGACAGCATATGTTAAACGGATGGTGTAACATCACATGGTCCCATGAACAGAGTTTGAATTGAAACAGTGGGTTGAAAGTTTAGATCACCTGAATTTCAAATAACATTAGCGCATGAGTGGCACAGCTAAAGACAGTGTTAGCTGTAGGTCTAGCATCAGTGTCGCTAACCCACCTGCCACCAGGTGGCAGGGTTCAGTGCCGAGTCTTGGGGTAAGTCAACATCTCACCAATGAATAAACTCGGCAGACTGTCGACCACTGACAGTAGAAGCAAATCAGGGATTAGCAAAGATGCTATAGAGAGCATCATCAGCTCTGTCTTTTAAGTTATGTTGTTATTTTCATTGCTTAAAATGACAATATTTTTTGTCTCCTCATTGATGAACCAAAAAAAACACTGGATGAAAAATGATGCTCATTGTAGCAAATGTCTGTGATTCGAATGCGATCAGTTGTTATCAATTGATTACAAACCCCTCAAATTATTTTGACTCAAATGTTACATCAACTCCGATGATTAGATGGGCGTATGTGTTTTTAGCATGAATGCATCCAGTCTTCTCCTTTAACAATTACCATTTCTGAACCAATTTTTTTGTCCTTTGTCGTCCGACTTGCAGCGACTCCATCCATAATCATATTCTTCAAATGGCAGCTGGGATTCCAGGTGATTAAACTGGAATGAATTTGGTGGCAATGCAAAGCTTTGGACTGAGATTTTCTCCATCAATTCTTATCTGTTTATGTGACAGCGGCAGAAAAAGAAGAAAAAAAAGACCCTCATTTCATTTTCACCCCTTAAAGCCCCATATCTCATCTACCCCAGTTCACTTCATCTTATCGATCTGCTCACACTGATTTGATATGTGTGATGAAATGATGGTTTTTGGTAAGCTGGGGGGAGTGGGGGGGATTTCAAGTTACCAGAGATTCTTATCAGAGAAAGACATTTTGTCAAACTACTGTAAAAACTGGTAATGAGGAACTCACAGAAGCTTCTGTCTTTCTCTGATTACTCCGATGGAAAAAATAGGTTTAGTTTGAATACTGAGATGAAACAAAGAACCTTTGTTGCTCAACTGTGTCAAAAAAAAGCGGTTTGAGTGGCACGAAATTTGTCATGTGACAAAGAAACTGTCATGTGACTGGTCTTCCTGCTGCACCTTTTTGTTGGCACTGTGTCTCGCTTGTTTGAGTGCGAATACCGAGAGTGGTGCGAGGACCAAGAGTGGTGCGAGTACTGCGAGTACCGAGAGTGGTGGGAGTACTGCGAGAACCGAGAGTAGTGTGAGCACTGAGAGTGGTGCAAGTACCAAGAGTGGTGCGGATACTGCGAGTACCGAGAGAGGTGCGGGTGCCGCGAATACCGAGAGCAGTGCAAGCACCGCGTGTACCGCAAGTGGTGCGAGTACAGCGAGTACCAAGAGCAGTGCAAGTACCGAGAGTGGTGCGAGTACCGTGAATACCGAGAGTGGTGCGAGTACCGAGAGTTGTGCAAGTACTGTGAGTACCAAGAGTGGTGCAAGTTCTGTGAGTACCACTAGTTTCAGTGTTAATTCACACAGTAACTTCTCAGTGTCACATGAAATCTGCTGACAAATTAATTTAGGTAGGTTAAACTGTCATAACTTGTGGAGGTAAGTTGCAGGCATACTTCATTTTGACGCATGGTGAAGCGAGCCTGTGTGTTGCTTGTGTGTTGCTTGTGTAACGACGCTCTTCTATAATGAGCCTCCAGGTACAAGGTTAATGTCTTGTGGAAGGACGTTCCACCAGAAAGCACGGTTATTAAACAGACACCACTACGCCGCAGCGCCTGATTCTATTTGAAAGACCCATAAACATCATTATGTAATGCATTTGTTTACCAAGTGGTCACCTGGAATGAGGTCCTTCGGCTCCGTCCGTTGATTTGTTCTGGAACATCTGAAGATCCAAGGTGGAGAGGGGCTAAAAACGAAGACGAGCAGAAAAAAACCTGGATTTGTACACCAGAATAGCCTCCATCCAGTCCTGTCAGTAGTAGCGCGTCAGGGCTAATTAGCACCACTACTGCATGTCCTTGCGTCTTTGCTCTCATTTTGATTCTGACGAGCGGGCCGGGGCCTTGAAACAAATCTCCCTTTTATATCGTGTCCTCATTACAAACCTCTGTGTCCGCGCACGTCTTCCCTTTTGTTTGATTTTCATGCATCTCGACGGACGGCCGCAGCAGAATACCAATCGCTGCTCTCAAACTTTGCCTCAACTCTCTCTGCTTTGAGGACCGGCTGGCCTGTTTGGACAGCCGCGAATGGGTCTGACTGATCTGGGATCTGGGGGATGAATGAGCAGGAGGAGTTCAGGAGTGTCTGTGGACATTTTTGTAGGACGGTGACGCTGGATATTTGGTTGAGTCAATCTCTAAACACACCTCCTTTACCTAAAGCCCCGCCTCTCTCCTCACATGCATGCTCATTGGCTGTGTTTGATCTGTTTACATTGGCTCCACAATTAAAAAAGACTTCATGCATCTAAGTTGTGACAATTCAGTTATGAAAGGTAGCTCCATATTTCACAACAGAAGTAATTGAAGGCATTTAGAGAATATAAATGTCCTTTTCTGACCATTTGCTGACCATTGTACAGAGCTAGCAGCTGCTACCACAGTGTAAGCTATCTCCATTTTGCTCCATGTCACAGCGCCCCCAACAGGCCAAGCAGAAACGCAACGGTGGTTTCGCGTGGACGAACTTCTCCCTGGTATGATGCCCTGTTTGAAAGGGCTCTATACTTCCCCCTCCCCGTCTGGACGGGACCGCCCAGGTCTGTGTAGTCAGAATTTGATCAGGGCCCAACCCCACTCCGTGCTGTCATAGCCAGTAGATGTGGGGAGGGGGGGGGTGGGGGTGGTAACATCTGTTTGGTAGCAACCCGGGGCCCGTGCCTGCGTGTTTGACCTTGCATCAGCAAAATTGGCCGGGGCTGTCGTCCACGAACGACACGTCGCCCGTGGCATAAACAAAAAAACAACAAAAGGGAAGCAATGCCGAAACGCGGCCCTGTTGCATCCTCAAAAGAGCAGCGTGCCCCCCTCCCCCCTCCTCCTCCTCCTCCTCCTCCACCACCGCCGCCACCCCGCCTCCTCCTCTGAATCTTCTGTGCTTGTACGCAAACATCCATTCAGGGGACACACAAGCTCGCGCCGGCGTGCCGAGCTCCGCGTTTCCTCGCCCGAGGCCTCGCTGAGGAAAAAAAAAAAAAATCGGGGGAGCGCTGGAGTACAGTCGTCTGGCTCGCATGACTGCAGCACGGGGGTCAGCCTTCTGATACGCAGCTGCTCCCGCTCACACGTCCCACCCACCCCTCGGCTGCATGACAATTATATTAATGTTGGCCGCGCGCACACATGCGAGCACAAGCAAAATAAGAGAAGCACGTGTGCCAAAAGGGAAAAAAAAAAATCACAAAGGAATGCAGCACAGTGTACACACCAAAACACACACAGACGCACAAACAGCCCTCAGGGCTTTATTTGTATAAACAGGAGTTGTGCTGGAGATGTGCAGCCGACCTGCTTTTCAGCGTCTGCGCCTCCTCTTTTTTTTTCTCTCTCTCTTCTCTGTGGTCTTGAACAACAGCTGCCTCGCTCCTGTACGTCTTTCTGTCTCTGTGTTCCTCTCTCTCACTCTCCCTCTCAGCCTTTGTCTCCCCCCCTCTCCCCCCGTCTCTCCCAGCCACTGTCCCCTTTTTGCGTTCTCACTCTGTTTGTCATGCCGTCTGCCTTTTGCAAGGTCTCATTACCACACAGGGGGGGGAAAGCGGAGGATGTTTTCCTTTTGCTCCTCCGTCTCTTCCTCTCCGCCACCCTCCTTCCCCCCGCATCCCACTTCGCTCCTTTTTACTCGTCTTCTCGTATGCAGTTTCCCCTGATTGCCTCCTCTCTTTCTCACCTTTCTCTCCCGGCGCTCTCCTGCAGCCTGGAGCTGCCAGAACTCCTGTATCCCAACAGCATCAGGATGACGGGGGGATGAGGAGGAGGAGGAAGGGCGAGGAGGAGTGTTAGCGGGAGGAAAGTGAGAGTTGGCACTGATGTTGGCATCTGACTGGCACAGAGTGCAGCCAGATAAGTGGAATTAGATACACTGTGCACTTCTTGCTGCTGTAGTGCAAAGCCTGACGCCTGAGAGCTGCAGACAAAACTGCCGCCCTCCTAATCACTGCTCTTGTCTCACTCACTGCCGTTGCTTGCATGAATGTAAAGTGCAGTTTGGTCCAAATATGTGTAGTAAAAATAGTAGTACACCTGCAGAAGCTCCAGTGCTGATGCAAAATCGCAACGCAAGTGCAAAAGCCAGAACACCAAAGCAAAAGCCAAAATATCAATGCAAAAGCTGCAAAACCCAAACTAGAAACACAAAGCCACAACAATGTAAAAGTAGCAACACGATCACAAAAGGTGTAACTGATAATAGCTGAAAGACTAAAACAGAATTTGCAACACAAAAGCAAAAACTGCACTAAAAATCCATAACAATAAATACAAAACCTGCAACACGAAACCAAAAAAACAAGTACAAGCCAATGTAAACCACTGCTAAATCAAAAACACAACAGATTAATCACGTTTGCACAAACACCGTTTCACAGAGAGAACAGCCGCCCTGTGTGATTGCCGTCCACTTCCTTTGAAAACTGTCCGTGCTGCCAGTAACTTTCCCCACTTGCGGAAATGTCCTCCCCTCCAGCCTCAGCTGCATTAGTGAGGTCAGCCGCTGAAGTGAGTCGGCCCTGGCTTGCAGTCACTGTCCAAATTCATCCCAAAGATGCTGGATGAGGTTGAGGTCAGAGTTTTGTACAGGCCAGTGGAGCTCTGCAGCATCAAGGGCGAAAAAAACAGGGGGGGTGGGGGAGTGGTGGTGGGGGGTTGTGGACCTGACTTCAGCAGCTACTGACAACTCATGCGGAAACAGGAAACGGTCAGCCACGCAACGCTCACAACATGAGGTTTAACCACGATGTTAGAGATGCAAC
The DNA here is from genome assembly GCA_032274765.1 of Malacoctenus tetranemus. NCBI lineage: Eukaryota > Metazoa > Chordata > Actinopteri > Blenniiformes > Labrisomidae > Malacoctenus > Malacoctenus tetranemus. The sequence goes on from JAUESF010000080.1 coordinate 1,891,592, forward strand.
CCGCTTTGACCAGGCATGACCAGTTTCATTCGAGCAGACAGAGAGGCTGAACCACATTCCCACCGAGATGCAATCATGAGCAAAAATCCAAAGTCAACATGTTTTTATGGATGTTTAAGGGTTATTTTTTTTCATGTGCAGTGTCGTCGTTTGTGTTTGATCCTGTTTTTTTGTGCAGAACTTTAGCGTGTTGCTGCTTCAGCCTTCAGGCTCCTCACCTGATTGTTCCCACCTGTGTCTCACTAGCTCCCCTCGCCTCCTGTGTGCTTTTGTCATGGTTGAGTCATTGTTCTTCAAAGTTTGTTTGTTCATAAATCTTAACATCCCCTGAAAACGGCATCAAAGGTTGCTCTGGATAATACATGCAATTCTGCCCCCTCATCCAGTTTCTCCACCACATTTATCGTCTATTTGCTTATTTCATGTCGTTTCATTGGACCAAAGATGACTGTTGTACTTCACCTCACATCTGAACTAAAAAGCTGCATGGTTGATATTGATCTTTTTGTCAGGAACGCACCATTTTTAGCATCTATCTTGAAACAATTTGCTGGATTGAATTCGTAATAGTTTTTGAAATTTTTCTTAGTTTCACAGTCAGGCTTCGAAAATGTTGTTGTCTTTGGAAGATTTTGAATCCCAAACAATCCTCCAAAATACGTGCTGTCTTAAGAACCAGACATTTGTTGGTACAGTATTGTAACATTTTGGTGTTTGAACCTCTTCACACCGTTGACACGATATCGGCGACACCCGGCTTGACTCTGACGTGTCGAGGCAGGAGCCGGTTATCCGAGCCGAGCTCGGGAACTGCTAACCTGGCTCTTTCTTTGGAGTAACTAAATCTCACGACCCGCCCGGCTCAACTTCATTGCTAACATTTTATCTCAGGTGTTCTCAAAAGGTCAAACAGTAATAATGTGTCTCTGTTGTATCGCTCCCTTTGTAACTGCACTGGAGCACAGATCTGTCATTAGAATGATGGGACACGACTTGCTGGTGCAGCCAAAGTGTACCAAGCTTCGCAGAGAAAAGGTGTCCGGAGCCCGCATATGCTTGGCCACATTACGCAGCGCCTGCTGTAATTAGACGACAATAGAGGGCTGCAAATGAGTCACTTGGATCTAATCGTCCCGGGCTCGGCGTCCCCTCCTCGTGTCTGCTTCCAGCCCTGTCTCCATCTGCCTTCCGCCTGTGTCACTCGTTTCCTCCCCCCGTCATCAGCTCCTTCCCCTCTCGTTCTGCCTCGCTTTCTCTGCACTAATCTCCCATTACCAGGGGTGCCATGTTGGAGAATGAGTGTTTTGAGGCAGCAGAGGCGTGCATGGTTCCATCTGCAAAGAGGGCCAGCTAAATCTGAGAGTCCTTTCTGAAAACGTATACGGTCCCAATCCCCACACCCCCACCCCACACACACACTTCCAATCGCACACTCTCGATGCCACTTACAGAGCTATACATTTACAGAGCAGTCGATGGGAGGTGAGCTCTGTTTTCATGGTGTGTTTATCCGACTTATGGGAAGGAGGACAAAAAAAAAAAACACCCTTCATGAATTTATTGAAGCACAATGTGGACCCCTGGTGACAGGCGGGGGTAGTGCAGCTGATCTGCAGAGGCTTTCTCTCTCTTTTTTTTCCCTTCAGTCAGCTTGCTGCCTGGCTCTCTGCTTTCATTCTGTTCACACACTGTCTGGGCTTTCACTGTCAAGTCTGCAGCTGATTTAGAGAAGATACTGCATGCAGAAGCTGCACCCAAAGACGGCACACTCAGATTTGGAAAGACTGAGAGTTTACCACGCTGGAGACGGCAATTTGTTAAAAACGAAAAAGACTTGTTTTTTTTCTCCGTTTTGCAGTCTGAAATTTTGGCAAATTCAGGAGGAAAATAGCGGATGGACCATGATTCATTCAGTATGTTGTAGAGTGATGCAGGGAATGGTGGCGATAATGATGTTGAGGGTGACGGTGGGGCTGGTGGTGGTGACAGTTAATGGGGCACAGTGGAGCTGATGGTCAGTCTTGGAGAGGCGGTGATGATAGTGGCAGGAATGGTGAGTGACAACGGTTATAATGACCATGGTGAACTCGGTGGTGACTGCTGTCACGTTGAGGACGATGGCGACGACGGTGGTTGGAGAACCATCGTGGATGTTGGCGACGATCCTGGTGGAAATATAGCTGATGATGCAATTTTGCTTCCTACTCTTCTCAGATAGACATTGCTTGTTGCTATTACGACCAGCGTTTGATTTGGCATAACGTTAATTCTTCTCGCAGTATCTCACAGGGAGTTTTTTTTTCCACGAGATGATCCACACAAAGGGGCAAACAGGCCCGATACGACAAGCATTAGGTGTCTCCCAGCTTGTTGACATTCCGTGCCATGCCATCCCATTATGATTTTAAATAAAACCCATATAAGCCTATTATTCAGCCAAAGTCAAATTTGAATACGGCTCAAAGCTGAAATGGCCAAATAAATTCCAGATTGCATTTTTAAGCTGTGGTGGGATAATGAAAACAATACATCCAGGAGGGGAAGGCAGCCGGGCGGACGTGTTGACACTGCCTGTGTCGTTTCCATGCGTTCTTTTCGCCCCCCCCCCCTTCCTCTGGCTGCATCGCAGCATCTCATGTCAACATGAGGAGATGTAATCTCAACGGTGGAGAGAGTCACAGGAGATTGCGGGTCTCGTCATTAGGCAGGAAGTCACGCCGCGCTTTAACGAGCGAAGGAGTAAAGCGCGGCGGAGGAGCGCGCACCTGATGAACGGAGCGCAGATAAAACTCATAAACGGCGCCGATAGAAGAAAAAGGCAGGACTGTTTTCACGCGAGGGGGGAGGGGGGGAGGGGGGGGGGGAGGTGCTTCCCTGTCAAGGCATTTCCTAATGAATATCAGCAACAGAGAGCGCCCGCACGCGCTGCAGTGTGAGGCAGAGGCTTCAGCGTTTCAGGTGAAAACACATCACTCTCCATACATCCACAAACAGCTGCTGGCAGCCGCACTCCACAACACACGATTCATCAATACTGCATGACTGTGCACGGAGCAGTTGGAGGAGGAGGAAGAGGAGAAAGAAAAACTGCTAATTGTTGTTTTTCCTTCGAAGTTAAGATAGAAAAAAAAAGAAGTGACAATCAATAAATTATGAAAATTCTCAGTTGGCTGCCACTTCTCTTCTCGTACGCAGTGCTCTCCCAGTGGTAGGAAAGCGCAGCGAGGAGGTCGCGTAACCAACCTCCCACCAGTCACCAACCCTCCTCACCCCCCCCCACCCGCGCCCACCCACGCACGCCACACCTCGTACCCCCGCCACCTTCGCAACCTCCCGGCAAGCTGTTCGCAGCCTCGCCCTCGCTCGTTTCCTGGCACAGCGAGGGGCTGTGGCACGAGCCGGCTCCTGTAGCATCCTCGGCAGCGCAGTCGCACACAAACACGCACACACACACGGAGACAGTCGCAGGCTTTGTTCAGTGAGTCAGGACGACAGAGGGAGAAACATGCACGCGAGCACAACACATCATTTCACTGGGAGTTTTCCAACACAGTAATACGCCTAATGAAGAAAATAAGATACATGGTCGTGATGAAGAGGACGTCATCCATAGATGATTCAGTTTGATTCCACTCAGGTTCTATTCTCATCCATCAGCACTGTGGCAAAGTACTGCATTACTGTAATGACTACTTTTTTAGTATTATGACGGTTGTACACGACTGGACTGAAGTTAGAGAAGTACTCAAGGTTCTCCTGTCTTTTTTGTGCTCATTTCTGTGAGCAGAAGTGGAGCAGCGTTATCTGCATTGTAAACACCAGATGTGATTGGCGACAGTGTGTATTACTATTTCTGTGAAGTCTTGTTTACCGGAGAGGAGGTAAACATGCAAGCCAAAACCGTCCCACAAGGGCGTCAATCAGGGCTGAAAGATGATCTTAGGCGATCATATAAAAATGTAGATTCGACATGTTATCATTTTGGTCGAATCAGGGTCAGACCACACTACCGAAACTGACCTGCAGATAGCAGCAAAACCACCTGATAAAAAATGAATTCAAGCTAGCTACTTTACGTCTTGCAGCAGGTTTACAACTCTGTTTGATTGCTTGTAAATGAAACAGAAATCTTACCATTACTTTTAGGTAAAACATAATATGACCAGATACCATTTGAGCAGCAATATAATAATACCGCAATCTGCATGTTTGCAGGACAGGCGGAGTCGGCGTCTGATTTAATAATATTGCCAAGGAACGACATACTTTTAAGTCTTGATAGCGAGGAAAGTGAGCCCAGAGTCGAGCGGTGGCTGGGCAGGTAGCCTTCAGTCCAGAGTTTGGGGATTTGATCCCTCATCCCGCACCACCCATGCGTCCCTGAGCAAGGCACTGAACCCTAGGTGGTGTGTGTGAGGGCCTCGCATGGCAGCCACTGGTGTGTGAGTGTAGATTGGCCAATACAACTTTGAGTGTAAAGCGCTTTTGTTGCTACTTAATGCAGTGGGAGGGAAAGCACTTTGGAAGTGGAGTCCATGTACCACAAATCCTTCAAGTCACCGATAAACTGTTCCGAAAGAGTAATTTTCAGTAATTCGCAAAGACATTTGAAAAAGCTCCACATTCCTTACATTCGGATTCTTTGATCATAAACCTTGCAGCCGAGTAGAAACCACTACAGTGTTTTTAGCCTTTGCATCGACTCTTTTGTAACCCATCTGTTGCTTCCTTCAGGATATTTGTTAATATATGTTAGGGTATTTTTTTTTCTTTAAGGAAGAGCATGATGGTATGACTTTAAATCAGGGCCCTGACATGAGGCCAGAACTCATTAGGGGCTGAGTTTGACATGCATCACACAGAGCGCGGCTTGCTAACGTGCCATGAGAACACTACAGATGGGAGAGTCGGCGCGCCGAAGGGAGCGGCTCAGCGGCGTTGCCGGCCTCACGGGGCATCGGTCTAATCAAGACATTCTTTTAAAAAAAGGGAGAAAAAAAAACAGTTTCAACCATTTCACATCCAAATGAATTCATCCCTAAACTGTCGGGCTCCAGCCAATCTGTCCCACACCATGCCAGAACTGTTGCCAAAAAGTGAGAGAGGGAAGAAGGACTTAATTCGCTCTCGAGCTAGCAACTCATACGAATATTTTCATAAGACCAACAGGCCCACAAAACTGATAAAAAAACCAAAACAGTACAAAATTTCACCGAAGCAAACTTTAGAAAACAAACTAGTCGGTGTGTGCTGGTGCAGCCTGAGCCGTGGACATTCCCTGGACTCTGTCACCGCCTCCCTCAGTCATTTTTGCCTCCCTCAGATTTGCATGGAGTTGAAGAGTGTGCAGCTGTTCGGAGGGTGTTCCTTCAATAGGTCCGCCATCTGCCACCCGGAGCAGGTCGACGCTGTTGATTCACAACGAGGCAGGTCTCTTCTTGTTATCGCTGAGGCAACCGGAGTCACTCCTCCACAATCTGGAGGAAATCGTGACACCGTGATGGTGCGCGTCGCCCGCATTAGCATGTGGGCCTTTTGGTGCTGTTTTGAAAAAACTTGAAAGTAATCTCTAACTCCAACCAGAGCCTAGCTTTAACCTACCATATTTCAGGTGCAATGATCACTCGAGGAGAGTACAGTCGGAGCAGGTGGTTTAATACTTTCAAAGGCTTTCTGAGATAGAAATCTTCCTTCCACTTAGTGGTTCCAAACAAGTTTTGGGGGAAACTCCACAAAAGGTCCAAGTCTTTTGTTTCGAAGGTTAAATGATAAACGCAACAAAAGGATAAGACACTTATCTGTAGTAAATTGGACCGTGAGACCTTTGAATCGCTGTTTTAGCTTCTCATCGTTTGGAACAGCAGGTATGGGACAGAAGGTCGTCCTGTGGTTGCCAACCTAGTGGTGGCTCAGGAGTTAGCTAACCACTCACCAAGCAGCCCAAGTAAACATGCATATTTCATCTATTAAGCAGGAGCAGAAAGGTCATTTGTCAATAGAGCGCCAGTGTTACCAGAGGTTCATAGTATAGTGGTGTTTTTTTGTCCACGTCAACTCTTCCCTTCCAACATTGCATGTTTAGTCCTGTTTGGTATTTCATCGAGCCCTCTGCTCAGCTTCAGTCCCAGATTGTCACAGCGGTAACACTCCTATCCGCAGTCTCTCCACCACAGTGGTGACGAGCCTGTCACAGGACTGAGTGCCTGCAATGGCGATGTTATCAGAGCCTGCATGGCAACACTGATGCTAAGTGTAAAGAGGAAAGGTGTGTGTGTGTGTGTGTGTGTGTGTGTGTGTGTGTGTGTGTGTGTGTGTGTGTGTGTGTGTGTGGGGGGCGGGGGG
>JAUESF010000080.1:1897988-1909719 GCA_032274765.1 Malacoctenus tetranemus
GGATTGAGGAGCGAGTGTGTGGCTGAAGTAATCCTTCGGCGGTGTCGTCTTTTTGATTTTGTATCTTTGTGTGTGTGTGTGTGTGTGTGTGTGTGTGTGTGTGTGTGTGTGTGTGTGTGTGTGTGTGTGTGTGAGGGGAGGGGGGGATTTCATTACACGCCTGTCATACCTGGGCACACAACCTCACAGGGAGAAAGTGCAGGCTACCGGTTCAGACTGCTGCCTGTCATTCACCTCAGCAGGCTCTTATTACCAGCAGAGCGGGCTCGGATTGGAAAATTCTAACTAACTATGAGTAATCTGAGGGGCCGACTCACTAAGGCGCTGCCCATGCTGGCTTTTTCCAATATCCATACTGGCCCACACTCTTATATTCTCCTGTCGGACCCCCGACGCGTCTCAACATGTTTTCCCACAGTCCGAAAATTTTCATTTGATGCTTTTTTCTTTTCTGAATCTCAGCGACTCTCCTGCATATGTTCCACCTATAGTGTGAATTAATGAAGTTACTCTTCCAAGAGGATTCTCGAACTCACAGGTTAAACGTTAAATGTCATTTTTTTAATGGATTCCCTGAAGTTTCTTTCTTCACCTGCTTTGTCCAATCAGGGTCATTATTCCTACTGGCATTGGGCGAAGGGCGGGGCACCCCCGAACTGTCTCTCACTGAAAGACACATGATGATAAATACTTCGACAGTGACGTAGACTGTGGCAACGGTCACCTACTCACCTTCAAACCTCATCCGACAGGAGGTTGTGTGATTTCACACATGTAATGATTCAATTCTAATGAAATACAGGAGTGAAAATACAAAGACTAAAGGAATGTCCATATAAAATACACACAAATCATTACCAGAACAGCAGGTGAAGGAGAAACTTTGGAGGGAACCAAAACTCAACCAGGGTTTCCTCTTTGTGAGGTGACGATGCTTCCCACTGCACCACGATGTCACCCACAGACATACGAGACGACATTCACATTCGAGGTCTTTACCGATTTGTCCTCCACTTGTCAGCTCAGTTCTTTCTTTAAAAACACGTCCCGCTTTTGACCATTTCAGGCCTAAAAAAATGACCGGCAACAACGCTGACATTCAGCAGCGAGCAGTTGTACACGCACGTGTCCTGGCTGCTCTGGTTCCCTCTCTTCTCTGTGGCTTTCATGTTCTAAGTTTAAATAGCAGCAGGCTGTTGATAATGTAACTGTGGCTCTGAAATGAGTTCATTATGCGCCGTTATCACGTTAGATGTGCTAGAAACAGCGCTGCCTGCGACTTAACTTCTCACTCGGCGTGAGAAGCTCAAATTTATTTTGCCAGAATTCAATACCATCATTTAGTGCTTTGCTCCCTCTCTTGGTACGACTAATCCTTTTTACTCCCACACCGACGACTGAAAAGGGAAAGAGAGGGAGCCGGGATGAGATAGAAAGAGGACGCGAGTGTGTGAGGGAGGTGAGAGTGAGAAATGAAGTCAGAAGTTGTGAGGGAGGATGGCAGCGGGGGGAGGGGGGGCATTCGTTAAAGGAAGATGAGGCAGACCGGGGCAAAGTGAACGTCAGGACAGAGAGAGCCCGAGGAGGACGGACGGGCGGCGGGTTTTTGCCGGAGCGTTTGGGCCGGTCACCGCAGTTTGGCAGGTCGGTCTCAGGCCGGGCGGGAGCACCGCCACACCATTACCCGAAGCCAAGCCGTCACCAACAGCGTGTCTCCCCCTGCAAGGCTGCTCACTTTTCCATGTGTTGCTCACACTCCTGCTCAGCTCCTCCGAGATGGCTTGAATTGCTAAGATGGAGCAGATTGACTGAGAGGAATGCGTTCCAGCTCACTCACTGAAAAGATTCTCTCTCTCTCTCTCTGTTTGGTTATGTACCGAAGTGTCCTTAGACGTGACTCTGCAACCATGTGTTTCGAGCACCCTACATGTCAGCCATTAGCATTGATTGTCATATGATTGATCGTTCGAGTGAATACGTCAGTGCAATGTCCATTTCCACTTTCAACAAGTGACTTTAAGCACCTCAGGACAGAACAACATTGGGACGACAAGCAAGCTAATTGCTGATATGACACGAACAACGATTTTATCCAACCTGTGTTGAAAGCAATAATTGGAAGTTTCAGCGTGAGGTTAGAACATGCTGGTCTTTAACCGTTTACCTCATTTCAAACGTTTTTGGTGATGAGGCCAAACCTGTCGGTGTGACAGGATGATTTGCTTTCAGAGGGCCGGATGTAGACAGACTGAAAGGCTTTGGTGGCTTCTTTGACTGTTAAAAAGAGACGAGCAGAGAAAAAGCATAAAAAGCCAACAACTAAAAGAATCTGTGGTTAAAAAAAACAACCCTGGGAAAGCAGAGCAAAGAAGAACCCAACAATTTGGGCCGTGTCAGTGATGGCTGGATGCAGTTAGAGCACGCAAAGGAAATGCAACCCGTTATTAAGTGTTGTTTACTTTAATTTAGGTCGAGGCTTTTCTGTACCAGTGTTTCTACCGGGCAACAAAGTGAACAATCTCTGCGTGTTCATTAATGTTCTCACATTCTTTGTGTTTCCACTTTTGTTGTATCGTTACGAATTAGGAGGAAAAAAATTAGGATGCAGACAATCATACAACCACGAGAATATAAACCTCCCATTATCTCAGAGCACACAGCAATTTCAAATCATTGTTGATATAATTCCTGGAGCTGCGGCAGCAATCAGTGGTTCGCAAACTCACTCCAGATTGGCTTCACTGTGATGTTGTCACAATCCAGCCAAACGCTGGCAGGCACGCCGGCCGTTGCCAACATCCAAACGGGGGAACTCACTTTTCAAACGAACGAATAAACGTGATGAATGGACCCCGCCGGCCTCGCAGGCATGAGGTCACTCAGTGTTGTCACTGTGGATGCTGACAGGTCATCAGAGGCGGGTTGCCACAGGGCTCTATCCTCGGCCCATTACTGTTTACATTACACATAAACACCATCAGTCTTCATGCTCTAGAACATTGTGTTTTTTGGGGGGGCTTTTGAAAAACTGAAATCTGTTTACGTGTCCCTGTTTGTTTTTCAGTGCGCATTCATCATGAGCACACCGCTGTTTTTATCACATTAAAAATAAACAGCTTTCCTGTGACTTTATCATCGAGCCTTTCAACTCAAACCGTCAAGCGTACCTGACGTACTGTTGATACCCAGTATTTATTTATTTTTTTTACCTTTGAGTCCCCCTCTGGCCCCCGTAAATGCTTTAGTATATATTGGGTACCTCCAATCCATTCTACTTTATGACGAACCACAACATCACAGTGAAGCTAAACGACTGTGGCTCTGCTGACTCCCATGAGTACACAAAGCATAAGCCTTCAAAATAAAGCAACAGGCTTTTTTCATTGTCCACCCTGTTCAAAAAGTCTCTTCGTGGTTTTGTTTGAGGTCAAGATCCGATGTGTTTTTTGAACCGAGTCATTCATACTATTAGTGATTGTAGGAGTAGTGGTTAAAGTACTATTCCTCCAGTATATAGTGTCTTGAACAGCATGTATTTACATTGTCTATAAACGCTTGCAAGCAAAGGATTAATGAGTCATTTTGATTTTATAATTAGCAATAAATCGTTGTCACAATGCTTCGCAGAATGCTTGAACCACCTGCAACTTTGATGGTAGTTTTAAACTTTCCCAAAATATATAGAAAAATTGAGCAGTTGCTCATTTTACAAATAATAAAACTTGTATTTGTGATGGAGTGTCAGAAGAAAGTTTTTAAAAAAAACTTCTCTGGCATCCACCAGTGGCTACAGGTTACCAGCAGCATGCCCACTGCTATCAATGCAAATGTTGACTGGTGGAGTCAAACCACTCCTCCTCCAGTAGTGACTCGATGCCATCCTGTTTACCACCATGGCTCCAATATAAACAATTTTCCAACCTATCTTGCATTTTCCCTTGCCTGAGGGAAAGTTGTGGAGCTCATCCTCACTCAGAGAGCCGATAAGTCTCCACAACCCCACAGGTGCTCTTTGCGATTTAGGTCAACAGAACTGGGAGAGCAGTTCGAAATGGGATTTTTTTTTCTAACCTCTGTTGAGTGAATCACAAAGTTTGTGTTCAACGTTCCTCCGCAGAACCCAAAGTGCACGTTTCCAGATTGTCAGTTCAGCAGCACCGTTGCGTCCCGAGACCTTTGATGTTTCACCGTGTGCACCGTGTTGGGTTGGAACTCTTCTTCCCGGCAGAAACTTTCTGCCATCCCATCCAAGTGGGATGGATTCAAAATGTAAAACTCGTCTGCTGAGTCCCTGCGCGTACCCTCCTGGTGGGGCTCAGTCCTATTTGTAGTGAGAGTCTCTGCTGCACTGTCACCCCCCACCCCCCTTTATGTCCACACTCATTTCTAATAATAAGTGAACTGAAGCGCATCTGGTTAGTCTCACTGATCTCTAAAGCGACCTTCGCTAAATTGTATTTACCCATTTTTCTTGATTCTGCTGTCAATTACGCGGCCTAATCTGCTTCTGGTCTTCATTGGGCCACCGTCTGTTTTCTGTCGAGGCTTTTCTCTCGGAACAACACACCCAGCTCGGTTCTGTCCCTCTTTTTGCATCCAAAACAAACAAAAACACAAACTTGACGTTTTTGTTGGTATTACTTACTACCCATTGAATAAACCCCTCTACATATAAATCATACACTCAAACTACTTGGCTAAGAGAAATGCAGCCCACAGGATCAGTTTTAATGTGGAACATTTAAAAAAATGTTGCATTTTACCAAAACAGATGTTTTAGACTGCAGCAAATGAAGTATTTAATTTGTTCATTGATTCTCTATTAAGCTTTTGATAGAAACAAGTACTATAATTGTGGAGGAGGAGCATTAACAACTAAAAGTGCACAAAACAATTATTTACAATATAGTGTCTGGTGCAACTACTGGCAGCCTGTCCAAAGAACCCACAGAGTGAGTTCCACCTGAAACACAATGGTTTTGTCGGTGAAGGATAGAGACTAACTAATTAAGACGCTAACATGCTGTCTGAAAAACCTCTCAGAAAGTGTATGTTGTTCAGGTGCTTTAATCTGTTTATTATGAGAGTTGTTATGCGTCCTCATAGTTGATTTTTAGGTGGACTAAACAAATGGGTGGATCCTGATGTTCATAGTCGTCTGATGATTGATGAATGCAGATGTTGACACTCATTTAGTGATGAATGGATTATTGTTGATTCTGATTTGTATTCATATTAGCTGAGTTCTGCTTTGTCATTCACATTCCTACACATTCAACTGTACAACAGTCCATCACTGATTTGCATTACATATTGGGAACAATGCAGTTTCCCGACAAGTTTAACTGCCTGCAAATCAACTGAATCATCATATCAGTGGGGTTATTGAAATCAGCTTTTCTATTTGCCCATTTTTCTCAATCCTGAGAAAAGGAAGTCAAATGGCATTTACTGAGCATATAAGGCTGGGCAGGGGGGATAATGGAAAATTGCTCATGAAAGCAAAGAAAATGCCATGAATAGAAGAAAGGGGAAGAAATGAAGAGTGAATCCAGCTCTGAGCCATTACAATGGCGTGGAGGCAGAAAGAGGAGGAAGAATGTAGGGCGAGGAAATGAGTGGGCGCCATTTAAGATTATCTGGGACCCGAAACGGTCGATGGCGGGGAGGTAGTGGGGGGGCTGAAGAATGGCGTTGCCATCCCGGAATTAACAGCTCCGTCTGATCAGTCTATATTTGGCCGGAGTGTACGCACGCGGCAGGAGGAGCCCGAGCCCCGAGTCCCGCGCTCCTTCCGCTCGTGCGGCTACTCGCCGAGGCACATGGCCGCTGCTTCCAACCTGCGTCCCTGGCAACAAAAAAAAACGAGGAAGCAACATCGCCTCCTGCCAGTTTCACGCCTCGCTGACCCCCCCCCCCCATCCCTCTCGCTGCCTCATTTTGTAGCCTAATAAATAATGAAGGTTGGATTCCTCAGAGGGGCGTCTGCACACTGTGCACCTGGACACCCTGCGTGTCTGCTGGCAGGCATTAAAAGCGCCTGCCGACAAAACTCCCAAGAAGCGCCATCGCTTCCTGCCACCCACTACATCATGTTTAGATGAGAGAGGCATTTTGACTGCGCCGACACTTCTTCCCATGGGACTTTGCACATATTGCCATGATGAATTCCGGCACAGCACGAGTTTACTGACATTTGATGGAAAAATACTGCCTGCTTTTTTATTTTTTATTTTTTTTTAAGGCATAGTCGAGACACCAGTTTGTATCCCGGAGGTTAAAAATCCCGAGCGAGATGCAAAGAGGCGCTATCAGGGACTCGTCGGTGGCATGGCAACGACGGAGCTCATCTGAAAGGATTGTGTATCAGTAAGCTGCGGGGGGTGGGGGGTGGTGGGGGGGGATTTCTGCTCCCGAGAGCAGCGCGAGGACGATCTCGTTTCAAGCGATGAATCTCCCCTGACCTTTGCGGCGCGCTAATTTAATGAGAAAACACGAGAGACCTAATCCTTAATGCGAGATGCTCTCTTTTGTTGCAGGGGAACAGGTGGTTTAATCATTCCGCAGCCGGCAGCCGGTTCAAGTCTCGGCGCTGACCCTTTGCGTCGGTTACACTCACAGGAGATGTGAGTAAGTGAGTGTCCTCTGGGCGAAGCAGTTACCGGAAACATCGAACATTCGGAGGTCCTTCTGTATCCGTAGGGCCACACGATGAACGCAGTGCAGGCGATAAAGACAATATCATGGAAACAGGCTTCAAAAATTGTATTTGCTTCTAAATGCAGAATCACACCGACAAAATGTGATGTGAACAATTAAAACCAATGGATTTTTTTGGAGTGAGAGATAAACTTAAGTGATCATCTCTAATTTCACACACACCTTACTCAAGATATTATACTATGAATTTCCTTTTTACTCAATTTGGCTCAATTTATCATTAAAGTGCTGTCAACAGCTGATCCACAGGTGACAACAATGAATCTGTCAATGCATTTCAGTTACAGGCTTTTATTTTGAAAGCAAAAACAATCCAACTGACATTCGATTTCAGGTTACAAAGACCACTTTAGTTGTGGCTTTAGGCTTTAGGTCAGGTTCATTTACACTTTGTTGTTGCCGTGACTGGATTTTGGGGGTTCTGCATGTTTGCACCATGTTTAATGTCTCAGCTGTCAAGAAGAGCACGTAGTACTTTGTCATTTTTCGCATGTTTAGTTGTTTATTTCATGGTAAAAAAAAAAAAAAGTTGAAACAAGAAGATGAACAAATCGAGATAAATGAAAACTTTAAAACCAAAAGGTGCTTCTGTAGAGTCTGTATATGGTTCCACGTTCGTGCCGTCAACATCAGTGTGTGGTGCTGGCAGTATTGAATGTGTCCCCTCCACAGGCGATTGTGTCATTTCCTTTCCTCTCTTTATTTGTCGCGTGTATTTTCTCCTCAACCTCCCGCTTCCGCTTCTACTTGGTTAAGCGATTTCCCCGCATTGGCCAGAAACGACTTGAACCCCCCCCCAGAACACGGGCGGGAACATATTGAATTCAGCTGCGGGGTTTTTACATGTAGGTGGAGGGAGCGAGACTGATGGCAGAAAGCGAAGCGAGCGCGAGCTTCTGCGGCTGGGGTGAAGGCAGCAGCACAAAAGTCTGACATGTCCCGTGGCTGTGCTGCATTCTGGTCTGCCGAGGATCCGGTCACGGTGTGAATTTCTTCTATCCTATAGCGGATTTGTGCTTACAGGGAGAACACGGGTGGACAGCGACAAATCCATAGGAAAAATCTGTCTTTGTGCTGTTGTATTGACAGGGGAAAAAAAAGAAAAAAGGATTTGGAAGGTGGTGGTTTTTTTTTTTTTTTTTGCTTGGTGGAAAAGAAAAGTGGTCTAAACATTGAGTGACTGGGTGTTTGAACTCTGTTGGCACATTTTTCACTCTGCTGAGTCTTACCATGTAACTGGTTCATGGCAAACGCTGTATTTTTACACGGAAATTGGACTTATCTGACGCATATCACGGCATATGTTTGTTCTTTTGCTGAAATGTATCAACATGGAACACTAACAAGACAGGAGAAACGTGAAATAGCTGAACATTATTGTCTTTGTGTCGGTGTGAAAGAGGATTACACTTGTTGCCCTGTTCAAGAAGAAAAAAGCCAAACGTGACCGTGACTGTCTTTAATGTAGCCACGTTAATAGTGAAACGTCCAAGTGACCAAATATGGTCACTGTCATGATTTAGAATCCTTTAAATCCTGATAAACTTGCGCGCGCGTGTGTGTGTTTGTGTGTCTGTGTGTGTGTCTGCGTGTATGCGTGTGTGTGTGTGTGTGTGTGTGTGTGTGTGGGTGTGGGTGTGGGTGGGTGGGTGGGTGTGGGTAGGTGGGTGGGTGGGTGTGACTGCACACATTGGTCTTACCCTCCGATGAAGTGACAACATTGGAAAACATCCTACGGAGCCAGTCCGCCCTTTTCAAAAGGCTCATTTTCATTTCTTCTCCCCGCTGCTGAGTAAAGCTAATCCTTCCTGTTTGATCAGCTGATTTGCATTTGATCTTTAAGGTGGAATTAATCAGAGCGCCAATCAGTGGCGCCCGGATGCGATGCAAAACCGGTGGCGAAGGCGGCACAAAGGCTGCGCTGAGCTTTGCAGGTGTGGTCCGGTCCGGCTGTTTTCTTCATTTTCCTGCTGACCAGGCATCAGGACTCTTTAATAAGATTCATTCATCTTCCCTTCATGCTCTCTCTGCTCACTCCTTTATTGGATCAGACTGCTGACGGCTATTATTCCCCATGGAATCTATTTACCCCCCCCCCCATTTAGGTAATATTACACTCACTTTGTATCAGCGTGAAGCAGCAGGACAGTGCATTAAGCCCTGCAACATGTTTTAATAGCTGGATAACAGATAAGCATGTTACCGGACTGGATGGATTGGCTTGTACTTTCCTGGAGGCGAGATGGAGAATTATGCAGTAATATGCAAATCAGCCTTGAGTGACTAAACACAAATATCAGTTTGTTTGTTTTTTGGTGCGCTTTTTATTTATTTATTTATTTATTTGTTCCTGTGCATATTAATGTGGAGGAACCCTGGTGTCTGTGGGACTGTGGTTCAGATCAGGTGAGGCAGACAGCTGGCGTGCTTTGTCGGGGTTTGATTCTCATCACACTGGTTCCACCTGAGCAGAACGAGCGTCTCCACTAGTTAGATCTGCCGTCCAAACGGTCGGGAGAAGGTCACCGAGCGTGTTTGTGTCATTTCAGCCGGCTGGGAATTGACATTTTAATTTGAGGATATAAAAAAAGTGGCGTTGTTCAAAGGAGCCAAGGTGGAACCGTGAGAGTATCATGACATCAGAGCGATATGATGATGAGCCCCATGGCCTGATTTGACTCCTCATGTCAGACTTGATTGTCTGGGGGGTTATAAGGACTCGGAGTGTCGTGCATCCTGCTGACATTTTCCCGTGAAATCTCTCCAGACTGCATTTCATCCTTTTGGTATTTCACTGCTGGTGAGAGGACGAAGCCTTCTGAATTTGGTTGAATTCGTGTCGGTCGGGTCGTTCCAGGTGGCGTTCGGTCAGGTTGAGTCGCGTCTCGTTTAATCTGCACGACCGCCCCTGTGTGAGATATTACCATCCTATAAGGGTCCGGGAATCCCTTTCAGGATGTGTTATCACCATAGGAAACAACATGTCTCATAAGTTACATTCAAAGAACTCGGAACTTGAGATGGTAAAAGTTGGTGTGGTAAGTCTGCAGCCCTCCACAACCCCGTCCTTCACGGGGGGAGGCAAATCAAATGGTTGGATCACAGACTAAGCTGCTTGCCTTCCTTTGATGTCTTTATGAAGTGCTACTTCCTGGTTGATGCGCTAATACACCAAATCCAATATGCTTCTACCTTATTTGTACTTTTACTTTCTTTTATACTCAAATGTATCATCGTAGAGCTCATAGATGTATGGAACTACAGCATGTGTGGATGTGTTTTTTTTTTTTAAATTCACCTTTTAATGTTCTTGCCGTTCGCTTGTTCAGCTCTGTGAGTTACTTTTTACTGTCTGCGAGGCGCCATACAAATAAAGATTGATTGATTTTGTTGGTAGCAGCCTCTGGCTCTCCTTTCCTCTTCCTTCACTAAAGTGATGAAATGCACAGTAAACCTCTTAGTTTAATGTCATCACATTATTATGTTGCACTCTGACCCTCAGAATCCCCCCTCTAGTTGTAATAAAGTCTCTCTTTCACTTGCTGTAATGTAGCAACAATGTTGTTCCCCCCGTCTGCTGCTTGGTAAATTTTGTGACATTGGTTAAATAGAATTTCTTGTGTTTCCCTTTCAAAACTTTCCCTTTCGCTTTCATATGTGTGACTTGAAGTTTGGCCCCCTAAAGGAGACGCTTTTTCCTGCCCCCAACAGTGCTGCTGTCATAATAAGCTCAGCCACAAGAGGCCCCCATAGACACCCCATGGGGTTCATTTGGGACAGTTGCTGGGTCAACCTGGACACAGCGGCACCTTTTCCATTGCAAATATACATGAAAAACCTTTTGTTTTGCAATTACCCACTTGAGACATGTTTGACTGTGTTCCTCTTTGGTGAAAGACGTTTAGATTCAGATCGTAACAATCGTTCTAAACTCATTGTGGCAACACAGGCATGCTGTAATTTACCTTCTCCCTTGGAGAGTGTCTTACATGGGTTATTACGGTGACAGTGCAAATGTTCAGTAAATTAGTTTTTACAGGAAAGATGAGCTTATTATTGCATTGTTGTTGTTTAACCAGAATATTCTCTGAGAATGTGTTTTTTGGCCATTGCACAGTGAATAACACTGTTCTTGGGAACAAAAAAAACAGGGACACATTGTCCTATTAGCGTACTGTGTGCAACAAGCCATTAGTTTAATGACTACCAGTGAGGATGCGGAGAAACTATGAGACACAAATTCAAAGCAGAATGGATGCGACATCGCCGAGCTTCTTCTTCTCTCGCTTCAGGTTTGTTCTTTCCAGCTGCACTTCACCATTTTTAGAACATTTTCAATAACCGTGTTTACCGGCTGGGCTGTTTTTTTGGGGGGGGTTTTGTTGTTGTCGGTGCCTCTCACTCTTTCATTTCTTCCCGATCTCAGCCGGGCCTGACGATGGGCGCGGGGAGATTTAATGTGTTTCCAAATCCCCCCTAAGTGTCTCTTATCCACACAACCCAAGGTTGTTCATTTTGGCCTTACAGTTGTGGAGCCATTTGCCGACTGAGTTCAGGAAATCTAAAATAACAACCCCGGGCTCGGCGGGGTTAAGGCTCCGAGTTCATCGGGCTGCGGGGATTTATATACACATTTACTGTAAATGTGAAGAAACAAGAGACTCCGAGAGAGAGAACAATAACCCCAACACAAAAAAAAAAAAAACAGCAACTGCTCTGAGAAAAAACTAGGCGATTAGAGGCAGCATTAGTATGCAACAATATGAGCCTCACTTAGGCTTAAAGGAATAGTACACCCAAAGAATGATGTACCTTCATTTTCTACTCACCCCCATGCTGAACAACACAGCACTTTTTTGACATCTCAAATGCTGGAGATCTGGGAGGTTTCTTGTTATCTGCCCACGTTCAGATAATGCAGGTCAACCGGGCCCGAGCCAAAAACGTCCATAAAGGCCACAAAAACGTGTCAATATTCCTCCATACTGCTCGTCCAATGTAATCCAAGTGT
>JAUESF010000080.1:1961347-1973027 GCA_032274765.1 Malacoctenus tetranemus
CAGCTAGAGCTGCTGCCGTTCATGGGCAAGAGTTCGCCTGAGGTGGAAGAGTTGTTGCTGCCCTCACTAATCAGAGTCTCCCTCAAAAACAGCAAACCAAGACAATGACTGGAAGAAAGGTCATTGTCTTGGTTGTGACTCGGTGGACTGTGACCGACAGTCGTTGTGGAACGATGCAGTCCAATAAATGTGGGCTGATGTCCATTGAGAGAAGCCCTGGTGCGCGTCCTTTCAGCTATCCACGTCCAGCTGCGATGTGGCTGAACGTGGTGCTCATTGATCCAGGCGTTGACAGCAGAATAATGCCAGTCCTGAACCTGAGCTAGCACAAACAACAAGCAGAGTAGGGCAGGTAGAAGCCAGCAGCAAGCTGACAAACACGCTGACACCATCTTCTGCATGTTGGTGTTGTCTGAAAGGTCCTGACTGCTTGGCTTTGATGGCTCCTCAGGACCTTTTAGTGCATCCCCCTCCAATGAATCGGGCTCCACACTGTGTTACAGAAAAATAAATAGAAGTGAAATCAATCTGGAAGCACTTTGTCAGAAAAGTGTATAGTTGGTTCAGAATGCAAAAATAACTATTATAGGGAGTTTGTTGAAACAAATACCTGTAGCCAGACTCTGAACTGTCTGAGCGGTACCGACTGTAGCTCCCCAAAGGGGATTCGGCACTTGGCACAGAGACCTCCTCAACCGAAAGCGGCTCTGGGCTGTGATGCTCTGCAGGCTGGTCTTCATGGCGAGAAGCCTCCAGCAGGTCATGACTCATCTGTAAACTGGAAGATTCCACATGATTGGATTCGACATCATCGTCTACCAGTGCAATAAAAATAGACCAAAGAGCCGAGTGCACACTTACTAGCTGCTGCATCTGGTGGTGAGGTGGCTCAGGGTGAAGAAAGGATGCTGCAGCATTTGTCTGGGAGTTGTCCTTTCCCTTGGATCCATGTGCAGCATCCTCACCACCAGGTTGATGAAGCATGCTAAGTCATACTCAGCAGCTTCTTTTTCCTCCTCTGAGCCTTCCTGGGAGACCTGAGAGGAGCAAAAGAAAACAAAAACACCATTAACATCAAAGACTAAACTTCTGTCATATGATTGAGTCCAATAAAATGTTTGGCAGCTTACCTTCAATAAACCATGCAGCTTCAAGGTTGGGTTGAAGCCAATGTCAACAGGATGGAAACCTGCAGACTGAAGAGAGAAAGAGTTGGTTTCATCCCTAACATATCAGAGTCATTGAACACAGACGGTGTGGGAAAACAACAAACGATACCTTGGTCCACTTGGGGGAGAATCTTCTCCTGTTCTGGACAAAGTACCTATTAGTGTACAGTCCATCCCTGAGAAGGTGCCATGGTGGCATCCCAATGGTCGAAACGATGAGGTCCATCTGTGGGCACAAAACAAGTTTAGATGATGCTTTTAAGAACATCCACAGACATTGATGTGAAGCATCTCCTGTGACTCTCAGTCTGAGTGGCTGAAGTCGTCATTTGTGTGTCTTACTGACCATTTCGTGCTCATCGTCCCCAGGAAACAGCAGCTCTCCTGTCAGTAGCTCGGCAGCTAAGCAGCCCAGAGACCATATGTCGATGGCCTGGGTTACTGTAGCTCCCATCAGCACCTCTGGAGCTCTAAGTAGGAAACAGACACACAAACTGTTAAAGGCTGACTGACAAAGTGAGACGTCAGCATCCAGTGCTGATGAAGCTGTTGGCAGATGGATATGACATACGTGTAACACAGGGTCTGTAAAATCATCCCCCTCCAAGTCCTTGACTGCTGCGTTGTCATGCTGAAGTCAATGATCTTGACCTTCGGCGACTCCAGGAGATGATCCGCAACCATGATGTTTTGCGGCTTGATGTCTCCATGGATGTAGCCATTCTCGTGCAGGAAGCTGAGAACTTCAGCGACCTGAAATGGACCGTAAGAAACACTGAAAAACACCACCTAAACAGTTGTCATGAACCAACAATAACCGAAGCTCCTCCTTTGTTCAGAAAGAGTTCAAATTCTGTGTTGTGACAGAAAGAAAATCCAAGAATGAACAAACGTACCTGTTTGAGAATGGGTCGGATTCGGGGGAGGGACAGAGGACGACCGTCACAGTACTCGAGGAGGTCCATGTCCAGTCTCTCGAACTCCAAGCAGTAGTGGCTGCTGAATATGAAGGAATCGTGAAACTTCACGATGTTCACCTTCTCTGAGCCCAGAGCCTTCAACTCTTTGAGTATCAGAGCCTGCAAATTAGAGCAGATTGTATCAAATGCAATGTGAGTCTTCATTCCTTCATACAAAACACCAGCAACTTATTGACCGTCAGCGATAAATTGTTACCTCGCGTTCTGCCTCCTCGACGTGTCTGTTGTTTGCAATGATCTTGACCACTGCTTCCTGGGTGCGCTCGTTGCGACGCTGAATGGCCTGCCCAAAGCCTCCTCTGGTCACCTCGTACACAGAGGGGGAAGACGACATCTTCTTTCCTTCGTAGATCACAAAGTTCATGATGATGGATGATGTGAGCCTTTGCTGATTTCTAAAAATTGAGAGGAAAAGTTGGCAAATACATTTTAATACATGCAATATCTGCTATTCCCCGACACAGACAGAAGTTTGTAATGAACGGAAATGGCTAAAAATGAGTAGCCAGGATCCAACACATGTTTTTTCATGTGCTCACACTACAAACTTCCCAAAAACTGTCACAAAGCTCCACCATGCCACACATTCGTAATGTACCACTGCAGCTCGAGTTAAAGCTATCAGTAAACACGACGCGCTTAAACTATCAAAGTAATTGTGTGGCAAAACTAAAGTGAAAATAAGAATATTTTTCATCACAACAGAAAGATTTTTCATCAAACTTACTGAGGAGTAACACCAGATCACGAAGTCTACGCACGTCTTGCAGATTTTTTGCAGAAACGAAAATGTTGGAGAGCAGAGGGGGTTTATGTCCTTTCCACGTCGCAACGCCAGCAAGGAGGACAAGAAAATGCTGCGCGCTTATGATGTAATATTCCGAACTCTTTAACAACAGTGCGTTGCTATGACGACAGTGCTCCCCTGGGTTGTTCTAACTGCTCTGTTAGGTAGCTCCAACTGTGCCACACCCAACAATTTGCAGCCCTCAGCTAACCTACAATGTGACAAAAATCTAATCACCAAATGTTTTACAGTTTTCATTCAAATCCAAAAACAGAAAAAAATCCAGAGAATGGTTTAAACTACAGCCAAAGACCATGTGTATGGTTGGACGACCACATGTAAAAAGGCTCCAGCAGTACAAATGCTTCTCTTGTTTACTTTTGTTCGTTTAACAATTACTGTTCACAGTATTGCGCAAATATCACCCCAGTTTCCAAAGTAGACCAAATGCAAAGTTACAACCAGCAGTTCACTTTGCTTGGCTAAGTGATAGCAAACAGGCAAAGAAACGTGAGCTTACCAAAGTCTAAACGTTTCTTATCTTTTATACGAAACATGGATGGCATCAATGCTAATTAGCATCAATGGTAAAGATAGAATAAAGGCATTTAAGGTGGCTTGAAACAGTTTTAACTGCACATCTTTTCTGCACATGTGTTGCGCAATCGATTAGAACGATTCCCATGGCAACGCAACCAAGCTTTGCACTGGGCAGCCATACGCGCAGTTCTTGACCAAAGAAAGCTCCCGACATTCTTGCTCAAGACTATTTCTTGTTTCCTATCAACCTCATGAAAGACGGAGGAGGGAACGCTTGTCGTGTGCCTCCTGTCGGCGTGATACGAGCTGGCCTTTTTTTCATAAAAGAGGATCGATACGGCTGAAACTGGCATGGCAATCAACAGTGCGGAGAAGTGCTCCTCTGCCTCCCGAAACTGGCGATTGCCTGTGTAGCAGGTGGGCACCTGTTACACAGAGAAAAAAAAAAAAAAAACATAGGTCAAAAAACGAGGTGGGAGCTCGCCAGCTGCAGAAACGGAGCCGGAGCAGAGAGACGGAGGCCGGAGGCGCTCCGCCGTGTTACAGCGTGCTGCTTAGCGGACAGAGAGGCGCGCTCTGGCCGGCGTCCCCTCACTGTTTTGGCTTGTCTCAAAAAGTTGGATCTCATACATATCTTTTTTTTTGGTGTTTTTCACTTCCTTTAAGTCTGTTCTATCAATATATGAAGTTTCATCCAAATATTACATCTAGATGTTGGGAAAAATTGCATTTGAAGGTGAACAGTCCCTCTTTTTACATAGGGTTCCATACAAAAAGTGGGGAATCTTTGAGCTGCTGTAGCAGAAAAAGTAGCTCTCATACCCCTAATTTTTTTTATTGATTCTGACTCCTTTTAGTATAAGGAAGGGATTTATCTAAAAATTAGAAAAAAAATTACATCTAGAAAAAACTGTTTCGAGCCTCCTTAAAGGAAACAACTGCTCTTAGCGACAAGTAGGAACTTCATGATGAAACTAGTGAACTTTTCTTTTCAGCTAACCTTTCAGCTTTTAGCTTTATTGTAAAAAGACTTGAAACTGTGTTTGTTTCCCCAAAACTACAACTTGTAAATGTCTTTACTGATTGAGCAATGAGCCATGTTAAGCCATGTTTTATGTTACATTTTCCCCCTGAAAAAAGCTAATTCATTCAGTCGACATGAAAGAAACTTCTTAAGACGACTCCCATTTCAAAAGGAAACTCTTCTCAGGTGTGTTTGTCACTGAAAACATTTTGAAGTTGAATTTTGGGGAGGATTTCACGCACATTTTGTTGTGGTCCAGGAAAATGCTGCAGTGCATTAGTTATTGATTTCAGGTTTGAAATCAAAGCTTCTTTTTTTATTTCTGTAACTTCAGATGAAAAAAAAAGAAGAAATTCTTTATCTCATGTGACTGAACTCTCTCTCTCTCTATTTTTTTTCTCCCAACTTCTTCAATCCCTGCCTGGAACAGAGAGAAAAATCCAGCAGCCTCACACTGTAACTTTGGTCTACTCGGTGCTGCATATTTGCTGCTTTGGAGTGCCGTGGCGCTCAGAGCATCCCCCCTGTTCGCAGCAGGGGGACTCAGTGTTACAGAAACAATGTTTGCCACCCTCCTCATTTTTTTCCCCTCGCAAGTTCATTTCGCGAGCGTGCCGAACGGCCGGCGCGCCGCTCCTCGCGCGGTGAAACGGTGCGTGAAATTCCAAATCGAGTCGCGTGCGCGCGCGCCGACTCCGACGCACACTTGATTGTTTGAGAGATTTCTGTCCCACTCTGTCACACTGATGATCTGTGGGGGCTTTGATGGTGGGGGAAAATCCAGTCGGAGACGATCAGCGTGACGCATCACAGTGAGGAGCACATGTCAGGAGATGAGGCTGGAGAAGTTGTTTTTGTTTTGGAACAAACCGAGTATCTTTAGCAGCGTGTAAAAGAAAAACAAAAATCACCCCCAAACTATTTTGCATCAACAGCAGCGTTCACAGGACTTGTAGATATTAGCTTGTTGAGTGAGACGAAGGGTTATTTTCTTCATCTCTGTTTCCATTACATGTTTGCATCCAGGGAACCTTTAAACCACCCTTCAGACTATCTCATTTAGAAACATTTAGTTTCTCCGTTAGCGCCGGTATCCAGTCAAATCACAGAGTGCCACAGTAGCTTTGGCCCTGCCTCGGAGCCTCGTTTAATACCTGAGGATCCCCCGGCCGTCTCCTGACAATGCATTGCGGAGCGTCACATTAGAGACGGTGACTCAAAGTCACAAAGCTGTCAGGGAAGAGATAAACAAAGAGGCTGCAGGGAGGTGCTCAGCCCCCAGAGCCCTGTGCTGCAGGAAGCTACATGCTAACGGAGATTAGGACCCTGAGATGGAGCTCTACAGTGAACTCCAGAGCGCGGCTGAAGCTGCAAGCTTCCTGTTATGGAGTGACACCGCTCGCCCGGCGCGCTAAATCTCCTCTTCCTCCTTCCCCGAGCAGATGCGTACGAGTGGAAAAAGTAGAGAGTGGACAGAGATGTTGTGATAGGAATTAGCAAATTTAATAAACATGAGGGACAAAATTACATGTGCATCGCCCTGCGAGGGAGTCGGCCCTCCTGCGGAGCCGAGCGTTGGCTGAGGTGAGGAAGCCAAATTAAGTTGACACTGCAGAGGGATTGTCAAAAGGAGTGGAGTAATAGGCTTACAGAGGGAAGAAAGTAACTCTGACAACGAGCTGCAGCTAATGTCGCCCAACAAAATAGGAGCCTGAAAATTTGTATTTGCCATGCTCCCCCCCCCTTTTATTCCTAATGCTATCTGCGCACGTTGGCCGTTGGTCATCGGGAATCCTTTGAAAGTTGAAGACGTGTCCTGCGAGTGAACTGACGTTATCAGTGGCTGCCAGTCAGAGGGGGGGTGGGGGGCCCGTGCGGCTCGGCTCGCTCATTGATTGAAATCCCCTCAGTGAGCCTCCCAGCCCTCCTCGCTCTGCATTCCACGCGAACGCCCAGCTCCAACCTCCCAGTCCCACTTCGATCAGCACCTCACCCGACAGCCACGAGCTGCGTGCGACGAGGCGTCATGCCTCAGCCCCCCGCTCCCCGAGCTTCAGGTGGAGACATAAATTCATGCCGCTTAGAATAAACGCACCTAATTTGATATCCAAGCAGAATTCATCCATATAAGCCTCGCGCGCCATCTCCAGTGTGGGACATTTTTAGCAGTTTTGGCGCGGAGCCCATGTTACAGGATGATATAGAGACTCTGGCATGCTAATCTTATCTTAAAACTGTATGTGACAAATTCCTCTCTGGGCTTCAGGGTGTGTTCCTGCACAGAAACACTTCATATTCAAATTCCTGTGCCATACATCAGGCCACAAGGAGCAGGAGGAGAAGGTACGGAAATGTATATGTGTAGAATTGGAGGATGATGTTCACTAGCATCGATGTAGCGTTACTTCATAGCTGATAGTTGACCTGCTGTGGTCAGCGTAGTTACTGCATCAACAGTTCTCAAGTGTGGTCCATTCAGTGACTGTTCTACTGCACGATTTACTGCAGTAGATACTGATACTTGACTCAACTCGGTTTACGAGCCGAATTTCAGATTTTTTTTTCCAAATTTTTGCTGCTTTTATTTTGGCATTAAGCAGCGACTGGACTTTTGTTTGATTCGCAGCATCAATTGCTGCAAGTTTGTTTCCTTTTTTTACTTCTGCCTTTCTTTTTATAAGAACTGCACAAAATCCCCCCAATTACATCAGACTGGCTGATTTTTTTTCCCAAACTACTTTAACGGCAGAATAAACAAGGGCACAACATCCTGAAGGAAGTGCGAGATGTGATGTTGGAGTGCTCAGCTAATTGAAATAAGTGGCCGCGCTCACCTCTTCCTGGTCGTCTCCTCAGCAGGGTGTGTGTGCTGGGGAAGGGGGGGGGGGCAACAGAGTGAGACGGGGCCAAATTGCTTGCCTCTAAAATCCCAGACCAAACAGCTGTAATGAGCAGGTGAAGCAGCGGCAGACGACTGCAGACTATTCACACCCTGTAGAGCACAAATGTGCTTTTCAAAGCCTCGGTCTGAATTTGTATTTCTGTAAATATTTATTCTCCTTGTTTTCATCCGTCTGCGGAGGGAATGTCATGCGCATATTGAGGACTTGAGATGGTTTTGGTCCGACTGAAGTAGACTCTTCCTCAAAGTCCCCCGTCGCGCCACATGTGTAAACACGGCCTGCATCTGGATGAAGAGGTACGTGGGAATGATATCAACAGCAAATGGGCTTTGCGGTGACTCACCAGTTTGGTTCCTTTGGTGTTTATCGCCACATGTGGTCGCTGTCAAATTAAATGTCAAAACACAAAAAAGCACCACTTGTCATACACGGAAATATCCTGGTTTGGCCTTTGTCTGTGATGATGTCAGCACATTAGGATGGACTCGTTTCTATGTGCTGTTGCACCTCCAGGAGCCCCACCGTTGGGGCTGCTGCCAGATGATTGACTTGCAGTTATCTTATAGCATTAGCTCAAGCTAGTTTGTGGCATGGTGGAGGTTTGCGCTCTACCAAGTGTTATAAAGTTTTATTGCCGATTTAAAATGTCTATTTCGTGTTGTCATCGATGTGCAACTGAACACTTTAGATTGTTGAAATGCAAGTTACTTCCACACAGTCTTGCTTTCGTCTGCGCCTCCATCCAACAGTTTGTTTTTTTTCCGTCTGAAGATGAAAATCCATTGGGCTGAGCAATGCGGCCTCATCTGTTTCATGCATCATGTTTGTTGTCGGCGTGCCACGAAACCACTGTGGGCTGTGATGTCAAAGGTCGCTGACCGCTGACTCTGGTCCAGTGACTTGGTGGGTCAGGATGACAGGAACCTTTGTTTGGAGTGGGGGGGGGGGGACAAGCACGGTTAACCACTGCAGTTTCCTTGTTAACACTCTGCAGACTGGGATTCTTTGATCCTTTTGACAGTTCACATGTACATTGGTCGTGGTAAGACGTCACCTATCAATTCCTGTGAGATTCTGGGTGAGTCACCTCAGGTGTCGTTGATTCCTGCTGAGTTGCATCATCCATCGGGGGGGGGGGGTACATCTGTGCTTGGTTGCTGCAGGTTCAAGTGCTCTCCAGTTAACTTCTTTAAGGTCCCAGCTCTCTCTTTAATTTAGGTCCTGAAAGAAAAACAGTCATCTTTGTGGTCTACATGGCTGTTGCTTTACCATCAAACTGCTGCAAAACAAGTCATGTAGTGATGACCAGAGTATGCGATGACAGAGGTCATCGGATATGCTGGCTTCACAGTGATGGCTCAGTGTGCTGCTTTCTGTCACTCCCAAATCAGAGTGTTGACCTGTGTCGTCAGCTCGCAGGCTTCGCAATCTGCAGACCTGGGAGAATCCTGTGCAGACTGGAGACCCGCACACCCCTCGGAGGTCCGTGATGCTATGCAGATGGTTACAGTTTATTCTCAATTTAAGAGACCACAGTCAGGAAAAAAAGGAGAAGTACTGTGTGCCTACTTTTTGGATTATTTTTCCACACACTTCCTCTCTGAGTGATCCTCAAAGCGCCAACGGACAAAGACGAATGAGAGGAAAAGTGAACATTAGTCAAACAATTAGGCTAATGAAAAGTGAGCCATTATGCTTCACAGAGGAGACACAAAGTGTGGGGTTCATATCAGCAGAGAAAGCAAGAGAAGTGCTATCCATTGGACGGAGTTATGAATCCCCCCACTTACGAGACGGCTCGACTTTTTGCAACCGTGTCCTTTTTTTTTTTCAACTCGCAGAGCCAGTAAGGCAGCGAGCTCGGTGGCCTCTTGATTATTACAGTGTTTTAAAAGCACTAAATCACAGTGATCAAAACAGACCACTGTGATTATCTGACATTTGGCTCAAGTTTTTGCCTTGACAGTGGGGAAAAAAAAGAGGTTTCAAATAACATTGACATGCTTTCTGAAGCTTATTCACGTTGAGGGCTTTTTTTTTTCCTCCAAGAGTGTCCGCAGTCCGGCCAGGCGGCTGCAGCAACACACCGGGGTGATATTCGACACTCCGCGCTGAAAGGCAAGCTTCTCCCCCTCGGCCCAAATATGCTCCGAGAGATGATATTTCAGCACGATGTCCCCAGTTGCTCCGCGGGAAGATTACATCAACTGGGAAAAAAATGAGATCAGATAAAAACCGCTGAACTGGCTGTAACCTCGGGAAAGTTAGTGAGATATAGCTGTCGTATAATGCGGTGAGATGAGAATC
The DNA here is from genome assembly GCA_032274765.1 of Malacoctenus tetranemus. Classification (NCBI taxonomy): domain Eukaryota; kingdom Metazoa; phylum Chordata; class Actinopteri; order Blenniiformes; family Labrisomidae; genus Malacoctenus; species Malacoctenus tetranemus. The sequence continues at coordinate 1,971,058 of JAUESF010000080.1, forward strand.
AAACGGGCTGCATTGTTGCAGAAGTTCACGAATGTTCGTGTTTTAAATGGCGCCTTCGGATTGCGTTTCACAATGAACTGAAAACGTCCAAAACTGGATTTCAAAAACTTGTCCCAAAGTTAATATTAGGTTTTAATCAGGAGGATTTTATCACAGCCTTGTGAGGACAGTTTCCCCGGTGACCTGCAGCGTCCACAGACAGCTGTGGACTCAATCTGATGTGCGGTGGTTGTGAGCGAATACTTTGCGGAGCCCACTTTAATAAGACGTTCCCATGTGTTCATCGTCAAGGCTGAAACACACTTTTTCTTTACCCGAATTTCCTGGAAATTGCTTCAAAAAGCGGTTTATTTATCCGTGTTCTATACCGCCTTTGCATGTGAGGGCTGCTGGAGTAATTCCCAGCTGACATTGCGGAGAGGCACAAAACGGGCCTCATCTGGGTCTGAATCAAGGACCTTCAAGCTGAAAAACAGGAATGTAGTTTGGAAATCGTCTTTAATAAATGCAATGCAATTATGTGATCAGCTGCAACACAAGGTATGAAACAGTCATGCAGCTAGAAAAACTGGCGCGTGTTCGCGAGCTGTCTTTACTTTAGTCCTGCATGAAAGCACGAGGTGAGCTGCAGAGCTGCTGTCTCGCTCTGTCCTGTACACTGAGTCAATTGTTCTCATGAGCCAAACTAATGCGTGAAAATCTAATCTTCTCCATAAAAAAATTGTTCTGTTGCTTTGTCATTATAGTCCTGTTTACATTCACAGGGTCCAATAGTGACATTAAAATCAACTTTCACAACAGCTGTGATACTTAAGCTAACCAGTGTCATTATGTCTGATTTAAAACATAATGAGTGAATCAGTCATGAGGCTCACCAATGCACAGCTGACAGCTCAATTAACACACACGCAAGCACTCTCACACACACACACGTGCTCTGCCGTGAGCACCTTCTATGACGGCTGCTCATGTGGCGCACCACCGTCCTGCTGCACCTACTGGCTCCGTGCATGAATTACTGCTGTTCCGCTTCAGACTGCGCCGGTGGGCGCTGTCTGAAATAGGGCACCACAACATCTGACCTCATCAGCCACCCAAATATCTGTGGGCTTTGTTTACCCATTGTTGTTGTTAAAGTGCTTGCTTGCATCATACAATAAAAAGATATCGCGTTGTTTTTGATGCCAAATGATATCGCAAGTGTATTGTGGAGTCAGCGGCTGCTCTCGCCCACCCCCCACCCCCCACCCACCCCTGCTGCTGCCCAGTGTCTCACACTTTGCCTTTTGAACACGTCGCCCAGGCACAGCTGCAGCACTGCTGCTGTTGGACTCATCTGTTCACACTGACTTTGGTTTTGATGATGCTCTTTTTTTGTTTTATCATCAACACAGAAGGACTCGAGCAAACAAACTTAATGCACTGATAAAACCTTCAGATGTCCAGCAGATAAAAAGCTATATGATACGACGTCAGTTATGTAATGGTGCTAATGTGATATCAGCGTGACACATGCCTTTTTTTTTTTGTACTGCGTATTTAGTGAGGAACAGCGGGCAGCACGAGTGGAAAATCAACTCCCCTCCAAAATCCCGGATGCTCTCGCATCACTGACACATACGTCTCCGGCAGACAGTATGGCTGCTCCAGCCTGTTAGCAGGGGCAAGTAAGCATAATCTCAAGTGTGAAACTTGACATGACGCAAACGCAGCCGTTGCACAGCTTGCGTTCGCGGCCCAAATGGGAGAGTACGTGGTTGAGGAAACAGGAAAACCTTTCAAAAACTCCTGTAACTCATCGACCATCTTTCTCTCAATGCTCCCCCACCCACACACTTTTTAATCTGTCTTTTTTTGCCACAGAGTCCTTGAGGAAAGGGGTGAGCTGCAAAAGAAATGTTTTTTTGAAGTAGAACCAGAAGCAGAAGTGCAGGATTTTTGCATGTTAGATTGTCAACAACGTGTGTTTT
>JAUESF010000080.1:1992759-2006647 GCA_032274765.1 Malacoctenus tetranemus
GATTTCACTCCGACCAGAACAGGCCTTGAAAAAGGAGCCGTATACTATTGATAGTGGTCTCCACTTGAACTCAGCGCTGACTACTCCAATTGCTGCAGCGTGACGTCATTTGGAAGCGAAGTTGGTGGCCCCAAAATAGTGTGTCCATGCGGAGTAAAGGAGGAGTTGGGTAATGTGCACTACAACAGGCTGTTGTAGCAGATTTATGAATGAGGCTTTAACTGTGAGCAGGTGTTCGGTGTTACAGATATAATACGCCTCCTTCCCATGGGACGAAAATTACAAAAAAAACTACACCGTTTGGGCAAGAACAAGAAGGAAAAAGGCTGCTGTGCATTGTTGAGTGAAACAGAGATAAATAACGTTAAACTGCTGAGTCTCCGGAGCGCCGCGGCCTGGAAAAAAGAGCATATGGTTTGATTTTACCAAGTCGTTGTGAAGACAAGAAGCACACATTGTGTGAGGAGGAGGAGGAGGAGGAGGAGGATGCTGTGGCGGCGTGGAGGTTTTAGTGCCAAATCCAACAGGACCGGGCCCGCGCCGTCCGGCTCCGCCCTGCCCCGCCCTCGCTGCTCTGTGTCCGCCGCTTTCCCACCAGCAAAGGAAGTCTTTTCAAAATGCATCAGAGGAGAAAACAGGAATGCTTTGACGTCCCTTTTCTTTTTTCTTTCATACTAATAACCGTAGCAGACACAGATTTGGGATCAGATAACAGAGATAGTTTGGATCCTGTTTTGAAGTTAGAAAGTCATTTTCCAATTGAAGAGGGGGCGTGTATGAAAGCTTGGTCCCCATTCGTCTGTTGGCTTGTTTCCCTTCGGCATTTCGGCGTATTTTACCGAGCTGATCTCCGAGGTTTTGTGGCCTCGTCCAATGACATTCCACCCAGCGAGCTGAAAGGATTCCTGCTTGGTCCCAGAAGCACGAAGTCGCATCTGAAGCTCATTTATGAATGCACGGGTTGTTTCCGTATAGCTGGTCGACCACAGAACGTGCAGCTCCCACAGTATCTGTGTGTCCCCCATGTCCTACAGGAAGAGCCCACCAGGAACCAGTTGAAACATCCACAACAAGAACCAAAGAAAAAAGCCGTCCGTCACCTCGTTTGACTCGAGCGCCTCGCGTGAGACTCGCACGCTCGCGCAACAATCGGGCCCTTTGTGTGTCCGCGGCGTGGCTCCACACTGCTGGTCTGGAAGCCCCCGCAGTTAAGTGTGTTTATGAAGGAGCATCGTTCACACATCGCTGCAGTGCTGCAATGCCTTTATTTCCACCGGCGCATCTGCAGAACATCTGAATGCCAGCTGGACGCTATCGGGACGCCTTTGGCAGGATGACGAGGAATCAGTGCGCTTTGGAGCGGCGTTCATTAGCAGTCAGACATATTATTGAAGGGGGGGGGGGGCGGGGGGGCTCGTTCTGGCCTGTGGAATTCAATTCCTCAACCTCATTTAAATTCTAATAAACAACTGTAAATATATTCATAACTAAAGGCCAGAACTCATTTGCATGGGATTCACGGGGCCGGCGTTATGAATTTTGAAAAGCTTCGACATATGCTGGGTTACATGCGTGTTTGTGCACCATTATAATATCTGGGATGCGAACACTGGAGACACAGTTTAATGGCTTAACCTAGAAAAGTTTCCATTCCATCCTAATGTATAGAAGAAGATGCGAGACCCCCGGGTGAACCGCGGCGCACACTGAGCAGTAATTATTCCCACGCAGAGGCCTATTTTGTGTGATCTCGTCGATCTGCGTGTGTCACACGCGACGCAATCAGACGGGGGACTGCTGCAGCCGTAGATAGCTGGAGACCCGGATTCTCACGCTCGCTGGTTGTGCTTTACCTCCAATTGATTTTCCATCTGCTCTCAGCTTCACTGTCGCTTGTTTTTAGGGCCCCCAGACAGCTCGCCGGCTCTCAGGTTGGATGCACGTCAGTCACCTGGTCCAACAGTTTCGCTGGTGGAGTCCAACAAACGGTGGTCAGAGTCCAAATGTGGTAAATCATGAAGAGGAACTAGAAAACAAGGAGGGGCCTGACAGAGAATTCAGGGTAATGATCAAGAAGAAGGGAGCGCAGGGCCACTTATATAGACTATGGAGTGGGAGGAGAACGAGACACAGGTGGCACATGAGTGGGTAACTTCCTAGCACAAAGCAATGAAGGTGCACACGTGTGGCGATGTCCTTTGTTATTTTAATAGTGTGCCGAGGGGCCAGAGTTTGGACGCCACCGTGTTCGTTCCATGTTCTGATACTTTTAGCGGATGAATTCAGACAAAGACGTCTCAGCTGTGCTTCAGCTCCGAATGGAAACAGCCGGAAACAAAAGCTGAGTGGTTGTTGATCTCTCGTCTCACATAGATTCTTAGTGCCAAACCCAAATGTTTTGGTCTGCAGCAAGAGGAAAGTGATTGACCCCTCCGTGCCAAAACTATTGAAGGGAACGTGTGTGTATTCTTCTCGTAAAGGCTTGAATTGAACGTCCCAACGGTCTCGCAGTCCGTTCGGCTTCATTCATTCACATCTGCACCAGAAGAAAACACTCGAGTGCTGAGCCGTGTGTGTGGACGAATCCGCCCTCCGCCAGTTCGTACGCGCCCCCAGATTAACTGCAGCTTCTCATTGAACATGACTGTCGCAGTTAGCGCCGCCACATCAGATAAGCCGGGAGGTTTAAAAATAAAACAAGTTAATGGGGGGGGGACTCAAGAAGCTGCCGTCGCACCGAAAGTGACGGAGTTGGAAACCAGACCAGCAGCCAGACGCCACGCCAAGGGCCTTTCTGGTGATACAGCAGATCAGAAGCCATCCAGAAGGAGCTCTCTTAACACCCCCCGCCTCCTCCTCCTCCTCCAAAAACTACTTTTTCTCTCTCGCCGCTCACCAGAAAATCCCCTCCTCCCGCTGGGTACACTGCGTACCTTCTCCTCTTGAGTCTTTCTTTCCATTTCGCCCTTTTCCTTTGCTGCGCTTAGTCAAGTGTCGGTTGGATTTCTGGAGCACACAAAGGCTCCTTTTACAGTAGTTTTCAGAAAAATAACTTTCTGTGCCATTTGTTAGGTTTGCTTTCTTTTTGGTCAGGGTTTGTCCGTCGCCCCCCCCCGCGCCCGGGCTTGCCCCGCCCACCCCCGAGTCGCCCTGCAGCTTATAAATGTTTAAAAAAAGCAGCCTCCTTCAGCTCGATTCCAAAACCACCTCAAAGCTTGGCTGAGCTAAAGGACGAATGCAATAAAAACGAGGCAAACACATTCCATGTCATCAGCTACACAAAACAGTGGAGTGTTTTGTTGGGGGGGGTTGGAGCTAATTCTCGTGCGCAATTTACTTTTCCAAAGTTGTGACGACTCGCAGCGAGACTCGAGTTTTTTTTTTTTTATGTGGATCTGAAGCTCTGAAGTCACGCGCTGTCATTCTTCCATCGGCGTGTTGTGACGATTCTGAAATTGTGCGTAGGTTTTGCGCGCGCCAAAGTTGACAAGAGTTCGCTCTCCGCTGATGTCTTCTCCCTCGCGTGGCAGGTGTGTGCGGGAGGGGGGTGATGAGCGCTTCAAAGGGGGGGGGACTCTCGACGCTTAGCTCCGCTCCGCTTCGCCTTCATGTCATTAAGGCGCATTCACGCTGGGGAGCCACCGCTCTTAAACTCCGGCTTACGTGTCTTGCTCAAGGGCACCTCGTTGGACCCGTTTTTTCTTGAAGTGGGAGGAAATGGCATTAGCGCTCAGCACCCTCTCCCTCCCTCTCAGAGCTCATTTGGGGATTCAAACTGTTGTCCCGCAGTCATAAAAGCCTCCTCTGTAACCTACACGCCACCGGCACACGCATATGCTCAATCAGGGGGTCCTTTATCTGCATCAAAAGCTGTGCGGGGTTTGGTTTTTTTTTTTTGTCTGTTTTTTTCTCGCCTGAGCAGATTGAATCGAGCGTGTCTGTGGCTCATCGGGAGGATTCTGTCCTCTCGGAGAGAAGCAGGAAGTGAGTGTGTGGGGGGGGGGGTGGGGGGGGGATCCTTGTGTGTCTGTGCGCGTACGTGTGAGGTTTCTGTTGTGCGTGTGGCCATCTGAGGCACGGAGGCAGATGGATGAGTCATACATTTCAGGCTTCTCGCACTTCTGCCGCTGCCAATACATTTGGTTTTTGTTGTTTTATTTTTATCCCCGCCTATGTTCTTTGTTCGGGAACTTCTGAAATGACGCGCCTGCCAAGAAAATGAGTCAAATTTAGATGTTTAAAAAAACAATCGACTCGTCGTGTTTTAAAGTCAGCGCACCTTGGGGGAATGGATTTTTATTAAACATATGGACGCCTGGTCAAAGAGATGACTCACAACACTGACATTTAGTTTTATTATCTTATCTTAGATGGAGCTAAAAAGAAAAAAAACACATTACCTACAAGTAAAGACTCAAGATAGGCTGTTAGTTGGAGGTGGATCCCGTCCTATTCGGACCTCTCACATCGTCACATCAAGGTCTGAAGCGCTGCCCACGGGGCCCTCAGAACCAAAAGGTTACTGGTAATGGAAATTCATTATTCCACTCGAGGAACGCCTGCAGCTTCCGCAGGTTTCAAACGACCGTCTGTGTGGGACCGACTGGTGAGTGTCAGCGAATGTCTTTTGCGCACATTCGACCAGCGTCACAGGTCACCCAGGAATATTCCAACAACAGTTCAAGCTGTGAAAGGTTCAGGGTGGGCTTAGTTCGCAGCAAATGTCAGTTGTGGACGGTCCGTAGAGAAATCTAACCCAGGCACAGGGATCACATGTGAACTGTAAACTAAAGCCCCACCCCACCAGGAATCAAACAGGGGTCTGCTTGTTATGAGGCCAGACTGTAAGCCAGGCATCCGGGTTTGAAGCCATCACACCTGAGCCAATTGTGTGACTTTTCAGATTGTTTTTCATTTGAAATGTACATTTTCGAGACCTTTTTTAACAGGCTCAGCCTCAAAGAGGATCCACAGTTTGATGGTCTGAATACAGTCCATCAAAAAAGCCCAACCGTCGTCCTTGGCTGGACTGACTTTTTGCACACGACTGTGTTGCCATCCGAGCCAAATCATAGAGCGGGCGCTCGGTCTCGCTCGGGAAGCACCACAAAAACAATTCGGGGGCCGCACGTCTGGGGATGTTTAAAGTTAAAGTTAGCCGACGGTTGATATTAAAGCCATAAAATAACACCTGATCTCATGCAGCATTACCAAACACAGGGAAAAAATACGAAACGCCACCCAGATTTATCTGCGCCGAGTCCGGCGGCCACACCCTTCACAAGTGACTCAAAGAAAGGAAACAAACTGTCATGCTGCCTTTATAAAACTGCTGACCCAACTGCACTGAATGTGCCTGAAATACAGAGGCCTGTTTGTCGGAGGAAGACAGCCAGCCGTTTGTTGCGGTGCCTTGTTAACCATTAATTAAGCTGCCATTGCTGAGCACTCGCACATTATTCAATTAGCTGGAATGTAAACCATCTCTGCAGGTGGGCCGCCGATATACTCAGGAAAATGTGGCTCTTTGTTTTGGCCACTTTTACCTGCAGTAACCTCGGTGAGAACGAGACGACGTGTTGTTGTTGTTGTTGTTGCTGTTGCTGTCAAGGATTGGTCCATTCTATTCCAAGTCTTCTTGGTTTACCTTAAGGCGGTGAGCTGGATTTTCCAGCCATCGCCTGCTTCCTGCCATTCACATTCAGCACTTGCGTCGCCTTCAGCAGCAGTTCTGTAATTCGTCCTGAAACGGAGCCTGAACGTATTCGAGCCTGAGCCATCTGATTCTTGGTGACATCAAAACCAACGAATGAGGCTCTTTATCCTTTTTCTTTGGTCCGGGGGTCCGGGGGCGAGATCGGGGCGCAGACTTGACCAGCAGATTCAAAGGGGACCGAGCCCCTGGAAGAATCAAACGCGAGACTTCTGCAACGAAACACACCCGAGGAGATAGAAATGATATCACCCACATGCATGATGGGAAAAAACTGCTAATGAGTCTTTATGAATGTCTGACCCTAATAAGAGTATAATCGCATTGGGAGCTGTGAAATCATGTGTTCGCCCATTAGCAAGAGGAACACACTTCCCGCTCTTCCCGATTAGTCCGAGAAGCTCCCACAAGGGCCGTTAGCATGCGCACTTCCAGAACGTATTTAAATCCAGAGGAATTTTAATTACTCTCAGATAGCTTTCAACTGGGTTGGCGCGTGTTGTTTGGATGGCAAATGAATGGTCTTGTTAAGCTGTTTTCCTTCAATCTGTTACTCAAACGGAAGTAAACAAGGAACAAGCTCACAGGTGATGTAAATGACTTCCTTCAGCAGTAAACGGCCTGAAAGTGGGTTCCATTAGCCGGCCGGGAGGCTGCGAGCACTGCTGATCACAGGGTTGGACCGGAGATGCTGATTGATTGGAGGATCTGATCTGTGTTATCGTTTGTTCAAGTGATGATTGGTTGAATGCCCTTGAAGAAAAACAGAGAGAATCGGGCTTCGTCCTCACCGAGACGAGGTCGACAGACCAAAAGTTCTGAAGCACAATCGGTGGAAACAAGGAACAACAAACACAATCATTCACACTCTGTCCTGGTTTGCCTGTTTTTAAGAAGAGAGGACTCGTCTTTGTTTCTGGAAACGTCCTCGAAGTCACCGACAAACAGTGAATCTCTCCATTCATCAAAAACAGCGAAACTATAAACTAACTTTGTGATCTTATCGTCGGCGCGTCTGACTTCTGAGACGCAGCCCGCTCCCGGGTGAAGGCGTGACAGGAAGCGTGTTGCGAGCCTGACAGGTCGCCCCGCTCCATGAATCGCTCAGTAAGCTAATCCCCAGATTTACGACGATCACATCCGCCCGGCTCGCAATCCGATCTCCCCACCGCGAGGCGCGAGACGTAAAACATGCGCGCTCCGACCATGTGGCGCATCACTTCTCACACGTATTGACATTCTCCGGGGTTTGCTTACTTAGCGGCCAAGGCCCAGTGAGCACATCTGCACATGGTTTAGAGTTTGTAGCCCCCCCCCCGGCCCAGTCCCACCTCCCCCCCCTCTGAGTTTTACAGGTGAGCGTATATCATCCTCCCTCTGATGAGCCACAGAGAGAACGGAAAAGTTTCATCTAACTCGCGCTCGTCCCAGATGGATCTGCGACGCATGGTAATTTACTCGTTCAGATGTTTTTAATGTGGCCAACATTCGAGGAACGACTGACGAATGACAATGAACAAGCGGGATACAGGTGTGCAATGGGGAGTTCTACCAGAAGGTCAGAGGAAGGGCGAGCGAGCGAGAGAGAGGGAAAAAAAAGCCCCCCCCCACCAAAAGCCCTGAAATATAAATAAATCCAACTTCAAAGCAACCATCAGCCTTTTTTTTACAGGCAGTTACAAAGTTTGCCCCGATGTTTGGGATCAAGCTTTTTCACACACATTGACATGCTGCTCTGTAACAAGCAGGGGAAGAATTATTCAGCAGCACATTGTGAGCGTTGCTCAGATCAAGGCGAAGGCTGTTCATCGGTCGATCTTGGTGAGAGTGTACCTATGACACGCGCGTGGTTCCACACCTTAATCTGCAGTGTTGATGTATGAAAGAACCCTTTTTTTGTATGACTTTAGGCACCACTTTTCATCTCTAAGGTCCAGTGAAACCAGCGCTTGGATTTGAACTCTGGATGAGTCCAAACTTGCAGATTCATTTTTTTTTCTTGTGGTTCTCAGCTTGTTTGTGAGTGAACAACAAGAAACATCTGAGTATTCTGGGTCAAGGACAGACAAACCAGCATTCGACCGGGTTGATAGTTATCCAGTGACTTCACTGCTCCTAGATCAGCAGCATGAAGACCTTTCTTTGATCAATAAGGTGAGCCTTCAAAACTGCATTTTACTTTTGCAAAAAATTTACAATTTACAAATTGGCAAGTTGTTTTTCTTCACTGCAAATTTAGTGAAAGCTATTAATGAGTGTCCCAAAAAGGGCGAATTTTAGTTACATTTTTAAAGCATTTTTTTCTACTTCCTCTTTATGCCTAGGTACTTGAGTACTTGAGAAAATGTAACAGCCTTTACATTATGATTTATGTTGATAAAAACAACTGGCGTATTTGAAGCTGTGGCACGACTACAACTGACGCTTTCACATCTTTCGGAAAGACGTGCTTCATTTGTACTGCAGGAGAAAAAATCCGAAAAAGAAGAAGAAGGTGCAAAGCCTTTCGAGTTGAATTTGACAGCACAGGATCTTTGATATGGAGCAAAGCTTCAGACTGGTGGGTAAAGACGAGCCGAGGTTCTCACTGATTTCTGTGTATCAAAGTTATATCCTGAGGTAAAAGCTTGCTCGCACTCGCTTCAGTTTTTTGCGGCGGCCGGTCAACGCCGCACGTCGACACGGCTTCAAAGGTCGAAAGTTGGCATCGGAAAGTGCAGGCCTTAACGCGTTTCACCACCGAATGTGATCGGCTGCACATGCGGGCCTCTATAATTCATCTGTGAGACTATTAAACATGTACGATGTGTGTTCGGGGAGCCGACGTCTGCCAAACGACAGCATGTTCCACACATGTTCATAAAACATTAGAAGGGAAACGTGGAAGGAGGAAGGTGAAGGACGGAGCATTCGCTCCGCGAGGAGCTATTATCTGCAGCGAGCACAGTCGTGGCATACTTGCGCTCCTCCACAGGGGAGCAGGAGCGAGTCCACTTCCAAGCCCAAATCATTTACATTTTTCAGATAAGGCACACAGCGTAATCGAACTGTGCAGGTGATACCGTCCTGTGTCATTTTTGCATTGTTGGCGTGTGACATTGGTGGCTTTCTGCGTCGCTGTCGGAACATGTTTCACCTCTGTGCAAAAGCAGTGAGACAAATGCAAAAGCTGCAACATGCACTCAAATTATTCTGAGCTTTTGTAAGATGGCTTCTGTGTATATCTTTCAGTATGTTCAACTGTGTTGCAGCATTTATGCATGTGTTGTTTTGGGGGGTCTTGGATGTGAGCTGTGGCTGCTTTACAGTTGTGTTGTAACTTTTACCTCCATGATCGCGCCTTTCCTGTTCTACGTCTGTACCCAAATGAATACCATCGACGATATGAACCCATTGCTGGGCTTTTGGTCACACTGCGGTTTTTGCAGCGCGGTGACCCCCCTCCGGGCCGCTCTCCTTTCAAATCGTGTTAAAAATACAAAGTGAGCTCTCTCTCTCCCTCCCTCTCTCTCTCTCTACCCTTGTCGGCGCGACGGCCCAGCAGGTGCAGAAATGTGTGAAACTGGACGCAGGCTGTCTGAAAAGCTGAACATATATTTGTATTAAGAAGCTGCGCCAGACAGAGCGGAGTCCACCTTAACAAGTCAAACCGTCGGTACAGTCGATACTTGGAATCACCGCGCTCTCTGGATGGATTATTTAAAACCCTCAGGGAGGGGTCGGGAGGGAGGAGGAGGGGGGGTGGAGTGGTTGTGTTTATTCTCCACCGCATCAAACATAACAACGGTTGCCTCCATCAGGTTCTACTCCCTTTTTTTTTTTGGGCTACGGAGCTTTGTGGAGGCGAGCATTGATTTTAGTTGCGGGGCTTTGTTTTAGTCTTCAGTCAAGAAAGTGACTCGGTCTCGATGGAGCTTTCGCCTCCAGCGGTAAACCAAAAACTAAAAAGAAAGCCCCACACAGCTCACTTTCCTTTTTCGTCCACGCTGGGTGTTGTTGATGATCCCTCAGTCTCCCTCACCGCTCTGTTTCCAACGTAGCACTCGTCCGACCCTCAGATTCATCAGCGTCTGACACCCTTGTCAATATTCACCACCCAAACAGCAGTGGGAGGAGAGGGAGGAGGGGGAGAAAAGGGGGGAAAAAAAGAAGAAAAAAAGCCGTCCGACGCCTCGATGAGACGAGCAAATGCGCTCATAAATCTAAATATAGTGGAGGAGCTGTCAGCGTCGCATGTAAAACTACATGTGGCGGCGTTGGGGACGGCGCGGCGGATCCGCGCGCCATCTGTGCCCAGGTATGTCGCGGAACATCAAATTACTCACCCGCGTGTGGCACTTTCATTAGTACATGTAATTACGCTCTGGCAAGATTAAAGCTCTTGCCCGCCCGATGATGGATGGGAGGCTCGCAGGATGCACCAGACACGCATGCACAAAATAAAAAAATACAACACGGTATCGACACGCGGGAGGGAACATGTGTTTGGAGTGATTTCCTGCGATGGCACCCAACATTTCTGGGTGAAACAGCCCTGAATTCCAGCAAAAAGCGAGAGCGGCATGTAGCATGTACATGAATATAGGAATCAATTACACAGAAATGCGTTAAATCCTCGTGTTTCGTTGCGTTTTAAAGAACAACAGATGGAAGAATTTTAGTGTTCAGGCTTTTCTCTCTCTGTTTTGGGCTCCAAAGTGTCTCAAATGTTTCCAGCAGGTGATGGAGGCAACGATACTGTCCTCCTATGTAGTCAGTCATTCATCTTCTGTGCTGTGTCTCTAATTGGGGAAGGGGGGGGGGTTATTTGATTATTGTGTAGTTTTCCCATTGTTGCAATTATCTTGTGACTATAGATCATCACTGCGCTGTCGTTCCTTTCACGGAACGGTTCAAAGCTTCTCTTTGACCCCACACCTTTGTTCTCCTCTTTATTTATCCTCCGTTCACAGTTGCCGTTTATTTCCTGGCGCGCTCGTCTGCCGAGACACGAAACGCTGCAAAGCTCGAGCCGGGAATCGAGCGCAGTGCTTGTTCCCCCCTTCATCGGTGAACCTTTCAAACGGTGCCTCTTAAAAGTCACTTTGAAAAGCGCTGATATACATGTCACCGCTCCCGAACGAACACCCCCCCCACCCCACCCCCCACCCCCAGAGCGACGTTCAGCTGTCACACACTGAAAGCCTTTGTGTCCTGCATGCCGGGCAATTTGCTGCAATTTACCGAAGCTTACAATAGGTTCCGTCTCTCAGCGCACACGTGTGTACAGATCAGGCCGGTCGGGGCTGAGGTGCCGTCAGCCTCCAACCAGCCCCCCCCCCTTTCTCGATCTGCTGTCGACTTCGAGGTGGGTGTTAGAAGGTGCTTGATTTCCCCTCACTCATCTGCAGTACACATGGTGGTTTCTGGCACAGTGATGAGCACTCAGCTCCATCAGCAGTGCAAGTTTAGGGGGGATGGGGGGGGTGTGGGTGGTTTGTTATACAAAGGGAGATTATGAGCAACGTCTCTCAGATGAAATGAAGGAATAACATTGTAATCAGTCAGAGGCAATGAGGTGGATTACTCGTAATTACATCTGTCAGATCCAGGGAGAAGTTGTTGGAACAACAGTCCATTCAGAGTCCCCGGCTCTTGTTATCATCTAAATGCAAATTGCATGTAATAAGGACCTCTGTCGATCCGCTTAAGTTCAATGCTGACTCGCAGGAACGGCGAGCAGGAAAAAAAGGCTTTTCTGACGTATCTCTGATGTGTTTGTTTTTTTTTTTGCTTTGTTTTTTTCACTGTCGCCACAAACTTGCTTCCTGGATTTCTTATTCATCTTATTCTCTGTCTGAACAGGCTGTCTTTCTAAAAAAGTAAAAAGAAGAAATTCAAAAGTGTTTTTTTGTGCTCTCTGTCTTCAAGGCATGCCTGAGGTTGGACGAGCTGCGCTGCGTACGAACTCGTGGCGCCGTGGCGTCAGTCCTGACTCATGACCCTTGTCACAAGTTAGGACTTAAAAGACACGAAAAGCAGCCGGAGAGAAACGGGCTGTTTGTTTGGGAGGCTCCGGCCGGCCTGTTATTACGTCGTCTTGACAATCGGCCTTCTGCTGGGGGTGCAGATAAAGACTGTGTTCTGTCAAGGTGGATGTGGGGAGACTTTGTGACTAAAAGCAATGATGAGGACTGAAAACATTTAGCCAGGGAGGGAGCCGGGGGGGGGTCACCCTGTGAGGAAGGAGACTCAACCTAACTGGTACTGAAAACAGGAAGTTCATAAAGGGAATGAGGACCGGAACAATCAGCAAGGAGGTGGATGCTGAAGTGATCGGGGAGCAAACGCGGTTGGTGTGTGTTTGGTAATCAGAGGCTGTTTCAATAACGCGTTGTAGGCGAGGCTGGTGGATGCTGGTTCGGCCCATATGTGGCATAAAGTATATATTCAGTGTGGAGCCAGCAGAATGACGTTCAACTCCAAACACCATCAGCATCATGAGTTCCACCCACACACCTGGACACAGGCAGTAATCACACTTCAATGATTCATTCACATCACATACTTGCACATAGTAATTGTACACTCAGACCTTTAGGTTTTGATTTCAATAACTTTCGTTCCCTATTGCCACCATGAGGAGATATTTGATGCAAAATAAAGCCACAGAAAGTGCTGGAGAAGTAAAGGGAGTGAGGAGGCTGCTCACCTCCACGCGCTGCTGTGCCGTGTTTCATGTGGAGCAAACATCTGGTAAACCTGTGATCACCAACTACCGAGTCTTCGTTTCTAAAGGTGAAAAGAAAAGGTTCCATTCGTCAGTTTCACCGGCAAGGTGAAGGTTGGCGCGGCCGTCATGGAGCACCAAGCCGCGTTCTTCCGACTTCCTCCGCGGCTCCGCCCGCTCTCCGCACCAGCAGCCAAAAGGGCGGGAGGAGTAGCGTTACTGTAAACAGCAGCCCGTGTTAACAGACGCATGCTGCTACGACAGGCACCCTCCCCTCGGGGCTCATTGCGGCAAGCAGAGTGGCCACTGTCACTGAGTGATTTGGCAGCGACACAGGCTGCCCCCCCTCCCCAAACTCCACCCCACCCCAACCCCCGGGGGCAATTCTGTCACCACATGTTTAAACCGTTACCCACATATGTGGCATGTGAGTTTACATGCAAGAAACCAGCATTTTACTTCAACTGTGTATCTTGTGTGTGCAGATCTGCTTTGAATGGGCGGAGGGACACTTTCTTGTGTGGACTGAGCAGGTCAACGAAAAAAAGTGTCATCGATTTGATCCCCCAAGCAGCTGGACAAATGTGGACAAGAGCGATGTGTGTGTGTGTGTGTGGGGGGGGCGGTGGTCTTGGTGTGGACCATCCCTAATGAGCATTATTCTCCTCCAGGTGTGTGTGAAACCTTGTGTTTGTGGTATTTGCATGCCAGAAAGGTTAAACACGCAAAGTACGCGTCTTCACATGACAGCTTGTACAAATAGTCATCGTGTCATGTTCATCGATTGGAGTCATGTGGGACGTGTCACGGAGCCTCAGTTGATACACAACTTTTAGGTTTTTTTTAATCAAAACCAGTACAAAATGTGCTTTTCACCAACAAACGCATGAGCTCATGGTAGCAGAGGGTTCAGCCCCCTCGGGGGGGATTCGTCTCCACGAGCTTCCTCCGAGCAAGACTTTCCACTCAAACCACCGTTATCCATCTTCGCTCCCAGTAATAAAAACCCGAACCGCGAGGAATTGTGGAAAAACGAAGTGGGACGTGTACGCGGGAGCTGGAACATTGGAGCACTGTGTTTTGTTTTTTTGAGCCGTTGCTGTTCCCGGGCTTTTTCTGCGTTAAACGCTGTTTATTTTGGGCCGAAAGAGGCGGGCAGAGGGAGAGTGGTGGAGGGAGATGAGAAAAAGTAGGTTGAGGGTGGGAGTGTGTGTGTGTGTATGTGTGTGTGTTTCCCGAATGGGAGCTGGGGAAAAGGGTGGAGCAGGGCGGGCCTCCTCACGGCTAGCCTGATGGAAAACTTGGTTGTGTGAATGGCGGGAGACAGGGGGGGGGGGCTGACTCAGCCGACGGAGCGTCCGAGACGTTTAACTCATCGTGGAAGGAGCGAGTGTGTGTGTGTGTGTGTGTGTGTGTGTGTGTGTGTGTGTGTGTGTGTGTGTGTGTGTGTGTGTGTGTGAGAGAGA
>JAUESF010000080.1:2021765-2033735 GCA_032274765.1 Malacoctenus tetranemus
GTTCTCGCCCACCCTCGGAACGGAGACGTCATGTTCAACATCACGCATCCTCTCATGTACGGAGAGCTTCAGGTCATGACGGGCGATCGGACATACAAGCAAGTTTCCACTTTCCATCAGTCTGATTTGGATCAAGAGCGCCTCAGATACGTCAGCACAGACTCCAGCGACCAGGAGGACGTCGTGTCCGAGCGGATCCAGTTCAATGTCCACCTCGGGCAGTTTTCCCTCTGGAACCACAGCTTCCTAGTCAAGATCCTCCCCGCCAAAGTCAAGGTCTCTAACCTGGTGCAGCTGGAAATGGAGGCCGGTGACGAGCAGATCATTGGACTCGCGGAGCTTCAGGCAGAAGTTAAAGATGCAAACCCAGATCCGGCAACGGTCAAGTACGTCCTCGTCAAGCCCCCGACTCTGGGCAGTCTTCTGCTGTCAGACCAAGAACTGGGCGAGGGGGACATGTTCACGCAAAAAGACCTTTTAGACAACAGCGTTCGCTTCTTGGCGCGGGCAGGACGAGCTGTGGACAGCGAGGACGGGTTTCAGTTCAGAGTCCTGGCTGACGATCAGTACTCCCCTATGTACACCTACCCCATTAAAATCCGGGCCAATGCGAACGCTCCAGTTGTGACCACTGAAAGGCTGGTGGTCTTGCAGGGTGGTGAGCTGACTCTGAATAAAAACTACCTTTGGACGGAGTCACCCACCTCGAAAGATTTCGTGTATCGGGTCACTCAAGGCCCGAGGTACGGCCGGCTGATCAGAGACTCCCCACCGGGAATGCCGAGATTCGAGGGGGCGATCAAAGTTTTCAGCAACGAAGACCTCCAGCTGGACAGGCTGATCTACAAGCACGACGGCTCCAAGACGAGCAGCGACGAGTTCCAGTTTACGGCAACCGACAGCGCAGACACGTCGGACAATCAAGACACCATCCAAGGCGTTTTCAGGATCGAGATCCAGTCCAAGAACGAGCACGTTCCCGTCAGGGTGGTGGATGAGGTCTTCAACGTGGTGCGTTTTGGCCAGCGGCTGCTGACCACCGACGTCATCCAGTTTAAAGACGACGACTCGGGCTTCAACGACACCCAGATCGTCTACGCTCGCGAGGGAATCCTCTCGGGGAACATCGTGTCGACGTCCAACCCCTCGCAGCCCCTCTTCCGCTTCACACAAGCCGACCTGCGAGACAAGAACGTCCTCTTCATCCACCACGGAGCGGACCGGGAACGGTTCTCGCTGCAGGTGTCGGACGGCTTCCACAAGACCACCGCCCTGCTCCAGATCCAGGCGGGCGAGGCCTACCTGCACGTGGTCAACAACACGATCATCGTCATCGACCACGGGAGCACCAAGACCCTCAACACCACGCTGCTGAGCGCCGACACCAACATGGACGTGAAGGACGACAGCGAGATCAAGTTCCACGTGACGTCGCCGCCCAGCGACGGCCGGATCATCGTGAGCGGCATCGAGGCGTCGGTGTTCACGCAGGAGGACTTGAAAAAGGGAGTCGTGTCGTACGAGCACAACTACGAGAGCCTGAGGTCCAAGGACTCCTTCGGCTTCACCGTGCAGGCGGGGGGCCACTCGGAAGAGGGCACGTTCAGGATTAAGATATTCAAGCAGGGTTACTTCTCCGAGCCTGAGGTGATAACCAACGAAGTCGTCGTTTCCTACGAGGGCGAGCACACCGTCATCACCCAAGATCACCTCAAGGTAAAAGCTCCGAGTCCGTTCTTGCGACATACTGAGACGCACAAAAAAACAAAAAACTTCTGCGTGTCTGAGGCAAAAATTCAATCTGCAAAAAAACACATTTGTTTTCATTCGACGAGACAGATTTTATTTATTTAAACAATTTGGCAGCGACAGTGGAAGAGAACTGTTGTCTGTTTGTTTTTCTCTCTGTGAGAAAAGATCCCTCACATGACTCGTCAAACGTCCTTTAGCAGTTTTGCAGCCTTGTCTGTAATCTACATGAGAACCACATGAAAGCAGGGCTAAATATGACTCCGCAGTTGCTGCTTTTAATTTGGTTTATATACTAAATTACACTCTATTAAGTGTGGAAAACAGAGCACTAAGTATCCCCCCGAGGAACTTCCTGAATCCCACTGTAATTTATGAGACGAGCCGGCCTGCACTTCATCTTAAAAGCAATTAATGAGTGTTTAATTGTTGGTCCATTCATAATGCACTTTCTTCATATGTGCATATTTGGCCTCTTCTGTCTTTCACCTGGTTTTCACAACACTCTGTCTGTTCTAATTTTGCAGTATTGACAGCTCACACTCCATCCTCCTGCACATGTATTGAACTCAGACCTTCACAAAGTGGCTTTTACAAGAGCTACAATATTGACCAGGCTGCTGGGAGCGTCACATTCGCGCGTCGTCCTCACTGTGAAATGGAGAGTCGCACGATTTGTCTGAAATCCGTTGGCAGATTTGAGCGCGGCTGCTAAACGCTCGGAAGCCTCGGGGCCCCAGAGAGCCGATTAAAACTTCTTAAAGTGGGGTGGCCGTAAATCTGCCTGCGCGTAAACTCGCAGCGTGGCTTTAAATGATGCCAAATGTCACGGATGTGGATGTGTCTCAGCGCTGCAATATACATTGCAGAGGGGCTCTTCCGTCGACACTTTACACTGGGTCAACACCGCGCTGTCAAGACTACAACGAATGAATTTAGTGCCCTGGCCTTCTCGCGCCACGCTGCGCCAGTTCGAACAGCAAATAACAATGTAATCAATCCAAACGGCAGTTTTAACAGGCCGAAGTCGATTTTCCCTCCAAACTTTTTCTTCGATAATTTGATTTGTTTTGCCAACTGTCAGACAGCAATGTGTTTTTGTCAGCTCTGAGTAGTTCCTCTCCAGGGAACGACAGAGTCTGTCCCACGAAGCTCTACTTTCGAAGCAGTTTCTGTTTGTACGCCAGAAACTTGAGGTTTTTTTGCAAAGTGATGCGAAAATATACTTTTTTCCCCACAAACTTGTTCAGAATTTGCCGCATATGAGTGTACGTGGTTGTGTAGTGGTGAGTGCTGTTACCTCACAGCAAGAAGGTCCGAGGTTTGCCCCCAGGCCAGAGTCTTTCTGTGCAAAATGCTCGCGTCCTTCCAATGCCTGCGTGGGTTCACTTCAGTCCAAAACCTGCACCTATGTCAGTGAGTGATTCTAAATCAGCCTTGGACGTGCGGGACTGCGTCCCTCCGTCTTCGCCCTGTGATGGACTGTCGGCCTGCGCCGGTCGTCCACCGCCGTCAGCCCCGTCAGCTCCCGTCAGCTCCAGCACCCTCAGACTAAAACGGCAGTATAGAAGATTGATGGGCGGTCGGCTTTCCCAAGTCAAACAGACACAGCGAATTCACAGAAGAGTAAAACTGTAAACCCTCCAAATCCCTTAATTTGATTGAATAAATCGCCAAAACAAAAGATCAACTCTTAAAGCTCGTTTAATCCCACTTGCACATTTGAGACGGCGTCCTAAACGCTGCGAGACGCTCACGGTGCCTCGATGGCTTGGTTTCTCGAGACAAAGCCGAACCACATTCTGCGTATAACACAATCGCACATCTTCTCAGTGCTGCTGTGGCCTGTCTGCCATCCACAGCTGTTTTCTGGAAACACGCTGATTTTTGAACCAGCATGAAACAAAAGCAGAAGAGCCCGAACTGATGAGAGGCTGAATTCCAGCACTGATTGACTGCGTTTTCAGTCCTTTTGTTCTGGAAGGACAATTTCAGGGATTTGTGTTGCGAAACTTTTTGTTTGTTTTGTTTTTCCTTCCAGGTGGAGCAGGCCGACATTCTGCCCAGCGAGATGGTGTTCACCATCAAAGAGCCTCCGCGCCTCGGCCACGTGGTCAAGCTGACGAACAGCAGCTCGGACAGCACGGCTTCGCCCGTCCTCAACTACATCCACTCCTTCACGCAGGACGACATCGATCAGGAACACATCCTCTACGTGTCCGCGTCCATCCAGGTGTCTTGTCCCGCAATTTATTCGGCAGTGATAAATCAGTCGCGGCAGCTCGCTCCCTCTGGAACTCGCAACGGGAGGGAAATCTCAAACAGATCTCAGGTACGTTTATTTTCAGCGCCATTCTGACGCCGCTCCACGTCCGTCTCCTTCAGGGCAGCGACGCCTTCAGGGTGGACGTCAGCAACGGGTTCACCGCGGTGGAGGGCCTGCAGGTGACCGTCAACGTGGTCCCCAGGCTCATCCCCATGCAGACCTTCAACTTCACGGTGAAGGAGGGCCTCAGCAGGGTGATCAACACGGAGATCATCAACGTGTCGCATCCCTTCTTCACCTCCACGCACATCGAGTTCGTGGTGGAGGAGCCCCCGGAGCACGGCGAGATCCGCTACGTGGACGGAGACGAACTGCCGTACTTTTCGTGGGAGGAGGTACGTAGAAATAAAGATGCTTCCAAACGATCATCTCTCACTTTCTGCTCCCGTAACTGCCATGAAGCTCCAGCTCCTGTCCTGCAGGAATGTACAGAAAGGAGAGGGCACAGACTAAAAGACGGAGCAAAGAAATGATTCTAATGGAACTACAGAGGCTGAATATCAGTCAGAATTGCATTTCTCATGCTGTGAAATGTTGCTTCGACATTCTTCAGGATCGTCTGCAGAACTCGCACAAATTTATAACATCCTGAATTTCTCTGGACCTCGTTGTCTTTTCCATGTGGCTTTTTCTCGCAGCTTTCTGAAATTCCAGCGTCGTCGAACATTTGTTGTTGTTGTTGTTTTTTTTGCCTGCTTGTTGCCAGAAACACTGTGCCCGTTCACCAAATGGCTTCTTTCACCAAATGCGCGGCGTATGTGTGCCACATGTATTTTTCCAAAATATGCAGTTCTCAGTCTGACATTGAAAGGAATGAATAGATCCAATCATTTCCTCTTTGTTCTCCCACACCCGCGTGTTATTAGGGGGTGATTCATGTTTTTTGTCACTTTTGGGCAAAACAGAGGCACAGGCACAAACACACATGCACGCAAGCACACACGCAGACTTGTGGCACGACATTATTCATTCCTTCAACCTGAGGTTCCAGAAATTTGTTAAAAACCCAAGCAAATACTAGAAACTGGTCCTTGCTTTTATTTTGAAGGCTCTTGCTTTCATCTGTTATTTGATGCATGTTTCAGCCAGTGTGTTGCTCTGCTTTTACAGACTCTTCCCCTCGTATCTGACTGTCTTGACCCTGACTTTAACCTTGTTTTCCTGTTGCTCTAACCCAATTCAGGTCTAAAATGACAAAGTAGTGTGTGTGTGGGGGGGGGGGGGGAGCCTCAGTCCAGCAGCTCAAAATATTAGTGAAACTTCACACGGGCTCGGTGTTTTCACACAAAATTTTTCACACCCCTCCTGATAAAAAAATCAACCATGTCAGAGGTATAACACCTTCATCTCAACTAGATTACGGTGGTAGTTTAGTGGGGCAGAAAGGCTCCATAGTGGAACTTCAGTCGCAACTGTTTGAGGGGGTTTGCTGTGGCTTCCTCTGACGAGGAGGGGGGGTGGCGGCAGAGCTCCAAGAGCCATCACAGCACCATTATCTGGTCTCCCTGCTCGCGGTTCAAACGCCGCAGCTTTTGGATTAAAAAAAATGAAAAATGCATGAGCGCTTACCGGTGGAAAGATCTCATGCATTCTGAAAAAGGCCCACGTAGTTGAGCGGGGGGGCAGGGGCCAGTTAGACATGTATCTCGTAGCTCCGGCCTCTCACCCCGGCCCGCGCCGCGGCCCGCTCTCCTTTGCTGAACCGTCGTGGAAAAACTGACGGGTGCCGTTCGAGCGCCCCGAGCCAAAATAAACTGGCCCCGTATATTCCTATAATAACGTGTGCGAGTGCACACAAGCCTCTCCTCGCCACGCCGCTGCTGCCAGACTCCCCTCGTGTTGCCTCCTGAAGACGCGGCCGTCTCCGTTGCGTAACAGCGATCGCGAAAAGTAGGAGCGAAAGTAAACGAGGACCAACATCGACTGCCGCTGTCGAAGCAAAAAAAAAGGAGGAGGCGTCATTTATTCATGCTGCTTCTCCTCGTTCGGCGCGCGGAACCATGCCGAAGCACTGAGGACTGAGCAGAGGGCGACTTATGGTCGCCGACCACAAGCATGCGAGGGAAACGTATGTTTTATGCAGGCCAGATGTGTCACATGGAAGCTGAGCCAAGCAATAAAAGTCCTGTACACATCCCATAACATTGGGGGCTTTTGTTCCGACGCACCATTGTTTCAATCAGGTTCAGCTCTCGATTATGTGGTGCCACCTGTGGAAAAAAAAAAAGAAAGAAAGAAACCCTCCCGTGCTCGTTACGTGTCAGCACAAACTGTTTTTTGCCGAACCAAAATGATCAAAAAGCTCCCCGCCGCTCGTTCGCCCTCGTTTTTCCCCGACGTCCAGTAGCCGCGCCGCGTCCGAGCGTTTGCATCAATCAGGGCCGAAAGTAAAATAAATGACGCCGCCCGCGTCGAACACACGCATCAGTCTTCCCTCCGAAGCCGGGGCGGCCCCGTCCAGCCAACCACCCACTGTTTATTGTCTCAGCGAGCAGACTGATTGTCTGGCAGACTTTCGCTGATCGGTAATGATGATGGGGGCTGTTATTCCAGAAGGATGCCAGTCATATGGGATCCATTTGGCTCTTCCTGCTCTCAGAAGCCGGTCCCCTTCATCCCGCAAGGCTTACTGGCGTTGAGCGAGACAAACGTCTCGCTGTCCGCTCTGCAGAGAAGCCCCTCCCCCCCCTCCCCCCCATGAGTCTCTGTAAACTCATGTTGGGAGTTGAGTTGAACCCTCCCTGAACACGTGTAACCTGTTCATCCATTTGGTGGCGCAAATGACTCACTGCGGATTTCTTTGCATGTTTTATGCAACGTCATTCAGTCTGAGTGAACTGCTTAAAAGCGGTTCAAGTTTGTGACCCTATGAAGTTTTAAGAAACAAAACTAAAGGTCAAACTCTTAATTTGCTCCATTGAATGATTAACAAGCTGCTAAAGGGTTAAAAACAAGAACAAGAGGAGTTGAGACCCCCTCACCTCCCCCCCAACCCTCCTCCCCGTGCATAGAAAGTCACGCTAACCTGGGCCAGCAGCCGTATGTGCTGTTTTACATCGGACTCGCTCTGACAATGGATGACTGATTCCTTTGTGCATCTGGTTCCTCTCAAAGTTTCGTCCCACAGCCGAGCGACTCCTCACCCTGCTGCTGCCTGTCAGACTCTGCAGGCCTGATTACAGCCTTCGTCTCCAAACCTTCAGGAGCGACATTAAATTATCGGCGCCGGACGAAAAACCCAACGATGCGCTGTGGAGTACGCAAAAAGACGCAGCTTCTGCCCACGGGTCCTGCATCTCTGTCACATCCTCTCCCTTACATGGGTATTTCTGGGAGAGTGATTTATCTGCGTTTATGTTCTAGATACGACTCTTGCGTCTGTTCGTTGAATATGAGGAAGCAGCCTGACGATGGCGAGTAAAGCTCAGCATTGACTGGAACCAGAGAGAACAAGCAAATCAGAGGCTGTCAGAGGAGGGAAAAAAATACACTTCCCAGCCACTCGGAGGACGAGCGCCTAATGTCATCATGTTTGTTTAATGCATGCAAACGAGGGGGCCTCTATGCTGAGGCAGGCGAACCGTCTCTTTCTGTCTCCGTCTCTAATGCGGCGTCTTCGGCAGGCAGAGCCGGGACGCCTATTGATCTTCCCCATCCGGCTCACAGCGAGAGGGTGAAAGTGCATATTTATAGACCGCTTTTTGGAATCAGAAGTCACAAACGGTGTCCCAAAATGCATTTTTCTAATGTATTCCACACAAACTTTGCACAACCCCAGTTTGCAGGAAAGTTTAACTTTATTGTAAAAAAAAAAAAAAAAAACACAACAAACCCCCCAAAAATGGATGAGAACGAACCAAAATATGGCCAACTTTTGAAATCCAACACCGTTTCACTGGACTGCAAGTTTCTCATGTCTGACATGTGACGTGTCGTCTTTTGTCGTAATTCAAAGTGAACATGGGGTCCAACTGGTGATTGTGTTTTAAGCAGCACACCCCTTTACTTTTTCCTTCTGTATATGTGCTGAGCTCACGGTTCAGAGTTGGAGCGGACCAAGTTTTGCTATGAGCAAGATTCAAAGTGAAATAAAGATAGATATTAAAGCTTGGCAGCAATTTAGCTCCACTTTTTTATAAAGTTGGGAGTTTCTCAAGAAACTAAGTTTTCGCAGATCAAAGAAACAGAGGTGAAGATATTCTGAGTTTAGTTGCTTCAAAGGCTCCAAATTCAGCAGTAAACTTGTAGCATTTGAGCCAAAGTTGGTATAATATAGTTGCTCCAAAGCAGTGGCTCCGGACCGCTTTCTCCCCCTGGAGCCTCCAAAAATTGCTTCTCAGAAAGGCGGCAGACCTCTGCTTTGATCCTCTGGCCAAACATTACTGTGAAGACAAACACTGGAGGAAACGCACACTCTCGCCAACATGCAAATTCGCAGCAGGCAAAGGCTCGCGCGACCCCGCCTCCAGATGATCCTGGAGGTCAGGTCGAAAGGGAGATGAAACATGAAAAGGACAGTCTACACTACCTGTACATGAATGTAGGCAACACCCAGTGGTTTCTCAGAACGCATGCTATCTGCAGCCTTTAGCACACTGAGCAAACACACCCTCATGGTATCACATTGATGCTAGCACGATTAGGCCTCGGTAGCTTGCGCTTACTGCTAGTTTACTGGAGTCTCAGCTGGGAGAATTGTCGCCATCTGCTGTTGAGTTTTGTGTAATGTTTTTGGAATCATACTAAAATATTAATTTATTATCTATACGAATTAATCCACTTGAATGGTGCAGGGGGGGGTTCTCAAATCTGATCCCAGCTCTTGTTGAGCAAAGGGACGATAATCAAAATAATATCAAGGAACAACAAAAAGAAAGAATCAAGGGTGTTTTTTGAATTAATGTACACAAACGTGTGGATTTACTCTGTTTTTCTAAGGAATCATCCATGTCTTCTCTATTAAAATGTGTCCATCACAAGTGTTGGGAGACACATTGTGAAGTCTCACCCCACCACTCCAGCTCAGCCGTCATTTAGCAGGTCTGATTCCGCGCTGAGTGACAGCTGGTTTTCCCTTTTTTATTTTTTTGTCTCCTGCAGATAAAATCCGGACACATCTACTACATGCATGACAGCACCGAGAGCACCGAGGACAGCTTCACCCTCTCTGCCTCGGCTTATGAGATCGAGCGCCGGAGCGTCCCTGTCACCGTCTTCGTGACTGTCATCCCCCTCAACGACGAGCCGCCCAGGCTGACGCGCAACACGGGGCTGGAGGTAAAAACGCCTTGTTTGGTGGGGGGAGTGCATTAGGTGTCGACGTGCGCAGTTCCCCTCGGTGCACGTCGGGCCAAGCAGGGCTGGAATTGTTGCTGTGGTAAACTGCTTCATACCTATAAACTGCAAATGTTAGCGCGCTGGCTACTTTTTTTTTTCTCCCATTAAGCCAACCGCAGTCTTTATTCAGCGCGAGGCAAGAAACCTTTTTTTTTTATTGCAGCGTTTCGAAATAACCGGGTGTTTCATCCTAAATAGAGGAAAAGTGGTGGAAAAACTAACCTGGCCCCTGTCGAGTTTATTCCAGGTCACTTTCGCCTGCTGCGCTGTGCTGAAAACAACCTTGACTTGTGCACATGTGATTGACAGGCTGAAGGCATCCTCAGACGCTCCACACTTTGCATGATCAGTGTGATGCGCAAACTATCAGAGATTGACAGAATAATGGCTTCATAACCGCTGATGAGATTCCAGCGTGTCAAAAAGGAGGTCAGTTTGGGGAAAACGCTCTCGAAAAACACTTCACGCTTTAGTCTTAGTTTGATTTTTCTTCTTCTTTTTTTTTGAAAACAAAATAGCGTCTGAATTCCCCAGCAGAGGGAGATACAAAGAGGTGAAGACACAAAGGTGCAATGATTGTGTCAATCTCAGCTTTTATGGAGACGCGGTTTCAAGAAGTGGTGAACTCTGGCTGAACTCTGTGGGCTTTGCTGAGCCTTTGCACATCTATACTGGGACAGCCTCTGCTGCAGCTACAGCCAACCAGCAGCACTCCTGGAGGAACCCAGGCTTACGCTCACTTCATACGGTGCATGAAATCCACGCAAGCCATCGACTGATGCTGACATGTTCAGATGCACACACATATGCATGTGATGTTCAGTAGACATGTTAGTTGGTCTTTCGCTGATTCGGGCTTTGTTTATTTTGACAGTTGTTTTTTTGGTTCGTTGGTTGGTTTTCAGAGCTGTTTGGCTGGATGGTTGGTTGGAGAGTTAGTTGAGTCAGTGGTTGGTTGGAGAGTTAGTTGGGTCAATGGTTGGTTGGAGAGTTAGTTGAGTCAGTGGTTTGTTGGAGAGTTAGTTGAGTCAGTGGTTGGTTGGAGAGTTAGTTGAGTCAGTGGTTTGTTGGAGAGTTAGTTGAGTCAGTGGTTGGTTGGAGAGTTAGTTGAGTCAATGGTTGGTTGAAGAGTTAGTTGGGTCAATGGTTGGTTGTCTGATCAGTTATACAGATCGCTGAGCTCGCATTCGATCAGTCCTTCAGTTTGTTAGTGAGAGACTTTGCTGGATTGATGGTTATTGGTTGATTGGTCGTTAAGCTGGTTAGTCTTTTGGTTGGTTAATAACTGGCAATGGACATCTTGGTTTGTGTGTCCGTTGTGCATCTGGGGTTTAGCTGCTCCCACTTGATGACGATGCACTGAGGAGATTCTGAAGGGTCAACTCAAAACGCAAAAGACAGGTCTGCTGCACAGCAAGTATTTCTGGACCAGGACTGACAACACTGTAGTGGAGAAGCAGGTATTCACATCTGTTGAGTGAATCTCAAATATGTGCAGTCTGCGTGTTTGTTGGACTACAACACCATGCATCACATCGTCGACTGGTTCGCTCTGTGCTGTTTGGTCCACACCAGCATGTGTTCCCTCTTATTCATGTTATTATGCACCAGCAGGTGTTATCCTTTATTTTGAAGGATTATTTGTTACATGGGGCCTTCCTCATTATTTTTTGTTGTTTTTCTGTTGACAGCTACTTGGTGAATTCACCTCCAATGATTCAATGTAATTTTGTAGCTGTCCTTCATGCTCAACATAAAGTTTTACCACTATCAACTCAATACCACAATGAGAAAAGTCACGTTTGACTCACAACATGATGATTTATGCTGTGTCTCATTACTTTGGATATGTGTTAAAATAAATGTTAGCTTACATGTGAGGAGCCAAAGTATGCGAGGACTCCAACTTGAGAGTCTGAGCTCTCACAGCAAGAATCTGTGAAAATATTATAATTGCTTTAATCACTGTTCATTACTAATTCATATAATCATGGGAAGAGACACAATCATTGGGTTTTCAAGTGAAATCAAAGCAGAAGATGTTTGATGTGCGAGCGTGAATCCTCCCATTCCTCTCTGTGTTCTGATGAGGCTTCCCGCCTCGATGCTGCCCGTCCCCCCCCCCGTAAAGGATGTGAGCCCGACACTGTTAAAGGGCCGGTGGTGCTATCTGATGGCGCCTCTGTCGACGTTCAGCTGCAGCAGGAGGAGGGGGGGGGGGCTTCACAGTGCGTTGGTACCAAGGTCTCAGACTGATTTACCACTGCTTGTAAAAAGAAAAGTTTTCCAAGGATCAGTGAAGTGGATTCTACTGTCGGAGCAGCCAGGCAGTTGGAAAAAGCCGGCCGTAATCAGCTCGCAGAACTGGAAACCAACTGTGTCATTCAGCCCTCCCTGCTCTGCCTTGCGGCTCCCCGTCTCCCTGGCAACCCGTATTTTTGGAAAAACCAAGATGGTCGACGAGACCGCGGCTCTCTGGCAGAGCGGAGGGGCGGCAGCCGGTCCCTGCAAGCTCCCTCTCGCTGCGGCTGCAGAACGCAGCGTAATGATACGTGGAT
>JAUESF010000080.1:2092854-2102944 GCA_032274765.1 Malacoctenus tetranemus
TTCTCACACACTGCTGCTGCAGAGCATCTCAGCCTGCAACAGTCAGCCAGTTGTGTGGACAGTCTGACCAACTTCACTATGAGTGTCCTGTGGGATTTTGATTTACACTGTTAGCGAATCACTGCAATCAGAAGGTCAAACCAGGAGTCACCACAAATAACAGAAAAAATATTTGGTCATTATCAGAAGAAAAAGTCACTTTGTCTCTGCTGCTCATACCACAAATGCATGTTCCTTAAAATGTATCACAACTCAAGAGACTTATGCTGACTTCCACCACCGTCATTTAAAGAAGTGTTGCCACAACAGGAAGAAAATGGTCAAATAGAAACTTCCTCTTGTTTGTGCCACGTTTGAATAATACACGAGGGTTTGGTTTTCCTGCCTGCAGGTGGACGGTCTCCTCTTCTATCACCGGCAGACCCACTACACCCCTGGCAGCACCCCTCTGGTGGGCTGGCTCCGCCCCTACATGGTCACCGACATCCTGGGCATCGAGGTCCCTGCCGGACCCCTCACCACCAAGCCGGAGTACGCCGGCCACCAGCTGCAGCAGATCCTGGAGCACAAAAAGGCTTCGAGCGAAGTGCGGCCGGCCAACAGAAGCGGCGGCTACGAGCTGGAGTACCTGTCCACGCCGTGCCAGGGCGGCGAGGACACGCTCAACTTCCTGCAACAGAAGCCAATAAAGGAGGCTCACATGGAGAATTGAGCGGCGGGCCGTAACGAGATGCAAATCGCCACGTCAGTGTTCCGGGGTGACGGCGGCCCACATATGGCTCTTTAGAATGTCTGCTCAATGGTCCTACAGATCCCACCAATTGCAAAGCATGGCTAATTCTAATCCGGCACCGCTGTGGACGCCCTCAGAGTGCCGATTAGTAGAGCTGTGCTGTAGCTTCCTGTCACCAAACATCCACTCGTTTCCAAGTCGCATGTACAGCAGAAGCCGGCGAGGCTCGGTTCCCTTGAAATGAACTAATCAGGATTTAGTCACAATTTGTCTCTCTCACAGCCTCATTCTCAGAATCTCAGCGACCATCTTGGGAAGGTTGATGACATAGTGTCTAATGCACAGTGGTAAGCGACAGTTTGTTGACCTGTGTGCTGTTTGACAGTAAGTAAGGTCTTGCATAAAACAAACATCCCATCCACACTGTCAACAGAAGGACTTCCGATAATGACATTAAGTGACAGAAATCCAGTCAAGGTGACTCACTGCTGACTGCTCGGACTATGCCGGCAATGCAGATTTATTGTGAAATATAAAACTGTTCAGATGTTTTTATGCGCATGTTTCTAAATAAATGTTTTTCTACTTGCTCTCTTCGTGCTCGAGTCACTTTTTCCTCACAGTTGGCTTTTCTATTCAGCTTATTTCTTTTAAGCTTATAAATCAGTTTCTTTAGTGGGAAAAGGGAATTTCCAGGTGAAAGCATTAATGAGTGATCAGATTTGGTAAATGAAAGCTGGCAAGTGAAAAAAAACTCCAAAGTCTGCAGTTTCAGTGTGGTGAAACGTGACTCAAAGTGGTGAGAGCAGTGGTCATCAGATCTCAGGAGCCTCCTCTCCCATCAGCACTGAACTCATCGCAGCGTTTCCAGTCCGAGCCGTGTGAAGACACGGACGCAACAAGAAGTGAAAGTGTCCGAGGTGAAGCTGTGACCTCAGTATCAGCAACCAGTGTTCAGTTTTATAGGCGTTTGGACCTGAGCTTTCCTGACTGTTCACACTGAAAGGCTGCACACCTTTTTTACTGATGTTTGATTTGTTTGATTTACAGTGATGTCACGCAGAATCTTACTGAACATACAAAGAGGCACTAAAATGAATCACTGAGTTGATGCTTCAACGCAGAGGTGTGCTAAGTTCCTCTCTGTGGTTCCTGGGTCACAAAATGGATAAATCAGAAATAACAAGGAAACGAGACCATTTTTGTTTTGGCCGTTTTGTACAGAATGTTTAGTTACTAACTTTTCACAAAAACTAATGCCGGAAATCATTTTTTCAGACATATAGAAATCTTAAACACATTTTCCACTTTGCAAAGTCATGGGCAATGTGTTTGATAAACCTGCCTGTTTTCTTTCCTTTATTGAATCAAACTAACCAAGGTTTCGGTCTCAGAATGTCTGAGTTTCTGCTTCTTTTTTGTAAAATAGTATCAGCACCTCCGTTCACTGACTTTAAAAGGGCAGCAGGAGGACCTGATGTTGGGCCACAATCACCTTCCACCGCTGGAAAAAAAAAGCGATGAAGTTGTTGCGTTGTTCTTGAGATGGTATCAGCGGTGCCTTCACCACCTACGTTTAAAACAAGCGCGCTCTGAAATGATGAACTCATTCGGGGAAACGTAGGAGATCACAGAAATGCTGCAGAGGAAGGAGCACGCAGTATCGTGCAGTTTTGTGAGTCCTGGAAAGCATCATGTGACAGAGATCATTAGTTGGAGCTTTTTGGTGCATTTTCTACTCTTTGGTCAATGCGGTTTCCATCGAGTTCAGAGACGTGGATTCTGTTATGAACGATTCTTGCGAAAAAAACAAGAAAAGTTTCACTGCATTTCTTTTTTTTTTCCGTTTGAACCTTCGGTCGGAAAAAAAAACGTGTCCTCAAAAGCTCAGCAATTCAGAGAAACACGGCAGTATCGTTACCTGAGCACAGTCGACCTTTCCCCCTCTTTCACATCCAGTCACCTCAAAACCAAGAGCACAGTCGGCCATGTGGTTACTGCCAGAATTCAGCAATGACTCAGCAGCAGCAGCCACTTTCCAGGAACCGAGCACCTGTGAGTTCACAGCTCACACTTCTCAGAGTGCTCCCACACATGCACAGCCTACTCACTCATATGCTCACATGCACTCCAGCCCTCGCTGTACTCGGTGGGAGATTTTGGCCTCAAGAAATCTTGAGAACGTTTGCCTCGCTGCCTCCTGACGTGCTGTGAAGAAGTATTGCATGCACATAGATTTGTTGGTCCACAAAGCTTAGCTTAGCTGCGCTTAGCTTAGCTTAGGCTGGCTTCGCTAAGGTTTGCTATGTTTAGTTGAGTTTAGCTTAGCTTAGCTGAACTTGGAACAGTCTAGCTTAGGTTAGCTTAGCTGAGCTTGGAATGGTCTAGCTTAGATTAGCTTCGCTTAGCTTGGAATAGTTTAGCGTAGGTTAGCTTCGCTGAGCTTGGAATAGTTTAGCTTAGGTTAGCTTAGCTGAGCTCAAAAAAGTTGAATTCTTTTGTTGCAGCTCAGAGTGTTGTGAAAGAGTGGCTGGAAAAAATAACATCCTTTTCAACCCGTAGACAGGTAAATACATACTGGTTATACAGGGATATTTTTTGGGAGTAATTGTCTTGTTGCAGTGGGGACAGAGGATCTGCTGAACTGCTCAGTTAACCAATGCAATGATGGGAACCGTTTGCTGTAGCTGCTCTTTTATCTGGCTTGGAGGCCATGGAGGAGTGGTCTGCTGTTGTCCACTGGTCAGTGGCTTCCAGTTCGTTTGACGGTCTCCTCTTCGCCCTTCCTCGTCTTTTCGGTGAATCTCGCAGCTGATTTTTTTCCCAGCTCGTTCAACCACATGGTTTAGCTGTCAGTCAGAGTTACAGGTAGATACCGCAGCCACATCGAGGAGGTTTTAAAGACTCGTGCTTGAATTTTAACTCTTTTTTTTCTTTGTATGGTGTTGGTGATTCTGGATCACCTGCAGCTGCTGCAGGTGGTGAGAGACTTCATCTGGATTCTGCTGTTCTGGATCCTTGTGTGCGCTCAACGGCACCTGTTGACTTTCTTCTGAAGTCTCTGAAGAGCTTTAAGGATGTTGGCACAATGTGAGAACCCACTTATTTTTTATATAGAAGCTGAATGTCAGAGGATCCACCTGCCACTAACTAGCGAGCCACCATTTGTTCACACTTGAATGAGGTTTGGCAGTGATCTTTGAAAGTAGACATACATTTATGCTGCAGACACTTCTTTTTAAGGAACGAGGGTGAAGGAGGCACTGGCCACCCTTTGGACCCTCCCTAGAACCGCCCCTGCCTGTTAACAACTATTTACGTGAGTAAAGAATGTGAATTCCTCTTTGGGTCATTAGCCCCCCTAATTTCCCATGAACAGTGCAGGGAACATGATGTCCTCCGACAGCACCGGGTGCACAATGCTCCGCTCAGGCGCACTCTCAGGAGTACTTTGTAATCGTGAGACACTTTGAACGACCCAGAGTGTCAGCTCACATATTACCATCCTAAGCGGAGCTCCATCTCTGGTTAGTGTTTAACTCCACACAACATAAAGTTCTCTGCAGCGGAGCGAAGCTTTGATGTTTGTTTGTTTTTTTATTTTTGGTGCGGACCGACGTGGTGTGGGCGGGGCCACGGCTCGAGAAAAAGGATTTCACCAATTTCTTTTTTTTCCCAAAGGACATGATGTCAGCTGGTTTGACAGGAAGTCTATTGTTGTCCACTCCCTTTTCCCCTTTGGTTTGCAAGCCAGACTTTCTCACGCCTGATTATTTACAGTGGGCCTATTGTGGGAGCTTGTTTGTTGTGAGGGGGGCAAAAAATAAGCACGTTTAAAACACGTACCTATATTTGCTGACCTTTCCATAATAAACACTCGGGTGAATAGCTGGAGGCTTCTGGGGTTGTTTGTTTTAAATGTTATCTTAAGGTAGCTGAAAGATCTCCGCAGCCCCCCCCACTTGTGGTGTCAGAGCCTCATTAGGATGCATTGAGGTATGAAATTAGGGTCATCAATAGTCATGCAGGAAATGCAATCTCCTGGCTGCACTTGAACTCACCTCTCTGCTGAAGTAAATCAGGAGCCTGTGATGCTCCTGGTGAGACCTGCGGAGTGTGTGTGTGTGTGTGTGTGTGTGTGTGTGTGTGTGTGTGTGTGTGAGGCTCGAGTTACAACGACTTGATCACACTGTCGGGTATTTTCTCTTTCCTGTGAGGTCATGCGATTCCTGTAAAGCACACTGGGTTATAATGCAGCCATGGGGGTGGGGGTGGGGGTGGGGGTGTGTGGGTGCGGGCGGGCGGGCGGGGGGGGGGGTGGCTGTATGGGTTGAGAGTTCCACTAATTAATCTGCATTATCACTGCATCACTGCAACCAACTATCATGGAAGGGGCCTGCTCCTATTATTAGTTATTTCCTCTCACTTTGTTCCATGCATTAGTGATGCACAGAGAGAGGCTGCAGAGTGCTGCTCTCATGACGACAGAGAGGAGGGTTGGGTTTTTTTTTGCGAAGCCGTGCATACCGCTGGATTATGTCGTGCCTCTGAGGAGAAAAACGTGGCATCAGAGAGCTCTCCGTCCATTAGTCCTCATCACATTTGAAGCTCCTCCTGTGTGGTTGCGAGGGAGAGAAAATTGGGCTTCGACCACAACAGTTCACTCTGGAGTTCAGCGCCATTCATGGAAATGAGTCCCTGAAATCCGTGGACGCATCACATTTCCTTTTAACTTGCCTAGTTGATTAAGACACTGTGCCTGAGCCGACTCCCTACAGGCCCGCTGCAGAGAGAGAGGGGGTCCTCGGCTTGATCAAAGCATCCTCCTGGATATTCATCTGCCGCCCGAAGCTCTGCAGAAGTTGGACGTCGCAGTTGGATGAGCAGCAAATCTACGGCAGAAACGTTTCAATGTCAGAGAGACAGAAGTGTAGCAGCATGAGCGCAGGGTGCCAGTAAACAGACCTCCTCAGAGTAAGGATGAACTGAAGCGGTTCATCAGACTGTGTTCAGAGATGGTGTGACAATACCTGGTGTTTCCATGTGGCTTTGACTTTCCGCTGCACGTCACGTTGATGACCTTTTATTTTCAATCTTAGTTATGTTCAATCTGATTTCTGGATGAACCAGTTCTGGCAGCTTTCATCCAATTTCTTGTAACCAGAAGTTCGCCGTAATCTGATAAAGCAAATCTGTTTATGCTGCTTTCATGATCGCTCCACATGATCAGACTGTGTGCATGTGAAAAAGGGGGGGCCACAACCTGATATCGATGTCGACCTGAGGAAAAGGAAGATTTCAGGCCCCTCATCACAGAGCCAAAGGATCACTAGAAGCAGGAAGAAGTGGTCCATGAAACACTCACACACAGATTTCCACTCGATCATCCTCTATGTAGCTCTGTCAGTCGGTCATATGTGCTCAGAACAAACGTGCTGCGTTTGACTGGTTCATCTTTAGTTCTTGGGACAAGCAGACACATGATCATTGCTAGCAGGTAAACACAACAAACAAATACTCTTTTGTTTGTTTTGACATTGAAAACGACAAGTCTCAACGAAATGCCACAAGGTACTTTAAAAAAAGTTTGGTGGACCAAAACTGTTTACTGAAGCCATTTTTTGCTCTCAAATAAAATAAAACAACTTTTCCTGTTTTAGTTTCCTCTTGAAATGTAAACGCATGACGTTCAAACAGTCACTGCACGTTAGTATTGTCATTTTTTTTACTTTGACCTTCTGATTCCTTGAACAGGTCATCTCACTCACACACAGATGTGTCTGTTATGAGCCGAAACAACCAAAAAGTTGGAACGATCAACATGTTTATTCAAAGTTGCGGACGAGCTGAGGAGGCACAGGACTGTCGCATCCCTTTCCACTCATGCTGTCATTGAAAGCGACATTATTCAGCCGTCATCTGAGGCGCAGTTTCCTAATGTGTTGTCTTTTCATGAATGGAGGCGGCCTGCGCGCCCCTGTCGTTTCCCCCCCTCGGCCAGCAGGGGGTTCATGGCAACACGCAGCAAAAGAACCTCCTACAGTCTCTCTCATTGTTCTGAACTGTGTGTGCGCGTGTGCGTGCGTGTGTCACTCTCTCGCCCAGCATAAAGGCGACGTTCAGAGCGAGAGAGGGGAAAAAAACTTGCGATTCATGGCATGGAGGAGTCAGCGGACAGCTGCAGACCTCCGATCAGTGCCAGGTTGGCTGGATGAGCGGCAGATCGCGCTCTGAACTCGGCGAGCTGAAGCAGCGAAGCCCCTGCCTGCCTGCCTGCCCGAGAGCTGTCCTCCTTTTTTTTTCTTTCCTCCCCCCTTTCCCCCCTCGTCTGTCTGATTTCCTTCTCCTCAGTGAAAACCTGACTCAAGACCAGCGGCTTTTCCAGCGTCCGAGGCTGCAGATCGGCGCTAATTGACCTGCGTGCTTTTCGGACGCACCGAGGAGAATAAAACCGACGCCAACTGCAGCTTTTTCCCCCCTCCCAGCAGATGCCTTCAACTTTGAGCTAGAGGGACAGCCCCTGAAGCCCCCCGTTTGGACACGAGGGACGGACGCACGCACGCACTCAGGCAGGCATCTCCGTCAGCCTCCCACTTTTCATGAAAAGGACGCGTCTCGGCGTGTGAGAGGCGACCGGAGATCGGACGGCAGTCATGGCAGCTACGTTATCGGCGGAGGAAGAACAGGTAGGCCCCGGGACGCCGCGACGCCCGCGTCTCTCCGCCCTGTCCCCCCCACCCCTGCGCTATGTCGGCTGGCGCTGTGAGGCACGGCTCTACCTGGAGCCGCCGTGGCCCTGGACGCTGCGTGTGCGCCCCCGCAGCGAGCGGCGGCGGCGGCGGAGCGCTCCGGTGGAGAGGTTGCGAAACGCTCCCCCCTACCCCCCCCCCTCCTCTGAAACGCAGGAGCGGAAACATTGTATCGATTTCTGGCGCATTATTGCCCCGCTTGCATCACTGTCGGTGGCGCTCCGGCGAGCTGAGCTGACGTGTTGCGACACACACACACACATGCACCGACGCACACGCATGCACACGCAGGCCAGGGCGAGCTGGGCTTTATCATGATGTAAAGTGGTCATTTGGTGTCTCGGAGCTGCAGACCGTGGCATTACCAGAGTGGGGGGGAAATAAACGGGGTTTGTACGTGCGTGTGTCTGCGTGCGTGCGCGCGCGTGTTTGTCAGATTTCCTCTTTTGGGTCGTTTTAGGAACACACTCTGTTGACAGTAGAAACTATACGGACTGGTGCTGTAACGTGCCAGTGAAAGTGTGGATGTGTTGTTGATGTATGTGGCCTGAGTTTGCCTTATCAGAGCCCCCCGGGGGGGAGAGGGCGGGTGTGTGTGTGTGCGTGGGGGGGTATGTGCGTGTAAAACCAGAGCCTGCGCTGGAAATACACTTCTAACAAGTTGCCTTTTCATTAAAGACAACAAACAAACCCTGCAGGAAGCCGCCGAGCTGTGACACAATAAACCCCTAAAATAAAACTTCGCTGGGCTTTTTGTTTGTTTGTTTGTTTTGATTTTTTAAAAAATGTTTTTTACTTAACTTTTCCGGCTCTCTGGGAAGTAATTTAATCATAAAATAAATTTCCCAGATCGGTGCCATAAGCTAATTTTGAGCCTCATGACCTCAGAGGTGGAAGAATGGGGTGTTTATTCACAGAGCCAATGAGTTTCTGGTTATCAGAGCAGAAGGAATAAGTTGATTAATCATTTAGGCTCTTTTATCTTCAGATAAAAGCAACGACTCTGACTATACTTTCTTTGAGAAAAGTCCCTTCACACTGTCTGCAGTTGTGCTTGTGATCCTGGTGCTTTTGCAGCTGTAGCTTGAATGTTTCTGGCCTCAGAAGGTTCCTGGCTGGTGTGTGGAAGCCCACATTGATGGTGGATGCAACTGAAGTTCAAGGAGAGTGGCTTCAAACCCGCTGACGTAAAGAGAGAGAGAGAGGGGCGCAGTTCAGTTTTTATGAGGGGAGGGACTCAGAAACAGCACATTATGGGTTCCGTCACTGGTTCCCAAACTGGCGACTGGGACCTTTTAGAGAGGATGTGCCGCAGATCACGGTGGTGCCCGAAGAGCTTCCTGTTCCAAAGGGTGTTAAAGTTACAACTGCACTTTCCGAGTGAGATGTGTGTCTGTCAGAGGTCCATTATGAGGAGGATCTGCTCCATCTGGGCGACCACAGCAGCACAAACGTGTGCTGAGGAAATGTTCCCAAAACTGTGTCACTGTTATTATTCAATAGAGGGACAAAAGTATCTTTGAAGCACTTTTCCTCGACGCTTCCTCCGCCCTCCTCAGCTCAACTCGACTTGGTTTTGGTGGGTTTCCATATCAAAGCCCCCCCCCCCGCACCTCAGCGTGGGCGAGGTTGTCGTAGCAACCCGGAGCTCACCTGGGTATTTTTCGGTGGAAATGTCCCACAGCTAGACCTCAAAGGGACCTCGATTGACGTCGTGTCGTTTTTCGCTGGGAGAGGACAAAACCCTGATCAGATGAAATGTTGAGCAGCCAGTCATCTCCCTGATGCGAGTGGTTTTCTGAAGAATCCACTCGCAGTTTCCAGTTAGTTTCCTCTTATTTTTTATACTTCTCCATGAGTGAACCCCCCCCCCCACCATAACACAATGCAATCGAAGAGCAGCAAACTTCAGCTATTAACTCGATTCCCTTTTTATTGCCTGAAGCATTTGTGAAGTTTGAACTGCTTCAGTTTCAGCTACTTGGTGAACTGGCAGCTGGATGAAAACCCTCCTGCTATGTGTACAACCGGTCAAAGTCAGGGCCTGTGTTAGCGGTGCGCAGCTATACCAAATGAAACGTGAGCTAAGCAAACGGTTCCTTTCGCGGGGAGAACGATTGGTTGGCAAGAGCCTGCTGTTTCATGACTGGGTCTTTTTGGCCGAGCTGCTCGTGCCTCCTCCTCCTCCTCCTCCTCTTCTTCTCCTCCTTCTTCTTCTTCCTGCTTGACTCCTCTCATCATCTGGACAGCAGAAAGCTCCTTATCTGCCTACTCCATTTCCTGTGTGAGCCAGGGCCCCTGCTCGGGTACCGGACGCCCTCATTACATCTACAGCCTTGCGGGGGGAGTGTGTGTGTGTGTGTGGGGTGGGGGGGGGGGGGTAGGTCTCTGGGGCGAATGCCTTGGTGTAGTGGAACTTCATTCTAAAGGCAGCTGTTAAAAGCATTTCCACTACACTGGGATGGGGGTGGGGTGGGTGCAGAGGGAGTTTATGAGTTGCAGAGTGCATGTGTCTATCATGTGCTTTAGGGAAAGTGTGTGTGTATGTGTGTGTGTGTGTGTGTGTGTGTGTGTGTGTGTGTGTGTGTGTGTGTGTGTGTGTGTGTGT
>JAUESF010000080.1:2432767-2443283 GCA_032274765.1 Malacoctenus tetranemus
ACACACACACACACACACACACACACACACACACACACACACACACACACACACACACACACACACACACAGCCTTGATCCTGTTGTGTTTCTCAGCCGTGTCCTCTCTTCTGAGCTCCCTGCATCTTCCTGAGGTTTGATGGGTGTGTGTCCGTATGTGTCTGTGCCAAAGACTCACAGAGCTCATATGAAAACAGATGTGCATGTAGCAAAACACGCACACGCACGCACACATTCACACGTGCACAAACACACACGCACCTTCTTTTGAGCATCAGGTTGACGGGAGCATCCCACACAGATGGAAGATTTGTTTGAGGCAATATTTAAGAGGGAAGCATTCCAGCATAACATTTTCATTTTAGATGATCTGCGACCCATTTCAGACAGAGATTTTTCAGCAGACACTGAAGGCAGCCTGTAAACATCCAGAAACGCATCCAGATAATAGCTAAAGAAACTTTACAACGCTTCACTGGAGTCATAATCAACCAAAGTTGGATGTCTGTCACTCGAGCCTGCGCAGGAATTAAAGTATGAGTAATAAAATCGGCTTTGCAGACAATGCCTGGCTCAGTCTCAGTCAGAATAAAAGGTTGGCTTAATTTTCATTTTCAGAAAAACAATGTGAGCTGGAGTCGGGCCACACGGCTGTTTTTGTTATCCTGACTGTTTAACTCTTGGCTTACTCCGCAGAGCTGTAATTTCAAATGGTAACGGTCAAATAGAATCAAATTAAATTAGGATTAGAAACATAGCTTCATGCTTCTCAAAGTACACTTGAGACTAATCTTGTCGCATGCAGTTTGTCCTGCGATTATTACCTCAGACAATCGAGTTTCTCCACCAACTTTCATCCCAAGCGAAGACAACAGTGGGCAATATCATGTAAGAGGGTGTAGTCATGCTGCTATTACATCCCGGGCAAGCGATTCATTTGAAAATGACTCAAAAAAAAGCAAAGAAATAATAGAAAAAAAATGGAGAAAAAAAGACTTGGAAAGTACAAGCCCTCAGGGTTGGACCCAACAGAGTCGGACCGACTTTCCATCCAAGGTACTTAACAGAAATCAAAGAGTCAAATACTCGGTCCACAGTCCAGGGTCTTCTAAATCAAAGCTCGCTGGTCGGAGAAACCGCTGCCCGAAACCACTGTCAACCCCTGTCTAAATGCATTGGAGTGTGAGTGCTGGAGTATCAAAGAGCCTGTCCTCAGGAAAACCACCCAGACATGGCTGGCCTTCACTAAAGTCCCCCCCTCCCCCCTCTTCTTCTCTGCTTCCCTCTCACTTTTCGTTACTCTCACCTCATCCATACCCCCCTCCCTTTCTCGCTGTCTTTGTTTTGTCGTGCCCTCGTTTGATCTGCTTTTGACTCCCTCCACTTGTCTTCTGTCTCTTTGCACCGTTCCAGGAATCGCTCTTCCTATCTCCCCTCCTCATCTCCATCCTTCTCCTTCCAGGGTCCTTCTTTGTTTTCACTCCCTGCCTAAATGCACCCCAGTGTTGTGAGATCTGATTTCCCTGTAGTCAAAACTGCAAAGCCTCCCGGGACCCCGAGATCCAAAAAAGCAAAGAGATCAGTGTGGGGAGAGAGGGGAGGGGGAGAGAGAGGGGGGGAGGGAGAGGATAGGGAGGGCTCGAGAGCTTTGCACTGCAGACACAAGAGACCACCGTCGCTTCGCCGCCAAAGCGCCAAGCTCAGCAGTCGGGGCCAGAGAAATTGGCTCGCCCTCTTTCCACTTCTCTCAGAGCGATATTAAACACAAACAGAAGGGGCCTCGCCGCTGAAACAAAGCCCTGATGTCACGCCGCTTATTTTCCTTGGAAGGTAGCGGGAGCGCTCGGGCCAACCCCCGGCGATATGAGATCCCTGTAAGAATGTGCCTCGAATGGCTGGTGGTGAGGCCTCTCGCGTCAATCAAGCCGACCGCAGAGTTACTCCTGGTGATGCCTGATATTCTTACAGCTCGGAGGGGAGCAGGGGGCCGGGCCCAGACACACGAGGCTTTGAGGTAAAACACACATTTAGGGTCTCGCACCCCCGTCTGTACACACACACACACACCTCCACACAGTCGGTACTTTCTGCTAACGCACCCTCTTGCATTGTGCCATTAACAGCAATTCTGTCAGCGATTCGAGAAAGAAGAGGAAGAATCCGTTGAATCGACAACAGACTGACAATAAGAGCTTTTGCCTTCGTTTTTTTTTTCCCTATTTCTTGAAGACACTCAAGGATTGATTGTTGACTGGGATCGGCCGATATGCAGCGTAAACAAGCCCAACCGGAGCTCTTGCCATTCAGTCAACCCTCGAGGGAAAACAATGCCGCAATTTCCTAAATTACAAATTGACAAAGAGGTCCTCAAACTGTGCCTCAGCTGTCCAGCCTTTGGATGTTAGTGCTAATTTGACTGAAATCCAAATGATTAGTCTGTCATTTTTGCCCCCCATTTGATTATCAGCAAGGTTGTTTGTTGGGTTTTTTTGCAGACTTTAGTGCAATCCTTCAGACAAGCAGAGAGGAGGTGATGTCTAACCAGACTCATGCTGGAGCAGGCTTCTCCGTGTTCAGCCTGGATGGGCCCATCAGGGCTGAGTGGAGAATCCCTTTAGCGGGGCCTCTTTTAGTGTCAAGCGGCTATCGATCTCAGAAGTACGCAAAACAAATGAGGTTTTGTGTTTTTCTGCAGGTTTCTTGGGGGGAGGAGGAAGAGGAGAGAAAAAAAAGAGTGAAACGGATCGACTGTCACCGAGCAGGCCGACGCAGAGGACAGAGCCTGATTATTGCTCTGAGACAGTATAAGAGACAGTGAAAGACATGCAGGAGGACAAGCCAAACAAGGGTCATTTCACACTCGAGGTATTCAAGTCAAATTAGTCAAAGTTTGGTTCAATGCAGTGGTCCCGAAGTCAAACTCCACCATGTCATATCTTCAGTGTGGAAGCAATTGTGCGAGAAAGCGAACCAACTGCCTGTCTGATAAAGACGTCATAATAATTCGGGCCTGCTCCATTATTGTGCTGATATGAACACGCAGTGTCTGCTGTGCATCAACACAACCGTGCTCCAGAACAGGGACTCAAAGACATGCAAGGCACTGATGTCAATAAACCACACAGCCAATGGGAATGTAGGTTTGGGATCCATGGTGTCTAATTCTGTCGTTATCTTCAGCATCAACCACAGAGAGGATGTGGTGGGGGCATCACTATGCCAAGCTTTCTGTGTGAAGGGAACCCCGGTCTGATGAATAACTCTACAGATCCTCTGTAAGCCGTCTGTGTGTGGAGAAGGCCAGAGATGGACCAAATGGGCCTCCTGGTCTTTGCTGAGCACCATGATAGTTCACTTCCAGCTCCCCCCGTGTCGGCATCGAATATTTTTCTCTGTAAGTCACAGACTGCAGCCATGCTTCAAAAGTTTGCTCATCTTCATGACTCAAACACCAAAAAACAGGCCTGAGTGCAGGGACGGTCAGTGAGAGATGTCTTATGATTTCAACAAGAATGTCTGCTAAGCAACTGTATTTCCCTCGCATTAGCGGCACAAAGGAGGCCTTTCTTCTGCAGATATCCACTGTTTGTGAAGGGGTCTACTCTGAGGCTCTGGAAACAATTGGCTGTCTCAGGTTCCCACGCCGATAGCACAACATTTGTGCAATCAAAACTGTGTAAGGTCGGGTCGCAATGGGTCAAACACAGTGTTGCTGTTTTTTTGCCAAATATCTCGGTCTCAGTTAAGCCGCTTCTGTTTTGATTGGTCGATAGATGTTGAAAAAAACCATTCGAATAAAATTTCAAACGACACTTCCGGAACCTTTACTGTCTTTTAATGTATGTGGCTGCAGGTTCATGGGTGAGAACATTTTCTCTCTGGGTGCCAGTTTGTGCCCTCCAGTGCCAGCCAGCTGTCCGGAAGAGAGCCGCAGGGCTCAACTGGAGAACATCTGGAGCCGTCTGGCCACAGCATCTGCCTGTCCAGAGCTCAGCACAGATCTGGCATTGAGGAAGGTCCGATGCCAGCTGGTTCGTACACTGCAACGCTATGTAGCAGAGGAGAGATCACTAAAGTCGAACTAACACGGTGTAATTGTCTATTTACAAAGCTTTCCTTAGCGAGATAATGGAAAGTTTCACACTCTTGAGTTGAGCCCATTGTGCAGTCAAGTGTCACTGAGATGAATAACTAAGAACACTCAGAGGGACAAAAGTCAGTCAGTGAATCGAGTGGCCGTGTCAGGACGTTATTGAGGACGTCACAGCAGCTGGAATCCAGATAGACTGACGGCCTGAAGGAGGCCGGAATGAAGCAGCCAAAGAAAATCGCCTCTTTGCTTCAAGTACGCTCACAGAGTACATTCAAGTACTTGTTTGACGAGTCTACCATCACTTTAGGCCAAAGACAAATTCTTCACAAGAAGTGAAGAACGATCTGTAGCGGCAGCATCATCGTCAGTCTATGTGTATTGTTCTGTATCCAGCAAACCGTACAAGTCAAAGACGAGTACAATAGAGGATTATGAACGGTAGTTTTGAACATCTTTTTTGTTTTCGAAGGTTGAAGTTTGCAGGTTTCAGCCTCCAACAAATTTAGAAAATACTCATGAAAACAATAAAAATCTCCCAAACCCAAACTGAATCAGGAACTAATCAGGAAAGTACCAAATTTGATGAAAAGCCACAATATTTTGATAAGGTATCACAAGCAAAAGAAGAAGAGATAACAACATTATGCCTCCGGAGAGAAGCTGTCACTGGCGTAGAGATTCAGAAATATTTGCAAGGTCATGTGTAAAAAAAAAAGGAAAGGAAAAAGCAGAGTCATAGTCACTATTTTTCTATGCTGCCATTGTGCCACAAGCCCTGGAGGCAGAATCCAAAGAGAGAACGGAGGTACAAGATGGAGATTCACTGCGAAAATACAGTTTAGCCACTGTGGCTACGTGCAGGCCAAAGGGCTCAAGACTGTAAAACACCACGTCGGTGTGTCTCTTATCACTGCTGTGGTGAATCACTTACATCTGAGATGTGCTATTTATGGCAGGAGGAGGCAAAGTAGCCTTAAATAAAGTCCCGGGCTTCAGTCCTATTGAATACTTTGGTAAACACAGAGAGGTGCGACTGCAGATCACATGTGCAGTCCAGGCTATATGAAGAAAACCCTTTGAAACAAGATTTACTTTCTTTAAAGATCCAAAACTAATTGAAAATCCCCGATGCTGTTCCCCAAATTAGCTTCCACAAAAAAGACGTTTGTTTTTTTTTGCAGGGCTTCTCGCATCAATGCAACATGCTACAAAAGGTGCAACTGGCAGATTTTTGCGCCGAGGATGAATAAAAGTCACGTGTACGACTTGAAAATTTGATCATGATTGCATTTGGCACAGGCATTGTTGTCAAAACAATGTCCAAACATGTGCTGGAAGCCTGCGCCACAGCCTCACAAAAACCCCCACCAATAATCGCCTATTTTCTGTTCCCCCCTCCGCTTCCCTCCGCTCGCTGTCTCGCTCCTTTAAGCGGTCTCCTGCTCGATTCCAGCTGACGCCTCGATGAGAAACTTCCTCTTTCATTCAGGTTCCTCTCCGCCTCTCTTTCTCGCCGTCTCAGGCAGTGTTCCCATGTGAATGAGTTTGCGTCTCTGACATCATTCAACCTCTTACCTCTCACTCACCGTGCAGCGCTTTTGATCATTTCAAAGCCAGGAGTGGAGCCAGGAGGCTCCGACACCCCCCCCCCACCCCTTCCCCGCCCCCCCTCAGCGCAGCACGGCGCTTTGCTAAGTCAATAGCGGCTAATGAGAGCCTCGATAAGCAAGAACCACAATACAAATTGAATAAACTGAGATAAGGAGTCTTCTCATATCCAAAAGCCATGAGCGAGGGTCCCGACTGACATAATGAAGCAGCATTGTTGCCCCTGAAAAAGCTTTTGAGGGCTTTTGTTCTCCCCACTGATTGTAGGTATAGGGGGAAGAGTGACAGCGTTGTGTTGTGAAATACCAAACCGCCTTTACAGAGCAAAAGATTTCATTTCTCTTCCCTTCTGTTCCAGCTCGCTAGTTTTTTTTTCCTTTGCAAATATGTTCTATGATAACCATTATGGATAAGTGCTATTCTCAGACCACAGGTGTCAGGCAGCCATAAAATGTTTGATGAATTGCCCGGGCCAGGTGTTGTGCTGGTGGGGCGGAATTCCTCTGTGGTTCATCATCACAGCTTTTGTCTGACACAGCTGACAAGCCGCCGATAAGCGGGGCTAGCATGCTAGCATCAACTTCCACCCAGGACCACATGTTGTTTCATTGTTAATAAGAAGTTACAGCGTGTGCATTTAAAATTGTAAAATCATAGAAGGAAGTGATTTGAGCCAGTAAGTGCATCCTGCAGCCCCTCCTCTTTCTTACAAATGCACTCTACTTTTGTACCCTTTTGTGCTTCATCTTATATTGAAATATTTTTCCTTTGATCTGGATTTAGTATTTTTTCATTAATTTCAGCTTTCTCACATTATATAAACTGCACGATTCTTGCTTATTTGGAACGTGCATCACTTCATTCTCCATGGAGTATTTATTAAGATATCATGCACTGTTTGGTGAGATAA
The DNA here is from genome assembly GCA_032274765.1 of Malacoctenus tetranemus. Classification (NCBI taxonomy): domain Eukaryota; kingdom Metazoa; phylum Chordata; class Actinopteri; order Blenniiformes; family Labrisomidae; genus Malacoctenus; species Malacoctenus tetranemus. The sequence continues at coordinate 2,439,379 of JAUESF010000080.1, forward strand.
CTGTATCAAAAACGAAACAGGAAATGGACATAAACATCAACGGAATGTCAGGTTAGCAGAAACTTTGTGCTTTTTATTTTAGGGCCACGTCCTGCACCTCTGAGGGGTCACCTGCGAGAGGTGCAGCCCTTTTTTCCTGCAGCGTGTTAACTGCCAACTATCAGTTTACATGCAAATGTTGCAGATGTTGCTTCGGGCTCTTCTCAGGAAAATATTAACCAGTTTCACAACAGCTGCTTGATCCTTACATGAGAAAAACGAATGATGTCTTGCACAAGGTGCAGTCTGAGGTCGAAAGAACTCTAAAGTATTTGCTCTCTGACAAAGGATATGAGATGTTGTTCTTTGGCTCACCTGAACGCGAGGCGTGGTTCAAACACCTTTCATTTGTTTTGCCAGCGATCCTTATCTTGTTATTTTTTTCTTTTGATATACTTTCATCAGAACAATTGTCTTGGGTCCGGCCTGCTGGTTACACCCTCCGGATCACAGTCATTTGTACACATCATGAGTGTGCAAAACCTCACCTTTGTTTCTTTTATCCCACTGAATTGTTTCTGTTGCAGTTGTTGAAATTGTTGTGCGATACACCTTTAAAATGCCTCTGCATAGTCAGGATCACTGGATCAGGTGCTTGAACTGATTAAAATTTTTTTTTTAAATCCTCAAATTAAACAGATTAGGAAATTCCTCTATTTAATTTGGGGCTTTGTAATCGATTCTTGGCATCATATGTTAAGTAATAAGAGTAAAAATGTAGTTAAAAATTTTAGAGTTGTAGTTTTCAAAGTAGAAATTCTGACATAAAGGTATTTAAAATAAGCTGAAGAGGATCCAGATGAGACACAAACACACGCACGCACACACAATCCTGCCCTCCTTCACTTTTCACATCTTCTTTGTCTTTTCAACCATCGTTTCTACGTCTGTTGTATAAAAACTCTCCCTCACTCAGATGTTTAGACAACTTCACTCGAAAAGTTCAGGTTATTCATAGTTATAAGCTGTTTTTTCATTTATCTAAAGCCGTCTTTCACCACGCACACATAAGTTGCGGTTGTGCTGCGACGTGTTTTCATCCTACCTGTAGTTGTAATGGACTCAGTCCAGACGCTGCCGCAGCTGCCATTGTGGATGGAATGAACTGCATTGGGTAGTTCTCACCTGTGGAACGATCAAAACAACACGCATTGTGAGGAGAGCGAGAGGTAGGCTGAGTGCCGCACAAGAACTAACCTGCTTTTTACCTTCAACCAGCCTCTCTGTCTCGCTCTTTGTCTCCCCTCTTTGCTCCTCTCATGTTTTTATTCATCCCAAATGAAACACGAAGGGTCACAAGCGTTTTATTCAGAGGTTAATAATGCTTGCTGTCGGTACACACGGGTGCTCGAGATCAGGGTGAGCAGAGTTCAAGTCCAGAGCTCGCTCATTGGGATGCACTCACAAATTCATATAAGAGCACCGTGTATAACCCCTACTGTTTGTCCTTAAAAGGCTTTCCATGTCCCAGCCTTTGTTGAGAACAGACCAATGTCAGAGGAGAGTGTACAATAATGGCTTTTTAATCTCTTTCTTCATTTCTGCTTCTCTTTGCAGCCCCATGGGAGGGTGTGCTCGTGCAGCAGGAATAAACATGGATTATTCTGTATGAACTGCAGAGGCTTGGTGCTGCGCGGTGTCAGGCGAGCACCTGGAGGAATGTATGGAAGAAAGGAATGTGCGAAGGACAAGGAGACGGCAAGAAAGCAGGTGGTGCAGACAATTCGGCTGGTGGAACATTGTATTGTGTGTGTATGTGTGTGTGTGTGTGTGTGTGTGTGTGCTTTTGTGAGTGGGTGTGGCCTCAAGTGTTTTGTGGAGCCTGTGCAAAATACTTGCGGACTGCTGCAACATGCAACATGCATGCCTTCTTTCCAAGTGCATTTTTAGAACGCATGTGATTTGGCCATCTGCATCATTCCCTGTGCGTATGCTGTTGAGTCTGTGTGAAGCAGACGTGTGTGAATATGAGTCTGTGTGTGCATGCATGTATGTATGTGTGTGCGCGTGCATGCGTGTGTGTGTGTGTGTGTGTGTGTGTGTGTGTGTGTGTGTGTGTGTGTGTGTGTGAGAGAGAGAGAGAGAGAGAGAGAGAGAGATGGTGTGAAATTCCATGTTGCAGATGTACTGTGCATGCTTTCAGCATGCCATGAAAGAGACATTCCAGCCCTCACTGTGTCCAATGTATTGATCCTGAAGTGAACAAGCAGAGCTTGTAAATCTCCCCACTCATTTCCAGAACATTCCTCACCTGACACACCTCATTAACACAGACGGCAATTCCCAGTGTTTGTGTTTGTGTGCCAGAGAGGATGTGCACGTACCTGGCTTGTACGACATGCCTGGTGGGAAGAGGAAGCCTTGCTGTGCAGCAGCGGCAGCAGCCAGGGACCGCTGGTCGTGAGGAAACACTGGGATCATCAGGGGGGGCATGTGGCCCTGAACCTAAAGGGGGGAGAAGAGGGGAGCTGAGTCACAGGGACTTAGAAACACCTTAAAAACATACATCGCCAAGTCTGTTTTCAGAGATGCTTCATAGATGTGGATCATAAACACAGGGAGACTGAGAAGAAAAGCGACCAATATAGAAAAACAAATGCAAAGAAATGTGAGTAAAACAGTCACCAGTGATGTTCACTTACTGCTCTGAGATATAATTTTGAGGAGATGTGAAACTGAGGTGTCTACAATACCAGAGAGGAGAAAAAAAACAAGAAGGTTTTCTTTTATCCATTCTGAAAGATGGAAGAATGAAAGCAGACAATGAAGCAAAACACTCAAAATAAACCAAACAAGTAAAACAAAAAGGGAAAAAAGAGGGAGAGAGGTAAGAACAGGAAAAACAAAGAAAAAATAAGTAAAACGTGAAAGAATTTATATTGTGTTGAATTAAGTCAGCCTTGTAATTTCCTACAAGATACACCAACAACGAAAGCTGGACAAATTTGCAATATAGAGCAAAGACGTGATAAAGGGATGTACTGATAGAAGAGTGGAGACAAGTGTAATAACAGAAAGGCTTGTAAAACAGACAGAGGCCACCGCTCGTCTTTCATGTCGGCTTGAAAGACCCACAAACTGTGGGTTTGTCTGAGTAAAGATACCGAGGGCTCAAACTGAAGGCGGCATATCAAAGATCCTCCTGCCGAGTTCTATTAGTGGCGGCTGCACTGAACAACCACACTGTCTCACTGTCTTCCATCGCTCCTTTTATTTCATCCTGTTCTTTATTTTCATTCATTTCTTAGTTGCGTCCAATTAAATCGCTTGTCTCTTTCCGGGTGTATATTTGTCTGGTGAGGTTTTCTTATTTCCTGGTTCCTCCTGACTGAAGTTGTTGTGCTGAAGTAACAGAGGTCTCAAAAAAACAAGACTCGTACCTCAAAGCATCTATTTTGCCCTTTTCTACCTCTCACTTAACCTTCTGTGCTATTTTGTCTTTGTGTCGAGTTCAGCCCATTTTTGTAACCGTTTTCCTCTGACCACCAGCGGACGCCTCTCTCCATCTCCTTCCATTTTTCTCCTCCGTTCAATGACATCTATCTCCATTCATCTCCTTTACTACCAATTCATTAACCACACTGCAGCCTTTCCACCTCCCCCTCCCCTCCCCACCTCCCCTCCCCTCCCTCCCTCTCCCTCCTTTTCGCTGACCTCCCGGGGCAGTTCATCATTAGAGCTCAAACTTACGCAATCAGCATGTTGTGTGATTACAGTATTTCTCCGTGTTTGTAAGGCAGCGCTAACGTTGCTGAGCTAGTTGGAGAAGATGACTGTCCCTTTGGGGGGTTTATGGAGTGTGTGTGTGTGTGTGTGTGTGTGTGTGTGTGTGTGTGTGTGTGTGTGTGTGTGTGTGTGTGTGTGTG
>JAUESF010000080.1:2639068-2651122 GCA_032274765.1 Malacoctenus tetranemus
TGTGTGTGTGTGTGTGTGTGTGTGTGTGTGTGTGTGTGTGTGTGTGTGTGTGTGTGTGTGTGTGTGTGTACCTCCCCCAGGGTGTTTTGTGCCCTCTCTCTCACACTCACCATGCCCTCCAGAACTTTGCCAAACACGACATGCTTGCCATCCAGCCAGGAGGTCATGACTGTGGTGATGAAGAACTGGGAGCCGTTGGTGTCCTTGCCAGCGTTGGCCATGCTGAGCCAGCCAGGCCCGTAGTGCTTCAGCTTGAAGTTCTCATCCGGGAAACGGTCGCCGTAGATGCTCTTACCTTCACGGAGGGAAAAAAAAAGAGACATGGAGACATTTCACACAAGGTTGACATGTCCAGAACTCCTTCACTTCCAGAGCAGGAAGTGGCCTCTCACCTCCGGTGCCGTCTCCTCTGGTGAAGTCTCCCCCCTGGATCATGAACTGCTTGATGACTCGGTGGAATTTGCTGCCCTTGTATCCAAATCCTTTCTGTTCCATGTAAACAAAAACAATCTGCATTGATGCCAGCTGCCAGGTTTTGACAAATAAATGAAGTGTTGCGTAAAACGTGGTCTGGTTTAAACTGTTTTTCTGCCCAGTGTTAATCTACAATTAGTTTAATCTGAACACAACACAGCAGGCTGCAGTATTTGGGACACGCGTTATCTGCTCACTGGGAGGCGAGCAGACAAAAAGAGCTTCATATTTCTCACCTCTCCTGTTGCCAGGGCAATAAAGTTGTCCACGGTTTTTGGGACGGTTTTCCCAAAGAGGCCGATCACGATCTGTCCAGCTTCTTCATCTCCGATTTTAATATTGAAGTACACCTTCAAAAAGAGAAGCAAAGAGGTTAGTGCTGCACAGGAATGTTATTGTGATTTAAGTTTTCTTGTACGATTTTCAAATCACTAGTTCCTTCATGAATCAAATCACATTTCCCAGGCATATTACTGAGGCTGGTGTCAAATTACAGCCTTTACATTGTACGTGCACTTTCAAGATAGCTAGTTGGAGTGAAGATTTTCGCTGGTGGAATTCCAGCAAATCAAGAAAAAGCCTTCGACAGGACCCATGAGCAACATGCTGGTCATCAACATGCACCATCCTGCCTTTTCAGCCAACACCTTTTGCCTGCAGCTGCCACAGCAACACGTTCTCGTGAACATAAAGGATTACTGTCAGAGACCATTATCTCATGCCAAGTTTACATGGGCTTCAAAAACCAAGCAACAATCTTTGCCAATTTAAATCTAATTTTCTTCCTCTTTAAAGTTTTACTCCACTTTTAATTTTTGTCCCTCTTTCATGTTTTCCACATTATTCTTGTATTACTGGTCGCTCAATACACAATGACATGAATGTTAGAAAATATGACGATGGCATCCTTTTTGCTCCCCCAAAAGACTTGCTTCACATCACTGACGAAGGTATTGATGTCAGCTGCATGGAAATTCAACCAAATGTAGCTCCTCGGTATTGACAATGAGGCCATAAATCAGCACTTGATCCTCTTCGAAGCTGCAGACGTGGACAGAAGCGTCTCACCCAAACACAGGGGAGAAGGGGGGCGACATCAGAGCCCCTCTGAGCTGCTCAGATTAGACACAGCAAGGCTCAATCAGCGCTTTAATCCTGCCATAGCCAATGCAACTCAAAGGGAAGGATGCGAGGTGAACAACAGGGGGATAATGACAACACTTTAGGCCGGAACAGGCGGACATTAGCGCGGCAGCTGGCAATGAAATGTGTGTTTTGACTCAGCTTGGCATAAATGTTGATGCTAATGTGCCCAGTCCCTGAGAACGAACCTGCAGCAGCAGGACAAGAACAATTAGCAGTCAGCTAACAGATGCTAGCTCAGTGACGCCGACACATTTCAGCTAAAAAAGGAGTGACGTGGCTTTGAGATGCAGCAGCTACAGGTTAGCACTAAATGCTAGCAAAAAGCAGAGCTCTGATTTTCCGACAGGGACTGCTCTCCTAAAGCTAGCTGAGCTAAGCTACCGCCTACCTTGGCCGTCACTTTGGGACCTTTCTTCTCCGCAGACGAGCTGCTGGGGAAGGTGAAGAAGATCAGGGATCCCACAATGACCGTAACAGTGACAAGGAGCTTCATCCTTCTTTCGCACAGTCTAACCATCAACGAGGAGGCTCGAACGGGCAGCCCGGGAAGGCCTTGTGCTCCTGCTACCTTTTTATACGGGCCGGGTGGAGGAAGGAGTGCGGTATCCGGGGTGGGGACTGCTGCTGCTGCGGCTGCCCGCCCCGCGCTGCTGCTGCCTCCACGACACCGGCGGGGGCGGGCTTTAGTGCTTCCGCGCACAGACGCACGGAGCTGTGATTGGCTTACGTACCCGGAGGTGTCGGCCAATCACAGGCAGACGCGTGCAAACGTTTATGGGGAAAAGATCCATGGGAGTGAAGGGGGAGGACCAAACAGGCCGGAAACACTGTCTTTGGAGCCACAGCGAACACAAATCTGAAGTGTTGCAGATGAAATCTCAGCTTTTCCTGCTACTTTTGAGCCCTCACAAATTCATTGAACACTTAAAAACAAAGTAATCCACAACAACACAAAGAAAGTATGTTTCTGTACATAGTTTTATTGACAAACTACAAGTAAATGAAACTTGTCGACAGTTACTTATGTTAAAGACACATGACAGGGAGTGAAATGAGAAACAAACAGATTGTACTTGCTAAACAATGGGGGGGGGGTCGGAGTTAATCTTACATTCCCCTCTGCGGGCACACCTCCCACCTCTAGTAGTGCAAAAAGATCAGTTCTGCTTTGACGAAATGCCGTGAGTCTTGTTTTCTCATATGTTTGCATTAAGACTATCATTATTGCATGCCTTCAGAGGCTGTTTGAGGTATACAAACACATGGGAGTGACAGTGGATGTCTGGCACGATGCAGATGTTCACCAAATAGCGACGGGAGAACAACTCATGACGATGCATAATTGAATTACAAGCCGAAAGTGGGAGCGAAAAGGAGCCGTTTCTTGGGTTTCGTTGGCTTGGACGACTTCTCAGCTTTTCCAGGCAGTCAGGTTACATAATTAGAACAGAAAATCACGAGTGTCACAGGAAGGGCGCCAAACACTGAAAGGAACCTAGCATGTTAGCATTTCTGGCTAAAATTCTGCTTCGGCAACACCGGAGACTTCCCTTTTTTTTTTTTTTTAAACCTGATGGCTTTGATTGTAATTATCTTGACTTCCTGTAGTCATTTTTCAAAAACGCAAACAAATGGGTGTAATTCAATGAGTAAAAGCTCATTAAAGGACGAAGTTAGGTCTTGTCAGAGTAGGAATTACAAATTAAATCTTGGAAACAGAAAAATAGTCCTTTTGGACTAAAAAAAACAAGACTTTGATGAGATGTTTGCTGACAGAGGTTCAGTGAATTTTAACACTTCTGCCATGATTTTCACCCCCTTTAGAAAACACTGCAACACCAACTTCGAGGTTTGCTTACAAAAAGAAGGAATCCTCCCTGTGGCACTCGGCAGACTGAGAAGAGGTCATACTAGTAACGAATGAACAGTCCAGTAACCCTGATAGGATATGATCCACAGTCTAGCCTTTGTATCTACCTTCAGCAGATCTTTACATTTATAAGCTGGTTTCCAAAAGTAAACTGAGCTTTACTGCATAAGCAAGGATCTGCTTCAGACACTGTGATCAGAGAGTTTTCAGGTGTAACCTTTCATTATTCAATCAATTAAAAAAACAAACAAAAACACAAAGCTGCGATGGAGTTTCTGATATCAAACAACTTTAAGAAGGGAGTGTATCTGTCCAAACACCGAACACTACGCTGTCACAGTCTTCATACTCTCATTCTCACAGGACCATTAGGATAAACGTCAAGTACAGCTAGTTACCATTATTTAACTCGTGTTTAAGTCAGACGCTGAGAGATATTTTGGTCGTACGACTCTTCAAGTTTTTCTACTTACTACTCGACGCACTGGAAACTGAACAAACAAACATCACGGTTACCATTGAGACTGAAGCACAAAGTAAGATGCTCATCGCTCTCCAGTTTCTGCCGCGCGTGTCAGAGCGCCAGGCGAATCGACCCCACGGTCCTTTGACTCAGAAATATGAAGAGTTGACTCAGCACTAAAAGTTCTGGTGTGGATTTTTGTTTTCTCAAGGCACGGCATACTGAAGATATATGCAGGTCAAAGTGAATTAGCAGAGCCGAGGGACTTCTTTGGGAGTTCGTGGTGATGGCTTTTGAGCTGCGCCTGGTGCATAGAGTCGGAGCCAGCTCGCCGCTCGGTCAGGTCCGGCTCTGCCAAAGTCCCGCCTCAGCTTCAGGGCGAGCAGAGGAGGCCGGAGAAGGAGTCACCAGGCAGGATATCAAACTGTTCTTGATATCGGAGGAGTTCTTCGGGAGGACGATACAGAAGCTGAATCACGACTGGCTCAAAAAAGAAATGTGACCCGCACCCACCTGACAGCTCCAGCTTTAGTCGCTGGGCGGTTTTCCAAGTAATATTGGAGTGTCAAAGGACTAAAGCGGACCTCAGAAAGGCTGCTGGGTGTTCAGCTCGGAGTAAACTAGTCCCTCGGCCGAGATGGCGTCGCCGAGCCCGACTGTCCGAAGCGGCTGTCTGCACACCAGCACCGGCGTGAAGTGGAAGGTGACGTTGCCCCGGCGCCACACGGTCACGGGCTCGGCCGGGTTGAGCGACAGCTCCTCCCGCGGCTCGCCGTGGGAGCTGGAGAACTCCAGCGGGGCCTTGAGCTCCACCTTGCTCACGTCCACCGACTGGAGGCCGCACGCCTGGCTGCTGGCGACTCGCGCCCCGGCCATCACCGCCGCCGCCTGGTTGCCCCAGTAGCCGTCCACCGTGGCCAGCACGTGGTAGGCCAGCGTGTGGAAGTGGATGCGCGTGAGGTCGGCTTCGGACGACGGGTCGCTGCGGCCGTGCTGCTCCAGCACCCACAGGAGGATGTCGCTGACCCGGCCCACGTCCGGCACGCCCTTCCAGGTGGGCAGCTCGGCGTGGGGACCCTCGCCAGCCTGGGAGAGGAAGAGCAGCTCCTGCTCGTTCAGCCCGATAGAGCTGACGATGGGCATAACCTGCTAACGAGAAACAGAGCGAGAGAAAAACCCTTTAATTAAATACACCGAACTCCTCGGGGATCAGTGGGATTTGAGCACATTTATCTGTTCTCCTCGCCGGGACTGTTCAACGCCACTGTTTTCCATATGTACCTCCTGCATGATGCTGTTCATGAAGTCTTTGTCGGTCAAGCTCGCCAGCTCCAGGTGGATGGGAATGTCCTTAGGGATGTCCGATATGGCCGACACAGCCTGCAGAGGGGACACGCAGTTATACGCGTCATTGAACTGCTGCTGTGACAAAGTATTCACAGAGCGAGCAGTATCGATGTCGTTTGATGAGCGACTGCTGCTGCCGTCTTTCACATGTGTGTCCTTCCAGATGCTAAATGCTTCCGTGTGAAACAGGCGGAGCCTTGAACCCACTGACCTCTTTCAGCCTGTCCTCCCACAGATCTCGGCCCTGACCCTCCATCATGTGGAGCCCCGAGAGGACCACCAGGTCCGGCTGGAACTCCTCCAGACTGGCCACAAACGTCTCCAGCGAGCTCATGCCTCCGTTGGACACGTCGTGGGAGAAGATGAAGCGGTTGGCTTGCGGCGCCTGCGTGGAGCCCCACTGCTCACCTGACGGACGGAGGAGAAAACGCTGGTGTGTTGGATTACAAAGGAACTGACACAACAAGGCTGTTTCTCCTTCCTCTGTTCACCTGCTTTGTACTCCAGGATGAGGTGATATTCATCCGTCTCCTGCAGAGACTCGGGCGGGACGACTATTTGCTCATCCAGCATCTCGTGAAGTTTGGGACCGACTGGGCCACACAGAAGGACCTGTCAGGCAAACAAATGCTTACACTTTGCCCTGATGATTTAACAATGCTCTGAAGTTTGGGATTGTTTTGGACAAATGCCCAAAGGAACCAAATATGCACCACAATTTATGTGATTAAAAAAAACCATCATTTTGTGATGTTGCAAAGGAGTCGTGGACCAACGTACCATCAGGTCAGGGTAGGTGGCGAGCTTCTGACCAATGAGGGCGGCATTTCCTCCCACGTACAACTAGACGATCAAAACAAGCACGTTAAGATCTGGGATCATCGTAAACAAAGACAGAGTGGAACTTGGCAGGTGTCCTTGTGAGGTCAGCCTTGCCTTCGCACCGGGGTACTCTGCTGCAGCACGAGCGATCCTGTGAAAGACCTCCTGGTCGCTGAAGAAGCGCTCGGCCGCCGCCCCTCGGCCCATGTAGTGGATGAAGGCCTCCCTCAGGTCCTCCTTGGAGTGCAGCACTTCGTGGTCCAGGCCGTGGCCGGGGTCCACGGCCAGGGCCTGCAGCAGCCCCACTCCGGAGACCACCACATCAACGCACGCATTCACCCTTCAAACACAAGTACATCATACACTGACTTTTGAAGACTGAAAATATTGTTTTTGCAGATTTGAACAGATCTGACTAAAACGATGTTGCACTCTATTGAAAGCAAACGAATCCAACTCTTCATTGAAGTCTATTGTTGCAATAAAACAAAGGAGATGAGTGTCTATTGCAATGACAGGCAGGGTCCTATTCGTTTTTATTCCCTTGATTTCTCATTTTGAGAGCCATCTGTCCCTCTGTGTGGCGGGCTGTCCTTCAGTTCTGCCAATCACGGCCTCCTACATGAAACACAGCTTCACTTCTACAGTGTCTAAAAAACAGAGTACAGTTCAGCACCCAGGTGCTTCCACTCCTCAGACCCAAGCTGCAGCCGACCCCTGACCACAGCCTCTCAATGTGCAAAAAAAAAAGAGCACCGCACGCCTGCACTGCGTGACTCACCCCACGGCCACTCTGCTCCACTGCCGGCTGGGCAACGTGATCAGAGCCTCCCAGGACGAGGAGATGACCTGCTCCAGGCTGCTCTGGCCGTCGGCGCTCTCGGACGCCGTCTGGAAGTTGGGCAGGCTGATGTACTGCAGGATCTGCTCGGGCAGCTCCGGGCTGCCGTGGTAGAAGTAGCCGACGGCCAGCGCCAGCAGGGCCGCCGCCGAAGCCTTTCTCCACATGATGCTCCCACACACTCCTGCAAACTGGAAGGAAGGTGCTGGTCAAGGATGTGTGTGTTTGTGTGAGTGTGTGTGTGTGTTTGTGTGTGTGTGTGTGTGTGTGTGTGTGTGTGTGTGCGTGTTATGCGAGGACACCGTCTATTACCGGAAGGGGAAAAGAGTCAATGTTTTTGCAACACAAAGGGCAAGTGCTCATACTGCAAATCCACCTCTACATTGAAGGAGTAAACAAAACAGTTTCAGGCACAATAACCTTCAAGCAACAACAACTTCCACTTTATTTAAGAGCAGTGATGCACAATTACACTCTGAAATCATCTACTTGTTCCGAGCTTTAATAAATGGCTTCGCTAACTTTCAAGGACCTCTTGTCTGATGGTGTTGCTGCCTTCTGCAAGTCAGCTTAAGGTCCTATTCTTGCATTAAAACTACCTCCCCTCCCCCAACATATGAGCAACTACAGTTAGTTTTTATCTCAATGTCTCAACTGGACTGTCTCCTGTGTCCTCGTTACATTGTAGGCTGTGAAGAAGTGACTGGATCAGACCTTCAGCTGTAGCCAGCTCTCCTTATAGGATCTGTACACCACTGCAATAAATACCACACTCCTGTAACACAATTTGTCCTAAAGAGCTTCATTCATCTTCACGTTGGTGGGAATCCAAAAACTTTGTATTACTTTCAAGTTGTTGCTGCTTTGTTTGTGGTTTTTGTTTTGAAACTTTTGAAATTAAATCGAGTTCAAATATGAGATGCGCAATTAAAACGGAAGGCACTCCGATCACCGGACACACCGTGCAATCGAGGCTCCAGCCAGAGCAAGAACGAAAGAGTTAACAGGCGGATTTACAGGGATTCATTCATGAAGCCGATACACTCGCTTCAAACTGCGTCTAACTTGGCAAACTTGCTTGTTTGGTGGGACCACCGCGCAGGGTAGAGACCACTAAGTATGGTCGAGGAGGCGCTGCCCTTTACGCTGCAGCTGGGATAATGTTCCCGGCGGGACAGAAGCCCACCGGGGTTAAGTTACTGCTAACGTGGACACATTCACTTTGTTAAGCTAACACGCTAGCTGACCCGGCGCGCGGACGGGATGCATCTTTAGCTGCACTTTAATTAAGCTAATCTGACACCAGCAAGTAGCATTAGCCTGACAAGTTCAGCCAATTTAGGCGTGTAATCCGGAGCCGAGCCCAACTGGCAGCACCACTCGCAGCCCCGCTCAGCTTTTCGCGGAGGGACCGAAGCAGCCTCGGCTTGACAGTTTCAGGAGTTAGCGACACGTACCGACGCCGTGCAGGCTTCAAGTTAGTTCACTCAGGAGGAGGGTCCCGGTGGTCCTGCGGGGACGCGCTAGCAGCATCCAGTCTGGGCGGGTTTCGCCGGTGGAGGGACAGGTCGTTGAGGAAGTGAGCGGCGGTGCGAGTCATTGAAGGAGCTCTGAGCGCTGAACAGCGACGCCGCAAGCACCGAGCGGCGGCTTCCGTCCGCCGAAAGGCGCATGCGCCACTTTGGGGAACATGGTGCATTCAGGTGGTGTCCTTTTCTTAATGTGTGAAAAGGACAGTTTGACCCTAAAATCCTTTATTTTGACTCTGTTCATTAATCTTGAAGGATGCATCGTCTGGTAATCCCTTTTGGCATCAAGCAGGGCAGTTTATGTCCTCTAAACGCGTTCATTACGTTATTCTAACTCTGCTGTTGTAGATTGAAAGCACAAGAAATTATACCAACAACATGTAGTATCTTTGGTGCCAGAATAAATCATTGCATCGACTTTGACATCGGACGTAATGACGATTTAGCGGAAATAAATGTTTCTCTGAAGATCAAACTTGAATGACTGCAAGGTTTCATGTAGACGTCAATTCTTGGCAGAGTGGCCCTAAGTTTCAACGATAAGATTTAAATGCAGCACCGTTCATGGTACATACTGTTACATCCAAGTGTTATATAGTGGTGAACATAACTTGGCCCTGTGTCATAACAGTCGATCGCCTCCAGCTTGGAGACATTTGCTGCATTTGGAGCAGCAAATCTGCAAGTGAAACAAATATTGTTATCAGTGTTCAAATTAAATCAACTTGAAAGAATTAAAGTGGAAACCAAATCTTAGCATACACCATGTATCTTCAGGGTGACCCGAGTCTCCTAAAAAGTAGCGAGTAGGTTCCTGTCCTCCATTCATCATAAATCAGTCCAGACAGGCCTTCAAATGAACCGGACAAAAGACTAGCTGGGTGACCACTCAACCACGAGCAGCTTAGCTGCAGACCAACTCTCCTTCTCAGACAAATTAGACAAATTAGCATGCGGGCTCTGCCGAACAGGCTTGTTGTGGCTTGTCAAGTATTTTGCCGTGAGCTAACGCCAGGCGTAGGAGCTGGGAGGCAAACAGAAACCAGAACTCCCACCTCACAGCTGAACATCCTCTGTGACATCCATGCAACTTCAGACATGAATGCATGCAGACATTTGGCATGCAGTTAAAGGTGCTATTTGCATTTGGTTAAAGTGTACAGTGGAAACATGCAGGTTTCTCTTTGCGGGTGTCACCACAGAGCAGAGAGAAAAGACTCCTGAGAATGGAAAAAGTCAAACTGAGAGTTGGTAACCGAGGACAACGTCTCATTATTAATGTGGTGGAACAAACTCGGAAACATTCTCACTTTACGGCTCAGGTTTCGATATTAAACCCAAACACAACAAGTCTCACTTGGCTTTTTATTATAAATCAAGTAAAAACAATAAAAATTCAAAAGTACAAATATCCCAAAACACCTGATAGCATTAAAAACCGCTTTGAATCTGCATGATTTAAAATTGAAAAAGGTAGAAAGCACACAGTCAAAGTGAGTAATGCTAACACTAGCCCTTAATTTGAAAGGTTTAAAAGGTATGGCGACCTTAAAAATGATCACCAGACATGGAGTCCATGATAATGCTGACATAGAGTTGCCTTGTGGTTCAGATCTGTCAGATCACTTCAAGTAAAGATTTTTATGGCTCTCGGGTGATTATGAGAACTTCTTCAGACTCTCACAATAACAAACCAGTTAAAAGTGTCATTTCCTGTCAGCTGATGGCTTTCTTTCCTCACTATGTAACAGCACAGTCTGTCTGTGCTGCTGATTCAGGCCTCAACAGGAGCAGCCCCGTGGGGCTCAGGGGGGAGCGGTGAAGCTGACCCGGACGTCCCGCGAGTAAAAACCCTGAAGAACCCCGTCCGCGACGATGTCTGGGAGGCCTGCAAGACGGAGTTAAGCGTTTATATAAACACAAGTACTTTTATATAAGTCACAGTACTCCAGCATGTGTATGGAGCTGAGACATGCTGCGGAGGAGGACAGTTCACTTCCTACCTGATGTGCGGTCTGACAGATACGGGTCATGAAAGAATCCCAGCACTGGTCGCTGATTTGGCATCTGATAGCTGAGGAAGCAGAAGGAATTGATAAATCACATGTCACAAATACTTGCAAGTTGTTTTGTTTATGACATCAACTTTTAAAATAGTTGGGACTGGGTTAAAGGTGGGAAATATGACGTTGCAGTTATTTGTATGACACAAATTCATGTTCTTTTCCCAGCATAGCTGAACCCATGAAATGTTGAATTTCTATGTTAAAATTTAGAGTATTTTGGCTCATTTTGAATTAAAACAAAGCCTCGTTCATCATCGTGTCTCATCCGTTCTTTCTTCACCGGCTGTCTGCTTGGTGGAGCTTTGGCAGGTAAATTTGGTCTCTTACACAGTCCGCAGCCTTTTGCTGACAGGTTTCATTTTAAACTGTGAAATGTTTCAGTGCACTTTGTTGCACATCGATGAGGCATTGCCCACTTTTACACATGAGGGGCTGGAATGCCCCCTTTTTTTTTTTACAGAGCTATTTTTGCTGATCTTGACCTAATTCACCTCATTAGTTTTTCCAGCTTTGCTCTCCTTGTTTTTGACACATCGCTGGCATTTTGTCGCTACTGTTCCTACTCTCGAGGTTCATTGCTGCTGCTAAATCATAAACTATGAAAAATTAAATTCCAAACATCCAATAAAATTTTTTCAATTCCTTGTGAGAATAAACTAGATACACTGAAGGGTCCTCATGTACACAGTCAGAGAGCTGGGATGCTCCGGTGGGATGATGATGAGGAGGCTTCATGCTGTCAACACGAGGCTGTGGACTGAGACGGGCTCCTCGTGCGTAGGACGCGCTCAGCCCTGCGTCACTTGGCAGGCATCATTAGCCAGCTGTGTCAGAGGGAGCGCAGACCTCTCTGTGTTCAAGTAGAACAGTTTTGCACTGGAACGACTGTTTTACAGGATAACTCTGAAACTCGGTGTTTGCACCTCATGGACATAATCTAAACTGCAGCAACTCGGGAATGAAATGTATTAACTGTTGATCTGGGCACTCAAAAGCTCTGTTATCTGATTATAAGTCATTAAGAACAACTGTGTATTTAACCTGTATGTGGCTGAAAAGACACTGTAGTAGATCACACTGCAAAAGAATAAATCTGAGCAAATGGACTTTACTTATTAGTGTTTCAAGACAAAAATGTCTTGAAACACTAATGATACAACGCAATCACATGAGAAATTAGTATTTTCCTGTTCATCTCAGAGTCCATTTGTTTCATTTGAAGAGTGATTTTTCACTTGTGGTCTGTGGCAGGTTATTTTGCTTACTTCTAGGAAAATAAATCTTGAACAAGCTGCTTTGTAGTTCGAATAAGTATTTAAAAAAAAAAGAAAAATCTGTCAATGACACAAGTGAAAAATTCAGACCGAGACGTTGAGAAAACTAGAACTACCAACTTCTGAGGTGATTGTGGCTTATTTCAAGTGTAATTCTACTTGGTAAGACTTTGGTTTTTGCGGTGCTGAGAGCAGGACAGGCCAGAGACGATCACACGATTC